>PVKU01000892.1:51637-362370 GCA_004027475.1 Anoura caudifer | reverse complement strand
CCACAGCCAGACATAACCAGACTCAGAAATGCTCACTCACTGTAACAACAAGGCATGTGCATCTAGCTTCAAATACCATGTCCTTTCTTAGTACGAAAAAAATGAGAGGAGGAAAGGAGAAAATATCCTATGGAACAACGAAGAAATGATGGATTCTTAACAGTCATAACTCTTGCATTAGTGCTACATGATAGGTAAAGGGCATATGTAACTGACAAAATGTCATCAGCATATTACGCTGAGCTCCCAAATCATGGCCAGCATCCTCAGATGTAGTATGTACATTTAGTTCAAATAAAAGTGAGATAAACCCTAGCAAACTTAACCCACTGACAGTTCACCAATGAAAATATTCTTTCATTTGTAAGAAAATGAAATGTTTCTTGCCATTGCAACAATGATGACAGAAACTTCCTTTGAGGTTCTCCTCTACATAACAAAAGCTATTCAGCTTGGAAATCCTGATTAAAAGTGAATTCAGAAAATGCATCCCTAAAAGAGAAGTTCAAAGGACCATCCCAGGAGCTGACGGAAGTGAACCATTTGGAGAAGTTTCTGGAACTTGCCAGCTCACTGTAATTTGTCCTCTTGTAGGTCTTCAATGAAAGTCAGGCCTTGCTGTCTCAAACCTTTATATTAAATGACTTGCTGAGCATGAGGCATTCAAGTTCCATCACCAACTGTGATGAACTTGACACATGCATTTCTTCTATCTACTCTCCATAACTGATTTTTGTTGTTTTGAAAAGCCACAGAATTATGAACCTGAAATAATTTCTAGAAGGATAACTTCACTGGGGCATGATAGAGAAATGCTCTCTTAGAACCATAGAACCTGAACACATATTCTCATTCTCTCTGTCTCACTCTCTCTCTCTGTCAGTGCAAAGCTCATTCAGCTTATCTGCTAAATAAAATTTAAGGAGGATTCAATTTATGTGTACCTAACTTTACAATTTTAACCTTTAATATTTCATATGTTGATTCTGAGAAACCAACTGCCAGGTCAACAATCACATAAGAGAGGAGTCAAGTTTGCCTCATAATTTCCTCCTGGCAGTGTAGCCATAAAGCTAGACTATTCATTGAGTCTCATAACTCAGATAGCATGAACCAGGATGTCCAGAATCTGTACCAATGAAAACTAAGAGAGAGAAAACTGGAACTCATGGATATTTTCTCGGAGGAATCTCAATGATTCCATACCCAGGAAAGCTAGGGAGAGTTGGTTCCTGCTCTGGAGTCTGGTCTTGTGAAGCCAAAAGCATTTTCTTGTGATTGATTTACTTTAAGAGGTCTCTAAAACCAAAGACCTACTTATAATGTTCCCTGAACAACCATCATGATTCCTGAATCTCCAAATGCAGACCCTCTCTGTATCTACTTGGACGTCGGGGCCGCATTCCCAGGGTATCTCTCACCTTCTGTGTTCTTCATTCTCCCACTGGGGGCACTGTGGAACCACCAGGAGAGTTAAAAGAATCCTGAAGCCTCAAAACATTCATCTCCCAATACTGTGAACTTGTCTGGGGTATACCTGGGCTTGTGGGTGTCAAAGGTCTCCTCAGTAGCTTCTAATGTGCAGCCAAGTATGAGAATCCAAGTCTTTATAAACCCTCCCTGTGGCTATTTTTTGTTTTGTTTTCTGAAGGTAGAGTCATCATCTTTTTATCCACAGCATCTTCCCTGGTGCCTTCTTCACAGCATTCCTCACAATTACAGCCTGAAATTAGAAAACTGGTGAGAGATTCACTTGAAGTCTGTCTGGCCCACAACTCTGTACGCTCCATACAAACAGGAGGATGTCTGCGTGTCCACTACACCCCCATTCCTAAGAGGGTGGCAGAAATGTGGTACACAATGAATAGTTATTTTATTGAATAAAAGAAATTAAATGTACCAAATGAAAGAATAAAATAATTAATAACAGCAGCTAACACTTATACAGTCATTATCTAGGTGCCAGGAATTGGATTAAATACTTCATAAACATAATTTATCACAAGCCAAAGATAGGTACAAAATCATGTTCATTTTAAAGCTAAGGACACTGAGGTACAGACAGATTAGGCAAATCGCCCAAGACTACAGTTTAGTGGGAGAGCCAGGATTCAAACCCAGGCAGCCTGGCTGTACAGTCCTTACCAACTGGATTATATAGTGCCTGGCCAACTGCCTCCTTTACATAAAAGACCACCACAACAACTTGCAGATAACTGCTCCTTCACTTACGGAATGACTACCAAGTGCCAAGCACTGTGCTAAGCACTTAAAGTGTTTCATCTAGCACATGATTCATTAATTCCACTTTATAGATTAAGTAAGATAGGCATAGAGAGGTAAATCCACTTGCCCAAGGTCACAGAGCAAGGCACTTAGTTGGCAAAGCTGGAACCTGGCTGAGCTCTGTCTGTCACTGATGTATAAGCTTTTAACTACCTATAATGACCTTTCTGGTTCAAGAGTTGCATATTAAAAAGAAATAGTGAACAGTCCCCAACCACTGGAGGTAAGAGGCAGCAGACAAGGGCAGCATTGTGACCCATACAAGTTCTAGCAAGCGTAACAAGTGGTGAACAAGTGCCAAGAGTTGAAACATTTTTTCTTATCAAAATGCAAATAATACCAGGTTTGATGAGTTCTGAAGCCGGCAAGTCTGAGTGAGATTGCTGTGTCCAGCCCGTGCGACCAGAGGTGCCCTCAGCCATAGGAGGGGGCTTTTTGGAAGCCTACGCGGGGAAACTGGGGAGTGCAAGTGATCTGTGGGAGAACCAGAGCCCATGCATGTGAACCCAGGGAGTGTGCATGATCTGTAGGAAACCCGGAGCTCACGCCTATGAACTTAGGGGGACCGCGCACACCTCAGAAACCTGGAACCCACACTCATAAACTCTGGCAGTGTGCATGCTCCATAGAAAATGCGGAACCCACACCCATAAACCAAGGACAGCAAGCTCGTCCCATAGGAGACCTAGAGCTCACACCATAAACCCCAGGGAGTGCTCCATCCTTGGGAGACCCAAGATCACACCCATAAACTTGGGGAAAGCGTGCTCCACAGCAGGCCGAGAGCCCAGGCCCTGATGCTATGCACAGAGAGGCACTGGGCTAGCCCTGGGGAGAGTAACCCAAAGCTGACTGAGTGCTGAACAGGGAAAAAAGCAATACCATCACCCCTTGGCTGATGCAGCCAGGAAGACCACAGAAACCAGCTTAGCAAGTTTGAAAACATTAAGAATTGTTTTTTTTTATTTTTTTATTATTTTTATCTTTTTTACCCCTCAATCCCTTTTGCTTCTCTTATTTCTTTCTTGTTTTATTCCTTCTTCCTTCTTTCCAATTTTATCTCTTCTTCATTTCTCCTTTTTCTCCTTTTTTCATTTTCTCCCTTTTCTCTTGTTAAATACCCATGAGTGAGACCCCCCCAAAAAAAATACCCACAAGTGAGACAAAAAAAAAACAAACAAACCTGGAACCTTGAAAAAACCAGAGTTGGTCCCAAAGAGGGGGCATCCCAACAGCTGAGGCAGTGGAAGCTGTGAACACCAGGATACCCAAAGGAAACTTCACTACTGAATGTCACAAGTATTCTAGAACATAAGTTCACACCATAAATCCAGGGAGCCAGAACAGATCAACTTAAGAAGCTGAGGCTAACAGGAAGAGTTTCACAAACAATGGGAAGACAAAGAAAGACAAAGAAGGAATCCCCAAATGAAAGGAAAGGAGGAAGCCCCAGAAAGAATGCTAAATGAAACAGAGGCAACTCAACTATCAGGTATTGAGTTCAAAGCAATGGTTGTCAGGAAGCTCCATGAGCTCTCAATGAGCTACCAGAAACTACTGGGAAGCTACGATGAACTCACTGCAAACTATACCAACATGAAAAAGGAAATAGAAACTATCAACAAGGGCCAAGAGGAAATGAAGAACACAATTTCTGAACTGAGGAACACAGTGGAAGGAATGAAAAGCAGAATTGATGAAGCAAAAGATCAGATCAACAAGTTGGAAGACAAAGTAGAAAAAAAATACCCAGAAAGAGCAAGAAAAGGAAAAGAGGCTCAGAAAGAAAGAAGATGGATTAAGAGAAATGCAAGACAATATGAAACATAATAATATCCCTATAATAGGGATACCAGAATGAGAAGAAGAAGAGCAAGGGATAGAAAACCTATCTGAAAAAGTAAAGATGAAAAACTTCCCTAATTTCATGAGAGAAAAAGTCACACAAATCCAGGAAACCCAGAGAGTCCCATTCAAGAGGAACCCAAAGAGGCACATTTCAAGTCACATCATAATTAAAATGGCAAAATTCCAAGACAAAGAGAGAGTATTAAAGGCAGCAAGGGAGAAACAAGAAGTAACATAAAAGGGAGCCCGGATTAGGTTAGCAGCTGACTTCTCAATGGAAACGCTCCAAGCCAGAAGAGAATGGTAAGAAATATTCCAAGTAATGAGAACCAAAGGCCTGCAACCAAGACTACTTTACCCAGCAAGCTTTCAATCAAGATAAAAGGCCAAATAAGGAGCTTCCCAGACAAAAGAAGTCTAAAAGAATACACTGCTATCAAACCAGTTCTACAAGAGATGCTAAAGGGACTGCTTTAAGGAAAGGAAGGAAAAGAGAGACAGAGAGAGAGAGGAACACAGGTACGAAAATGGCAATGAATCAGTACCTATCAAAAATAACCTTAAATGTAAAGAGATTAAATGCTCCAATCAAAAGTCATAGAATGGCTGAATGGATAAGAAAGCATGACCCACACATATGCTGCCTACAAGAGACCCACATCAAGACAAAACACCTACACAGATTCAAAGTGAAGGGCTGGAAACAAATTTTCTAAGCAAACAGACAGGAAAAAAAAAAAAAGCAGGGGTAGCAACACCCAGATCAGACAAAATATTTCAAAAAAAAAAAAAAGGCCATAAAGAGAGACCCAGAAGGTCACTTCATAATACTCAAGGGAAGTATCCATCACAAAGACACAAACATTGTAAATATATACTCACCAAACATAGGAGCACCCAAATACATAAAGAAAATCTTAGAGACTTCAATAAAGATATTGACAGCAACACAATTATAGTAGGGGATTTTAACACCCCACTGTCAAAAATGGACAGATCTTCCAAACAAAATACCAACAAAGATATTGTGGCATTGAACAACATTCTAGATGAAATGGACTTAACTGATATATATGTATATATAGAGAGCCCTTCATGCCAAAGTAATTAAATACACATTCTTTTCAAAAGCACCTGGAACATTTTCAAAGACAGACCATATGATAGGACACAAAAGAAGCCTCAACAAATTCAAGAGAATTGAAATCATACCAAGCATTTTCTCTGACCACAAGGGACTGAAACTAGAAACCAATACCAAGGGGAAAAACCCAAAACACTCAGAATCATACAGATTGAAAAGCATGCTATTAAACAAGGAATGGGGCAAGAATGAGATCAAGGAAGAAATCAAAAAGTTTCTGGAAACAAACAAAAATGAACTCACAACAACCCAAAATTTATGGGACACAGCGAAGGCAGTCCTCAGACTGAAGTTCATAGGGATACAGGCCTACCTAAAAAAGACAGAAACATCTCAAACAAACAACTTAACCCTATTCCTACAAGAACTTGAGGAGCAACAACAAAGACAGCCCAGAGCAAGTAGAAGGAAGGAAATAACGGAGGTCAGAGAAGAATTAAATGACATAGAGACTAAAAGCACAATTCTAAGGATCAGTGAATCCAGGAGCTGGTTCTTTGAAAAGATAAACAAAACTGAGAAGCCTTTAGGCAGGCTCATCAAGAAAAAAAGAGAGAGGACCCAACTAAACAGAATCAGAAAGGAAAGAGGAGAGATTACAACTGACACCACAGAAATACAAAGGATTGTAAGAAATTACTATGAAGAACTGAATGCCAAGAAATTTGAAAACCTAGGTGAAATGGACAAGTTTCTAGAAAAATATAATCCCCCAAAACTCAATGAAGAAGAAACAGAAAGCCTGAACAGACCAATAATAACAGATTAAATTGAAGCAGTAATCAAAAAACTCCTGACACACAAAAGTCCTGGACCACATGGTTTCACAGGAGAATTCTACAAAGCATTTAAGGAAGGGCTAACCCCTATCCTTCACAGACTATTCCAAAAAATCCAAAATGATGGAAGACTCCCAAACTCTTTTTATGAAGCCAGCATCATGCTAATCCCCAAACCAGATAAAGACAAAACGAAGAAAGAAAACTTCAGCCCAATATCGCTGATGAACATAGATGCTGAAATCCTCAACAAAATATTGGAAAACCGCATCCAACAATACATTAAAAAGATCATAAACCATGACCAAGTGGGACTCATCCCAGGGATGAAAGGATGGTAAAATATTCCCAAATCAGTAAATGTAATATATTACATATGCAAAAGCAAAGACAAAAATTACATGATCATATCAATAAATGCAGAAAAAGCATTTGATAAGGTACAACACCCATTTATGATAAAAACACTCAGCAAATTGGGAATAGAGGGAGCATTCCTCAACATAATAAAGGCCATATATTAGAGACCTACAGCCAACATCATACCCAATGGGCAAAAACTAAAATCTTTTCCACTAATATCAGCAACAAGACAACAATATCCACTTTCACCACCTTCTATTCAATATAGTATTGGAAGTATTAGCCACAGAGATTAGACAGAAAAGGAAATAAAAGTCATCCAAATTGGGAAGGAGGAAACAAGACTATCATTGTTTGCAGATGACATGATAGTGTACATAGAAAATGCTATAGATTCGGCCAAAAAGCTGCTCAACCTAATAAATTAATTTGACCAAACATCTGGATACAAAGTCAATATCCAGAAATCAAAGGCATTTTTGTATACCAACAATGAAACAGTAAAAGCAGAAGTCAAGAAAAAAATCTCATTTGATATAGCAAAAAGAAAAATAAAGTACCTAGGAATAAACCCAACCAAGTAGGTGAAAGACCCATGCAGAAAACTACACAACATTGAAGAAAGAAATCAAGGAAGACACAAATAAATGGAAACATATACCATGTTCATGGATTGGAAGAATTAATATCATCTAAATGTCCATAGTACCCAAAGCAATTTACAGATTCAATGCAATACCTATTAAAGTACCCATGGCATATTTCACAGACATAGAACAAACATTTTAAAAATTTACATGGAACCATAAATGACCCCAAATAGCTGCAGCAATTTTGAGAAAGAAGAGCAAAGTAGGAGGGATCACAATACCTAATATCAAAACTGTATTACAAGGCCACTGTAATCAAAACAGCCTGGTACTAGCATAGAAACAGGCACATGGACCAGTGGAATAGATCAGAGAGCCCAGAAATAAATTCAAGTCTCTGTGGCCAATTAATATTTGACAAAGGTGACAGCAACATAAAATGGAGTAAAAATAGCCTCTTCAACAAGTGGTGTTGGGAGAACTGGGCAGCTACATGCAAAAAAAATGAAAGTCAAGCACCAACTTACACCATACACAAAAATAAATTCAAGGTGGATAAAAGATTTGAACATAAGCCATGACACCATTAAAGTCCTAGAGGAGAACATAGGCAGGAAAATCTCAGCTATTTCATGAAGCAATATTTTTGCTGATATGTCCACTAAAGCAAGGGACACAAAGGAAAGAATAAACAAATGGGATCTCAGCAAAATAAAAAGCTTCTGCATGGCTAAAGAAAACAGTTTTAAAATAAAAACAAAATCAACGGTATGGGAAAACATATTTGCCAATGATACCTCAGACAAGGGTTTAATCTTCAAAATATATAAACAACTTTCAAAACTCCACTCTAAGAAGACAAGCAACCCAATTAAAAAATGGGCGAAGGACTTGAACACACACGTCTCCAAAGAGGACATACAGAGGATCCAGAGACACATAAAAGATGCTCAGTATTGCTAGGTATCAGAGAGATGCAAATTAAAACCACAATGAGATACCACTTCACACCAGTCAGAATGGCCATCATAAACAATGGAACAAACAACAAGTGTTGCAGAGGTTGTGGAGACAAGGGGACCCTAGTGCACTTTTGGTGGGATTGCAGACTGGTACAACCACTATGGAAAGCAGTATGGAATTTTCTAAGAAAACTAAAATTGTGTCTACCTTTTGACCCAGCAATTCCACTGCTAGAATTATATCCTAGGAACCCTGAAACACCAATCCAAAAGAACCTATGCACCCCAACGTTCATAGCAGCACAATTTACAACAGCCAAGTGATGGAAGCAACCTAGATGCCCATCAGTAAATGAATGGATCAAGAAACTATGATACATTTACACAATGGACTTCTATGCAGCAAAAAGAAAGAAGGAGCGCCTACCTTTTGCAACAGCATGGATGGAACTGGAGAGCATTATGCTAAGCGAAATAAGCCAGGTGGTGAAAGACAAATACCATATGATCTCACCTTTAACAGGAACCTAATCACCAAAATAAACAAACAAGCAAAATATAACCAAAAACACTGAAATTGAGAACCGGCTGACAGTCACCAGAGGGGAGGGAATTTTAGGGGAAAAGGGGAAGGGTTTAGAGGAACAAGTATAAAGAACACATGGACAAAAACGAGGGGGAGTGGATATGGGAGGGAGGTGGGGAGGACTGGGGTGATGGGCTGGGATGGGAGTAAAAGACAGAAAACTGTACAAGAACAACAATTAAAATAAAATTTAAAATATAAATAAATAAATAAAAAGAATAGCTGTCTAATATTACAAGAATACACTGGTAACAAGTTCCTGGCACTTTGTTCTCACTGTTCTCTTCATAGGTTCATTAGAATGGTCTTTGGTCTCATCTCATACAGCAAGTCACATAATACACACTTTTAATTTACATGAATCTAATAACGCAGGCATGCAGACATTACAAGCAAGTGAGCAAGAAAGAGAATTAATAACTAAAATCCAGCAGTGACCTCACTGCCACTCCATTCCTAGGACACAAGTCCCCAAGGGAGTGAGAGGGAATGAGAGCCCCCTGCTCATCCTGAATGCTCACTGGATCAGCACTGTACCACATGCTGGAACCCCAGTGCTAAAAGATACTAAGGTTGGTGGGTAATTGATAGGATTTTCAAAGCTAATTTTACATACATATATTTTTGCCTTATGAACTGTCTTTAGATTAAAGCCTCCCCCTCACGTAGGCAGTGGCTGCAGTGAACTTTGGCCGCCCAGGAACTACACAGAGCAATGATGGCCAGCTCACAGCTGTTTCTGTTGGGCCCACCCTGTTCTGGAGATGTGAACACTCAGTCACATGCTTTAACCTCAGAGGTGAAGAAACACAATGAGGTCTCAGATGGATGGTGAACACACAAATTAAAAGAAAAACATGCAAGTTCAATTCCCCAATGGTAATTAACCTAAACATGATTTATTTAACAGTAAGAAAAAGTTATATGCTGATTCTCTGACCACAGTGTAATCTATAAAAGGAGTTTGACAAAGAGGCATCAAGATAAAGAAACATTAAATTGCATTTTTAAAAACAGTGATTTTTCATTCCCCATGTATACTAAGGAAAATTCAATAAAGACCTATATCACATATCATTAGGAATCAATTTTCTTGGCTAAACATATAAGTTGATTCAACATTTCCATCTTGAAACACTCTATTATCATGACATTTGTCAAATACTGAAATCTCTGACCACCTTCTTTTTCCCAAATAGCACAAGATATCCAGATAACAAATGCAGGTTATACTTAGCAACAAGAATAGACAGGAGACTGAATAGCAGCAAAACACTTATAAATCAAGAGAGGGAAGGAAAGTACTAGGAGAGATTAAATGCACCAAGAACAGTAACAAGAAGGAAATCTCTTGTGAAAAGAAGCAGCTGATGGTGACTTAATTGGGACAAAAATGTATTAGATTTACTTCAGTGACTGAGCTCAAGAAAAGGTAATTTCATAAAGTTATAGAAAGTCACTTGAAAAGTCACAACAATTGTTGTTGTACTCTACTTTTAGAGGGAAGGGAAATAGGGTTCCTGGGAGAGAGGTGATTCTCAGAAAAACACATTGACAAACCTAGTCAATGAATTTTACCTATTAACTAGGAGATTATCCTTAATTCTCATTTGGACTGAAAAGTCACTTTAGAACTGATAAAGTCCTTCTGAGTTTTAGGGAGAGATTCTGATACAGAAATACATAAATGAAATTCTTAAAATATATAGAGGTATAGATATATGATAAAAAATAATTTAACAGAATTGAGCCTTGGGCCACAAGGTAGCAGAAGAGAATGCTGGGGCAAATTCTCAGTTTGGTAAGAAGAGTACACATATGGTATATTAGCCATGACTTGTTGGGTTGTCAGCGATAGAACATAAATTCTATCCTAAGGGGAAAAAATGAATGGTTCACATCAAATTTGATGGCATCCCAAAGATCACAGGGAATGGGAAAATTATCCTTAAAGAAGGATGCTGAAACAGCTCACAGGAGGAGAAGCCACAGAAAGGACTATAGCAACGATTTTCAAATTTATGCAAATGTGAGAGTCACCCAAAGAGCTTGTTAAAACATGGGCTGCTGGACCCCTCCCCAAAGTTTCTGATTTGGTAGATTTGAGAAGGCACAAGAATTTCCATTTTAAGAAGGTTCCATGTGATGCCACTCCTGCTGATCCAAGCACCTTGAGAACCACTGAGCTCCAGAAACCAAGGCTATAGGAATGAAGCCCTATGACTGAAGGTGTCTCCATCATACACCGCTTTGCTCCTGGGTCTGAGCAGGGCCTTCCCCAGGTGGCAGAAATCAGTCTCCTGGGCCAAACTGTTTTAGTTCATGATCTCAGTAGCAGATGATCTTTTTCATGTGCTTTAGGAAGAAGACGGGGGAAGCCACTGACTGGACTAAGGGCCCTATGCCAGGAGTGCCCCTGAAAGCCACCTGCTGTGTCAGGGATGACCCTGAGTACAAGGATGCTCTGTGAACAAGAGGGGAACAAGAGGATACAACTGAGAACACTGAGGGGGAGAGGAGGTATTGCCAAGATCACAAGGAATGGGTGAAGTATCCTTCAAGAAACTACAGAATGAGTCACGTGATGACAAGCAACTATGTGACAATATAATTATCATTAAAGTTCACTGTGGCATCAAGAGTCATCATGTACAATGAAATTCACTTATTATATGGGGTTTTTATGTACATCATCTCACATAATCTGTGAAGGACCAACTTTGAAAAAATTCCCTGAATGATATTTTTGAAAAAATACAATAATATGAATTGCTAGAAAATTGATCTTATATGTCAAGGCAATTTGCAATAAAAGTTTCTAGATGCTTACTCTGTTTATGTACTTAGTACATACCTAAGACAAATGGCCAACAGACTGGCATTTCACCACAAATGGCATGGGTCTGATACCACTTTCTGAGCACTGCTCCTCTAGATAGACTAGGGTGGGCTAGGGAGCCTCTGTCACAAGGACTCAAGTCATTAAGAAAATACTTGAGCAGTGTCAAGACAAGCCTCGGGAGTGACTTCAGGCCAAGATGGAGGCATAGGTAGATACACTGTGCCTTCTCCCACAACCAAAAGAAGGACAACAAATTTAAAAAAAAAAAACAAAAAACACCCAGAACTGACAGAAAGTTGAACTGTAGGAAAGTCTGACAACCAAGGAGTTAAAGAAGAAACATTCATCCAGAACAGTAGGAGAGGAGGGGTGGAGATGGGCAACCAGGCTGGAGAGGACTTGCAGCAAGGTGGCGCACCAATGAGATGCAGCAGAAGGGGCAGGCAGTCCCACATTTTTGAGCTGATAAACCAAGAAGAACAACTGGGGAGAGAGACGGACTGCGCAACTCAAGGTTTCAGTGCAGGGAAATAAAGCCTCAAGACCTCTGACAGGAAAAACCTATGGGGTTTATGGCAGTGAGAAAAACTCCCAGTCTCACAGGAGAGTTCATTGGAGATACCCACAGGGTCCTAGAATATACACAAAACCACCCTCCCAGAAATCAGCAGCAGAAGGGCCTGATTTGCTAGCGGGTAGCAGAGGAAGTGCCTGAAAGCTGGCCTAGAGTCCAGCAAGAAGCATTATTGCCTTTTGGATACCTCCCCCACGTACAGTGCTACAACGCAGTGACATGGGTTGCCCTCTCTTCACTCCCCTAATACCTAAGGCTCTACCCCATGCTATATAACACGCATGCCGAGACAAGAAAAAAAAAATGGCCCAAATGAAAGAACAGATAAAAGCTCCAGAAAAAACAACTAAGTGATGAAGAGGTAGCCAAGCAATCAGGTACATAGTTCAAAACACTGGTAATCAGGATGTTCACACAAATGGTTGAGTATGGCCACAAAATAAGAGGAAAAAGTGAAGGCTATGAAAAGGGAAATAAAGGAACATGTACAGGGAACCAACAGTGAAGGGAAGGAAATTGGGACTCAAATCAATCAATGGTGTGGAGCAAAAGAAGAAATAAACATTCAACCAGAACAGAATGAAGAAATAAGAATTCAAAAAAATGAGGAGAGGCTCAGGAACCTCCAGGAAAACTTTAAACATTCCAACATCTAAATCATAGGGGTGCCAGAAGGAGAAGAGGAAGAGAAAGAAATTGAAAAGTTACTTGAAAAAATAATGAAGGAGAACTTCCCTAATCTGGCAAAGGAAAAAGACTTCCAGGAAGTTCAGGAAGCCCAGAGAGTTCCAAACAAGTGGGATTCAAGGAAGCTCATGCCAAGGCACATCATAATTACATTAGCCAAGATTAAAGATAAAGATAGAATCTTAAAAGCAGCAAGAGAAAAGGAGAGAGTTACCTACAAAGGAGTACCCATAAGACTATCAGCTAATTTCTCAAAAGAAACCTTATATGCAAGAAGGGGCTAGAAAGAAGTATTCAAAATCATGAAAGGCAAGGACCTACATCCAAGATTACTCTATCCAGCAAAGCTATCATTTAGAATGGAAGGGCAGATAAACTGCTTCCCAGATAAGGTCAAGTAAAAGGAGTTCATCATTACCAGTCCCTTATTATATGAAATGTTAAAGGGACTTATCTAAGAAAAAGATGATCAAAAATATGAACAGTAAAATGACAACAAACTCACAACTATTAAAAACAACTTAAAAATAAGAAAAAAAGAACAAACTAAGCAAAAACTAGAACAGGAACAGAATCACAGAAATGGAGAACACATGGAAGGTTATCAGTGGGGATGCAGAGGGGAGAGAATGGGGGAAGAGGTACAGGGAATAACAAGCATAAATGGTAGGTAGAAAATAGACAGGGGGAGGTTAAGTATAGGGTGGAAAATGTAGAATCCAAAGAAATTATGTGTATGACCCCTGGGCATGAACTAAGGTGGGGGACTGATGGTGGGAGGGGAGGTACAGGACAGAGGTGAATAAAGGGGAGAAAAAATAGGACAACTGTAATAGCATAATCAATAAAATATATTTAAAAAATAATAAAATAATAAAATAAAACACAAGTTAAAAAAATAAAAGCTTTTGCACAGCAAAAGAAACCATCAACAAAATAAGAAAAAAACAACCCACTGAATGGGAGAACATATTTGCCAATAATAGATTTAATAAGGGGCTAATATCCAAAATTAATAAAGAATTATTCAAGTCAATACCAAACAACAAAAACAAAAACAATTCAATTAAAAATGGGCAAAGGACCTGAACAGACACTTCCGCAAAGAGGACATGCAGATAGATGTCCAATAAATATGTGAAGAGTTCATCATCATTGCTAACCATCAGTGAAGTACAAATTAAAACCACAATGAGATATCACCTCATACCTGTCAGAATGGCTACCATCCATAAATCAACAAACAAGTGCTAGCCAGGATGCGGAGGAAATGGGACCCTACTGTAATGTTGGTGGGAATGTGGATTGGTGTAGCCACTGTGGAAAATAGTATGGAGTTTCCTAAAAAAATGAAAAATTGATCTGCCGTGTGACCCACTGATTCCACTTCTGGGAATATATCTGAAAAAAAGTGAAATACTAATTTGAAAGAATATGCCTACCACTGTGATCCCTGAAACATTATTTACAGTAGCCAAGATTTGGAGGCAGCCCAAGTACCATCAGTAGATGAATGTTTAAAAAAGTTGTGGTATATTTACACAGTGGAATACTATTTGGGCATTTAAAAAAAAAAAGGAAATCTTACCTTTTGCAACAGCATGGATGGACCTGGAGAATTTTATGCTAAGTGAAATAAGCCAGTCAGAGAAAGACAAGTACCATATGATTTCACTTATATGTGAAATCTAATGAACAAAATAAATAAAATAGAAAGAGATTCACAGATACAGAGAACAGACTGACAGCTGTCAGAAGGGAAGGGGTTTCGGGACTGGGTGACAAAGGTGAAGGGATTAAGAAAAAAAAGCTCATAGACTCAGAGAATAGCATGGTGAATATCAGAGGAAAAGTGGGGGAGGGGAGGTAGAAGAGGGTACAGAGGGGTAAAAGGTGAAGGAAAGAGACTTGACTTAGGTTGGTGAACTCACAATATAATATAATGCAATACAAATGATGTATTACAGAATTGTATACTTGAAAACTATGTAATTTTATGAACCAATGTTACCCCAAGAAATTCAATAAAATTTTTTTAAAGTCACTTTGCATTTTGAGAAATTGGTGTCAGTGTTCAATAGGCAGTGCTTTTAAGGTTGTACTTGGATACAAAAATAGAATCACAAAATTTATTCTTTCAGGAAAAATTCTGTTTTCATGTTTCCTTGCTTTTGTATTTTTTTACTTTTTCTTCTATCACTCTTCTCATTTGAATATCAAGCAACTCTTTTTTGAAATTTGGTCAGCACTGTCAGAATTTGGATAAACTACTTGGTAGTTCAGCTTGATGGAGAAGAAACTCCACTCATAAAATACAACTACTAATCACAGGTTATAAAACACAGGAAAATATCAAACTATCATAAATCAGTATGAGTGGGGCATTTTACCTCCCACCTGACACCCAAATGCCAACATTCTTGAATCACAATGACACAATGAAGATTCAAAGCCACTTCTATCTCCTTCTCATAGAAATGTACTATTTGGGATTAACAAGCAAGTGAAATCTAGAAAGTCAAGGGTTAAAGTTCCAAATGGATTTTCTGTTTATTGTTTACAACCCGTAGGTCTCTGGGAATTAAAGCAAACACCTAAATGTTGCTGAAAAATATTCTACTACAGTTCTAATTGAGAAAAAGGATGTGTCCAGAATGTTTACAGATAACAATTAATGGGAGAATTCACAGATAAGTGAGAGGAAAAATAATTAACTTGGATTTGTGCCAGCTGCCTCTTGGGAATGTTAACTAATATGTGTGTTCAAAGTGCTCTATATTATAAGACCTCAAAGGTTGTAATAGAGCATCCCGAGGAGACAGTTGTGAATATGTAGATAAAATATCCACTGACATTCAGAAAGGAAATCTAATGGCAAGCGAGTTGCCACTGAAATTGCTAAATTTGCAGTATAATCTTTTCAAGTGGACAAAACTCCCTATTTTAGGTCCATAATACAGCAAGCAAGATTGCTTCAAACATTCTAGTAAAGAAGCAATGAGTAGAGACAAAGGAAGAAGGGCAGCTCCAAACAGGAGTAGCTGTTGCAGATTCCCTCTTCGGTGGCATGCATATCATTGTCCACAAACCCAAACTCCAAATCATGAGACGGCTATGACATTTCTTTTTCCAAGGTAAACTTATCAGCTAAACTTTAGGAGCAAACCTATAAAAAATAACAAGCCTCTGGTATTCTCAGCAACCCTCCCCCCAATTCGATTTTATTTTTCAACATAGCAAATACTATCACCCAATACATTAGATATTTGTTTCATATTATGTATTTAGATACTCTTCAGCTTAACTATCCTCCTCAAAAAATGGCAGGTCAAAGACAGCAAGACTACTTCTCTCCCTGCTTTATCCTCAGTGCCTAGAGGAATGCCTGGGATCTAGACACCTATTATATTCTCATTTGGCTGTTTCTCAATGGCTTTCTGTTCAGTCATTCTGTGATCTGGAGAACTAGTCCTGACCTTGTTGAGGGGGCTGCCCCTCAATAAGCTGGGGAACCCACCAATAAAGTCATTCTTGCTGTGGGATGAGCCTCACACACCTCTTGTTTGACACACTGACTTGTACCTACAGCTGAGAGCCTTCCTTAGTTACTTGCCTGGTACTCCAGTCTTCTCAGAACCAAGCTTACAGGAAGCTCTGTACTCCCTACATACAATTTAAGAATGGGCCTCTTATGTTTGTACTCTTGCTGTGTGCTACACTAATATGCGGCTTTCAGATAGTATCCCCTCTGCTCCCTCCCTCATGATTCTCCCTGTTTAACCTACTATTACCTGCAGCTACTGTGTCTGGCTGCTGGATAGCACCTCACACCACCCTCTGCAAAGAATTCCTTCCCTCCACTGCTTCCTTGACCCTGTGGGACAAGTCTAGTTCCAGTCTCTGTATGGTCCCTACCAGGCTGCCCTATCCCATAAAAATCTTTGCAAACACATGTCATTCACGGCTGGCCTAGGAAACAAATCGTTTCAGAAGGACAACTGTTTGAGTTACTATACTTTTCTTCCCAGCTGAGAACATTCATCTGGATTTTAATGTACATATAGAAATGTAGACTGTCAATATGAATTTGTTCTAAAAAGACATTTTTAAAAAACCTTCTATGTTTCCTAAACCATTAGAATGCCTAGGAATCATGAAATATATAATACTAGTTGAACAAAACAACCATGGGCAAACAAACAAACAAACCTCCCCCTCCCCCCAAAAAACCCTCAAGGAAAGCCTATACCTTTAGGTATTTTTACAGAATGTGGACCAAATGGAATGTTTACTAAAAAGGGAACAATGAATGGGAAGAAAAAAAGAAATTTCAAGGTAATGTTACAGAATGTAAAAAGAGAAATAAATAAATAAAGGAGATAAGTGGTGAGGATTCTAAATTGTAAATATCACATATAAAGGTAAATGGGGAAAAATTATCACCAAAGAGACCTCTGTTGAGGGTTATAAGGATTCAAATGCCACCGTTTGTGGAAGTTTGCCTGAAATATTGGAGAATATATAGAGAAACCAATGGTTCTTATGAAGTCCTTCAGTAAAACAATTCAGTTGAAGAATCCTGGCAAGAGCATGGAAAAATAAAGGTTACTTTATTCTCCTACCTCCAGTAATTCTGAATCTTGACTCCTTCTCTCTCACTGAACTGATTGTGTCAGAAAGGTACTGAACTAACTGAGCTGTCAGGAAGGGACATTGAGCCATCTCTGGGATTCTTAGGTACTTCAAAGTCCAAGCAATTAACAAAGACTTTATCAGATATTAACAAACAACTCACCATTAATCCTGAGATAAATAAAACAAACTCAGATTAGCAGTCCACTAAGTTAGTAACTGCATAAAATTTGTTTTACAACACAAAGCTTTTCATACCCATTACAACTGCATTTGTTTAACTATATTGTATACTGCTTTAGCAAGCCTGACCTATAAAGTTCACTCACTTTTTAAGGGAGATTTTAAATACTGAGTTTCTTTAAATAACCTTTTAAATAACAAAATGCCTTTAAAATACCCCATTATCGATATTGCTAATAAAATTGATGCTCAGGGAAACCAGCTAACAACATTGGAAGATGTTTATCATGTAACATTGAATTTAAGAAAAAAAAAAGGCCATCAAATGGCATTCTAATTATACCCTTATAAAAAGGGTATGCATAGATAATCTTAGGAGAAAATTTACCAAAATCATAAATAGTGCTTGTGTTATGGGAAGAAAGGAACAATTTCTTTCTAAATCTCATATGTGTAAGTGCAAAAATAATCAATTTTTTAAATACAAAGAAAACTTTCAAAAAACATAAAGTGAAGACATTTAAATGTGTAATGAAATCCTTCTTAATGGAAAAGTGAAAAGCTAAATTAAAATTTTCTCAAGGTTTCTTCACTTAATTCATAGGTATAAAGGCAGTATGTCTAAAAACCTATTACTGATATATTCTTAAGCTTCTTGTGTTCAAATTAACATATAAATGCAAATTATAAAAAGATTTTTTATTTCACTTTCAGGGTAAGGGTTCCTGTCTGTCCTTTCTTTAGATAAAATGAACTGTCTCTATCATATAATCTCTAGAGAGTGGTCCACAATTATCTAAACCATTATCTGGAGTTATGTTCTATAAAGTTGCCACAAGAATGAATTAGTGAATATTGAACCATTGCGCCTAGGAGAAATAGAGGGTTAGATTCCTGGGAGCCTCTGGTCATAAGAGTTTTGTCAAGTGATTAATACATAAGTCTGTTTGATGTGTGTTTCTATTCAAGGTGATTATATTTAACATACATTGTTGGTTCACTAACATTGAACTTATGGCAAATAACACTGTATGTCATGCCTGAACAAAACTCTGGTATTTTGGGGGCGCTTTTTAACAGCAAAGCCACGAATGAGAAAGGACACAAATGTGGCTCTAAACAGATGGCAGCACTGGCACTTGTTTGCAGTATAAGCGCTGAAACAAGAAGGAAGAGGCTGCCTGCTCTGGCCTGTGCTGGCAACAGAATGTCGAGAACTACAATTTTCACTGCCCTGAGCACTTCCACAAATGAGAAAGCATCTCATTCCATGCATTGAGAAAGCAATGCGGGTATTGATTCGAGGTTACAAATAAATTTTAGAACACAAGCAAATCTGCAAATATGGAATAAGCAAATAATGAAGATCAACTGTATTAGAAATACTGGTTGAAAGCCTCACATTAGGTTACAATGAAATTCCTTCAATACTTTGAAAAACATTCTTCGGGAATGATCTACAGATCTCATTAATAACAAGATGAATATGCCACTTCAAATCACAACATTCATCTCACTTTAAATCTGTGTGTAAAGTTATTACTGCAAAAAGGCTCACATTATTTTAAGTGGAAAACACTAATTACCAAGTAACAGAGGACTGGTTAAATAAACATGTATATCCACACAAGTGAATACTCTTCAGCCACTAAAGATGAAGAGAACTACACAAGGATAGGCAAAAACATACACCAAATGTGAAGAGAGCAGACTATATACTAATGTCAATTATATTGATATTAGTTTTGCCAAAATACTATACTTATACTCCGTATTCACTTTAAAAGTGTATACATACATAATTTGACTAATTTTTATACTTGTCTATGTCTTAAGCTCCCCTAATTTAATAATTAGGAAAAATGATTCTGTTTAATAAAACACCCTAAAACAAAGACAAAAAAACTATCTAGCAAACCACTATGGATCAAACCAATTTCTTCGGTATGCCCACATGGACATGAGGCTCATTTAAAACAAGACAATCATTCCTAATTCCCAGTTCTCTGGCAGTGGGTGGGGGCAGTGCAGAAGGAAGGAAGAGGATCCACAGTGTCTGCAACGTTCTTAGTCCACTGGGGCTCATCTCTGCAGCCTACAGAGAGTCAAATCAGAGACCTTCACAGTTCAAAGTTGTTCAACCACTTTCTTTCTCACTGTAGTTACATTAGGAGAAAAAAAAATAACACTAACTCTCCTAATAATTTATGCATGATTTCCAACATATAGGACATTATAATTCAAGTAGGGGTTCACTTCTTTTTTAACAGTTTAAAAAGGCTCCTCCATACAGAATTCATAATTGATTATTAAGCATATTGGGACTAGTAACAGAATTTACTAAAATATCCCAAAATCTGTTAAATTCTTTAAATCACTTACCATGAAACAAAATAAAGCATGGCGAAATTTGAATTCTGAGAAGCAGAGCACATGGTAAAAACCTTATTTTTTTTTATTTCTGACAGTATGCTATCAAGAAGCATGAAAATGAATTTAGAGTGTTGCATTAGGTATGCTTTGAAAATGTGGTAGCCATCAAACACGCTGATCATGCAAAAGATGAACCAAAGGCCTTTGCCAGGGCCCAGCTCTGACTCAGAAGTACTGGAAGGTAGAATGGAACGTGTGTAAGTTGGGTGTGGAGAGGCAGACATTCCTGGAAACTTGGATCAGCTGGACATCAGGACAAGAAATGCAAAAATCAATATTTATGAATTGATGCCAGTAGGAAAACCACTGCAGAGAAAGGAAAAGAAATGAGCCAGGCAGACAGGCTCCCATCCTCGAGCTCATGCACAGTGTTGCCCAGGCAAGTGCACGTGATGGCCAACGACAGCTTATATATTCATGGGTTCAAGATCATTTTTATTCTTCCAGACTAGGCTATAAGGCAGACTATTACTATAAAGAATAGCTGCCTGAACTTTTAATCTTTTCGGCTCCATATGAAAGTAAAATTTGTTTTCAACCAGGCCTGTAAGAATAGGGATTCAGGGCAGTCATTTCAAAAATAATGCTCATGTTGTGTAAAGCATTGGGCATTATATTAAAAATAAATCCTTCAAGAGTTCTATTACTCATGCCCACCCCCCAAATAAACATTCCCTTGCAGATAAGGTGTTGTAGCAAATACATGTGGTAATAAAATGAGTTTTGTTTCACGGCTTTGATATAAGCATGTATTTAAAAGAAAAAGAGGATGTTGTGTTTCACATTTAAATATACTCTGAAAGTATGATAATTAATAATATGTAAGACATTAAACACATATTACACCCAAAACATTTATTACAACTTAAGGCAGCTGCATTTACCTGATACTGCAAAGAAGACATGCAGTTTTACTTACTTGTCCTCAAATTCTAACGACTTTTTGAAGCACATATCATAGACCTGGCCTCTTCTCAAATTTATACCAAATGACATTCTGTAGTTCTTTTAAGCATGAATTTAATTCTCCCTTCATTAAATTGTGTTTTCTCCCTTGTCTGAACAGAAAATCACTGCAAGCTACTGAATTTTTACAACATTTCATCAATTTAAAAACAACACATGTAGTAACACATATCAGTAAACCTGTTTCAGACACCTTCCATTTCTGTAGAGAAGCATTTATTACCTACTGTTACTATAATTCTAAATCTAAGCATTAGAAATGAAAACAGAATTGGAGACTCAAAAAATACTATACAAACTAAAGTTTTCATGTGCTTTGGAAACATTTGCCAAGTACTTCCACATATATTATCTCAGCTGATCTTTAAAACAATGCTTTGGGGTGTTGTTTTCACAACTACTTTAGAGATGAGGTGATGGAAGTTTAAAAATTATATCCAAATAGCTAATAAATATATGAAAAGATGCTCAGCCTCATTAGTCATGAGAGAAAGGCATTAAACCACAATAAGACACAACACAAACCTACCAGAACGACTAGAACTGAAAAGACTGCCTATCAAATGCTGGTGAAGGTTTAGTGAAACTCCTAACTCCTGCACATGGCTAAGTGTAATTTGGTACATCTGGAGAGCTGTTTGGTGGTCTTGATTCAAGATAAATACATACATACCCTATGACCCAGAAATTTTAGTTCCAGGTATATATCCCACAGAAATGTGCACCAAAGGACAAGAGAATGTTCACAGTGACATTTGTAATAGTCAAAACTGAGAATGACACAAATGTCTATCAAAGAAGAGGATAAAAAGTTCTGGTAGAGACATATAACAGAATACTGTAAGGAAATAAGAATGAGTGAACTATTGTGGCATAAAATGTGGATGAGTCTTACAAATAAAAATTAAGTGAAAGATGGCAAACACAAAAGAATATAAATATATTATATGATTCTATTTATATTAAGCTTAAAACCAGACAAGATTAATTTATAATATTAGAAGTTAGGATACCCATTTCTTTGGGGAAAGGCTGGATAGGAGAAGTATGGGGGTTGTGGAGCTTTCAGAGGCTTCTAGAATGGAGGTTGTCTGAGACTATTCAGGCTTCTATATAACACTACCAAAGACTAGGTGGCTTAAACAGCAAAATTATTTCTCACAATTTTGGAGGCTGGAAAATTCAGGATCAAGGCACCAAAAGATTCAGTGTTTGATGAGAAGTCCCTTCCTGGTACACAGATGACCTACTTCTAGCTGTGTCCTCACATTATGAAAGTGGCGAGAGAGCTCTCTGGGGTGTCTTTTACAAGGACACTAGTCCCATTCATGGGAACTCTACTCTCAAGATCTAATTACCTCCAAATGCCTCACCTCCTTAATACCATCATATTGGGGGTGGATTTCAACATGCGAATTTTGGGGAAACACAAACATTCAGTCCATACATGGGTCACGTTCTATTTCTTGATCTGACTGGAGAATACATAGTTGTGTCCATTTTGTGATAATTCATCAAGCTACAAACCAAAATGATCTGTATGTTGTTTGATATATAGGTTATACAGTGGTACCTCTGAACTTGTCCTTAACTCTTTGCAGAACACACATGAGTGCAGAAAAAATTTTCAAGCAGGTAATGATGAAGCATTTTCTCTTGTGGGGTGGCAGTGTGACTCATACAAGTTCTAGCAAGTGCTACAAGTGTCAAGTGCTGAAACATTTTTTCCTCATCAAAATGCAACAAGTACAAGATTTGATGAGTTCTGAAGCTGAGTACTGAGGTATGACTGTATGTTAATAGCAATTCATTAAGATTTTTAAATGATACTACCATATGAAATTATCACTCCTCCAGATGGGAAATATGTGTGTTTATCTCAACTCATGTAATAAAACAATCCTCTGAGGTAATAAGTACTGTAATTACCTACACTTTATAAATTAGGAAATCGAGGTACATAGAAGTTAAGTCATGTGCCCAAAGTCTTACAACCAGGAAGTGGTAAAGACAGATTAAAACCCAGGCAATCTGGCACCAGAGCCCACAAAGAATCCCTTCCTTCTTCAACTAGCATTTGGTGCTTCTGTAGCACATTTCTTCTTGGACATTCAAAGGGCTTTGAATCGTGACTCTAAGTTGTATCTAAATCAAAGGGGAAGGGTTTAGATCAACAAGTATGAAGGACACATGGACAAAAGCTGGCAGGGGTGGAAATGGGAGGGAGCTGGGGAGGGCTGGGGTGGTGGGCTGGGATGCGAGTAGAAGACAGAAAACTATAAGAACAACAATTAAAATAAAATTAAAAAAATAAAATTGAAAATAAATAAATAAATAAATAAATAAATCAGAGCATGTCAACCCAAGTGAGGTGGCTTCACTAATGCTAATCATATAACATTGGTCTGCAAAATTAGGCCTACAGAGGACAACAAATTTGCTTAAATTTGGCTGATAGAGTTGGGGTTACTGTCATTGAGATTCTTGTTAACTGTCTTTTCATTTTATTCATTTATGCAAAATGTTTCATATACTCCAGGTGTTGTTGCAACTCATTTTCTACAGCTTTGGAATTCTAAGTTTAAAATTCGAAATAAAAGCCAAATAAGCATAATTTAGGAAAACGGAAAACCTAAGGATAACATTCCTTATTAGTTTTGCCTTTAAATGTGCTCATTCTTTACAGATTACCACAAAACTCTACTTATTCTTCCTATTTTATATTACTGTTATGATATGATTTTAAGAATGCTAGTGTTTAGAATTCTGTATGTTAAAAATGATGAAGTTAAGATAAGATCTCTTCTACCACTAGCAGAACAAACTCTATTACCTTGCTTTCATCTCAAGTCCAGCTGGAAAATAAGAGAATTATAACATATATAATACACTTCATGTGAATCTAATTTAGTAAGTAAACTATCTTGAAAAGACTTTAGTTACAAGCAGTTTGGCAGAGAAATTCCATTTCATATGTATTACAAACAAATAAGCAACTGTAATTATCAAGGCACCTGGGTTAGGTCCCAATGAAAATCAGCATTTAGGCTAACACACAGGCAAAATAAATATAAGTTCCAGCTCTACGGCTGGCATTATCAGTGGAAATATGTCAATTCATAATATTTTTCTTGAATGATGACATTTATTACTCGATCAATAGAATTAGCTCATACATATGGCAAACAAATAGTTGTTAGTATCAGTTGATTTAAGTGTAACAACAGGTTGTAGTAATTTTGAGTTTCAGTGCATTCAACCAGACTAATCCTTGTGTCTAACAAGAAAATCAATACCTTTGAAATAATTAGGTTGGGGCTCTTGAGAATCTACTTCTGGGCAGAGAGAAGGCTCTACTTTAAATAATTACTGCCAGAACGACAACCAGTTTCCTTGCAAAAGCAAATCAATTCATCTATACCATTTTTTAGCCTTCATTCTCTGAAATCTGTGAAACAATGCCAGAATTGAAAATGCCCCTTACATTTCTATGCTTTTTAACTAGCTTTGAAATTTCAAGATTTGGAAAATGTAGTGTGAAATGAGGTCTGCATTCATTTTCCTGATATAGCATAAGAAAAACAACCCCACACACCTTTTTTCCACCTAAGATTACAGCCAATCTTAAAAAAGTTTAAATACCGCAAGTATTTGAAAATATTCTAGAAGGTAAAGTCAAACTTTTTGAAGAGATCATTTTTAAAAAGTGGCTTTGCAAGTAATTTTTCATTCTCCTCCTATATTTTTTACAAAATTAAAATTCAGGATCAGCCACTAAGAAGAGATATTTTTTAAAATGCAATGATTGTCCTGGCAGATTTAATCCCTCGATGGTTCTTGATTATTCTTAACACCAAATTTCAGTAGACATTAAAAATTCAATATTTTATTACAGTTGCCTGTCCTCTGGGTATTTTGTGGTTCAAGTAGTTTAAAGAGCAGTGTGTTATGTTCATGGAATTCACAGATTACAACTAGTTTGCAAATCACTGGGAGGAAAATGATTCTTCTCTTAGAAAGGAGTAAGAGAGGAGATAAATAATTAATAAATAATTAGGGAACCACTGATAATGTTCCTACTTAATGAAAACAAGGTGCTTATGTAAACAGAAAAATCACCCCAAACACTTTTCTGGTGGCTGCATGACTCTGGACTTCCCTGACTTGGCTATTCCTCAAAAGCACTGGAGAATTAAAGACAAGCACCTGATAATACTTCACCACTTATTCTGTGATTCAGAAGGAAAAGTCTTAGCAAAAACAAGTTTACCATTACCTAAGTCATAATGGAAAAAGACAAGCATACTATACTACTATTATAAGATAAAATTTTATACATGTAAGCCCAAAAATGACATTGCCATTATATTTATTAAGGGGAACCTTCCATAGTAAATTCGGATCACATTTCTTTTTAAAAAATGTGGGTATTGTTTTCATTCATGATATTCTGAGTGATTACTTCAGATTTCCTGTGTTTTCATATACATCAAGAATGAACACAATATATTAGATACTCTAATGGTATCAAAATAATAACTCTCAAAGTTTAAAATGAAATGGTTGTGGCATATACACTACCCTACAGAACTCTCAAAAGCATTAGATGATACATTAAAAAATTTAGTCTTTTCCACATAATAAATATCCAGTTTAACTTTGTCATCATAGACAAGTCAGTATCTACAATGGAAACAAGATATATCAGTATTTAGATCAATTAAATATTTACTGAATATCTACTACATACCCAGCATGGACATGAGAGCTACATTTTAGTTAAGGGAAGATGCAAATAAAGAAAAATTATTTGCTACTTAGAGCATATATTACAAACTGTAACATATGTAACTGTCAGAGAAGACAATCAAAAAGCATACAGAGGAGGCGAGGTCATTATTTTTCAGAGATATAACAATATAATCGTATAATTTTCTTCTGTGTCCAATCATATACTACCTTCAGCATCTTTATGGAAACACCCAAGACCTAGTCTAAGTCATGTAAGTGTAGGACTAATTGCTTCAGTGGAAATTTTCCAAATAATGTTTCATGTCAACCTATGTTTCATTGTTCAGTGCACTTACACCTTTTACTTCTTGCCACCTCCAAGAACTTTTAAAGCACAACCTGAGAAATAAGATCCTGAGAGCACTTTTAAAACTTTCACCCAAAATGAGTTAAATCATCAGGTATTCCAATGGAATGTAAGGCAGAATTTGCACCTGGGGCTGCATAGTACATGTGTTGACTTATTAATGCCTAGCAGGACGAATAAGGTTGCTCTAGATGGTAAGAAATCAGAACATTATGGAACCTCCCAAAAAAGAGAGATTACCTTAGGATCAGCAGTAAGCAATTTGAAGGCTTCATACACTTGAGCTTCCTTTACGCCACCACCAAGATCCAAGAAGTTAGCTGGCTTCCCACCATTCAGGAAAATGATATCACAAGTGGCCATGGCGAGTCCAGCACCATTCACTGTAAAATGCAAATGGCACACAAGACAGAATAAATTTAGCAACATCAAATGGTGCATAAACTTTTTCCCTCCACTGTACTGCAAAAGAGAACCCTGTCACAAAGGGCTAATTTCTGCCCTATTTGAAATTCTATTCAACCAGATAAGTTCACAGACTTTTAGGATAAATAATCAGAAAATGTGCCTACAAAGAACAACCAAAAAAGACCTGGGAATGGGGAGATAGATTTATTGAAAAGTTAAATAAACCTGGGAAATGGAAAGAAGGGAAGAGTTTCAACGAGCTATCAATTTGGGCTAGTTAGTAATAATATTTTCTGTTGTATTGAATGGTAATAAAGGAATGAGTTTTAGATTCTGGAAAGTACAGAGTTCAAAAGAATAAGAAAAGAGAGAAAAAAGCTGCGAAAAGTAACTAGGGCCTTTGAGTTAGATTCTTTTAATATCCTTTAAGAGACTTACGTAAAAATGGAATTCTTTTAATTTTTTGTTTGCTGAAAATGTATCCCTTTGAATGTGGCATCCCTCTGGGGCTGAACCACAGGCATCTCAACCTGAACTTCAACAGGATTCCACCCACTTTCACACTGAACACAACCACCCGTGTTTACATGTCATCAGGACAAAGTCAGAAAACAAACGAACATATGGCAATTGAAGCAACATCCCTATCCCCCTTTTCCTTTTTCAACATAATATTAAAAATGTTCGGTAGCAACCTGATCGGTACAACTAGAATCAACATGTGCTAACATTTTAGGAGCTTTTCTTTAAAAACCAAGTAAAGAGTTTTAACATCAAATTCTTATTTTCCTTAGTTAAGTTTTATTGATCAATTGTACTTCTTTTGTTTCTGATGCTTAATCATATGAAATTGCATTCCTCAGGTTACAAAAGGAAAGGAAAGGAAAGAGAAAAGAAATGGAAAAGGAAAGGGGAAAGGAGAAGAAAAGAAAGAAAAGGAAAGTAAAAGAAAAGAAGAAAGCAAATCTGAACTCAGCAGAAACTCTCAAGGTGAAGTACCTTTCACTTTTTTTCTGACCCTTGAATTCCCCAGACAATTGAACTGTGAGTAATTTAATTATTTTTTGATCAACTAAAACAAAAATGTTTTATATAGGATCTTAAAGCAATTTGAAATGCGTTGGCTAAGCTGGTCAAATCATTCACACTCATACAGAGGGTACAAAGAATCTGTATTTAATATGTTCTAAATATGTCATTACAACTTTCTCCTTTCTAAATGCCTACAAATATTGAGAACACATTAGCTTATCAAGATCAGAATGATGTGAGTGATGGGCATGTCCCAGCTATTGCTCCAATACAAAGCAAGAGCTTTTGGTATCACTTGTAATTAAATGTCATTTTCTATTGCATTGAATGGCAAACTACTGGATGAGGTCTGTTCTGTTCTGAATATAGTAATACTGTTGGTTTAATGAGCTACAAATCATTTTTATTTTAATTCCATTAAAATTAAGATCTCAGTTCCCAGTGTAATAAATTGGTTCCAACATAACACAGACGTATATAACTCTCAGTACTATATGCTGTAGACAATAACAAAAGTTGTGTTGCCTCTATAGAACCATTCTTATCTTAGCTGAATATGCCATTTTCACAACTTCAGGTATGACAAAATCAACTGTTTTATTAATAAACTGGTATAATGGATTAAACATTTTATCATTTGGTTATCAAAGAAGCTAAAATTTGAGAATAATGATTAAAGTACATATTCTCTTCTATTTCCTCAGAGAAAATAACTTTATCTGAACCCAAATTTCAGAATAGTTCCTACTATATTGACACTGCCTGGAGCAGCAAAGGTTCCAGTTTTTATTAAGCTAAGTTTAACTGAAATGCTTTAGAATAGTAGTTCTCAACTCAGGTGATATTGCCTATCAGAAGATACTCTGCAATGTTTGAAGACACTTAGGTTGTCACAAGTAGAGGGTGCTAGTAGCACCTAAAGGCCAAGGGATACTGCCAAATACCTTACAATGCCCAGGACAACCCCCACAGCAAACAATTCTCCCACTTAAAATGTCAGTAGTGCCAGAGTTGAGAAACCCTGTTTAAACCAGTGACCACTGACCAAAATAAAGTTTGAGAAGAAACTTTGAATTGTATCCTAAAATTCTGGGTACAAAAATATCTTATGTTTACTTGCTATTAGAAAATAACATGTTAGAAATCCGTACTTCCTGAATTCTGCAAAAATCCACAAATCATTCTTTTGATATAACTGATTTCTTACCAAAGCAAGCAATATTCCCATCCAGTCCTATGTATTTTAAATCATATCTGGCAGCTTCATTTTCAATGGGTTCATTTTCTGATCCATCGTCCATAGCAAATATGTCCTTCTGTCGGAATTCTGCGTTGTCATCAAAGTTTATCTTGGCATCAAAACAGACAACTAAAAAAAGGAAGATAATATGAATATCTCTTACGATCTACAACTAAGTTCTATAGGCTTGCAGGCACAGGAGAAAAATAAAAGATATTGTTGCCCTATCTCATAATATGGACAGGAAAAGCTGTTGTGGCTTTCTTGACCTCAAACTTCAGAACTACAAAGACAAATATGAAATGGTCCCTGTTCTCAAGGGACTTACATTCGAACAAGGAACACAGTAACTTATATCTGTTGGTCTCTATTCCAGAAAATAATGTAAGTTGCTATTACTCATTAAAAGCTAAGACTGCCAGCTACATAAAGCTTTGATTATCTATTCTTACTGTATTTCTTATTTTTAGTAATTAACCATGATCATCACCTTTCCCTTTGATGCAAAAGATGCTAGACATGAACACTTAATTATGTTTTTGTCTTTCTTCTGATGATGAAGAGTGAAGGGTTTATTTAATCTGTACCCTTACCAGTATTTCTGAAAGATGTAGTAGAAAGGCAAATGGTAGCTTTGATAAAAAAATTAATAATAATAACCAACATCCTCTCTAGGCCTCAGTTTTCTTACTTGGAAAATGGAAATAATCCCTAGACTGCTGATATACTTACTTTAGGGTCTACTAAAATAAGTACCATCATCTTGATGTGTGCAGGACATGACTCTCTTGATTCAAGTCATAAAACACTAAGAGACTAAGAGTGGTCAGATACAGTGCAAGGTTGCCAGGCATCGTCAGTAATGCTATCCCTACTCCCTGGTGCTGGGAGTCTCTTACTTTCAATGGCCAAGGGCCCTGGAAACAGTGAAATTCACTCAGTGATAAGGATGGACTGCAGAGTGCTTTCCCTGATTTACAGGAGATCTGATCTTCCATATATACACAGTGCAGTGAGGTGGGGTGGTGCAAAGGTTTCTGGGATCTGATCCCTTTTATTACATCTACTTAGGGTAGAAGTCAGTTATCTATGATGCCATTCCATCGTAACTTCCTTTACTTTACTTGGGATATTGATAGGCAGGGACCTTTGACCAAGAATTCACAGATGTTACTCTCCTCCTACAGCATCACAGATGGGCACCTAACTCTTAAAAGGGAAACCACGACCCTGGCACGCTTCAATCAAGAGCAATGACTGTAGTCTGTGGATCCCATTTGTTTCCTATGGAAAGAAAATATTGTTACATTATGACATCCTGGGGTTAAGGACCCTAGGGAGTGGTTTTCCCAAGGGTCTCTCTACCATAATCAAATACTTTGATACTAATCTGTGCAGATCTAGCATATAAACATCTAAGAATACTCAGCATAAATAAAAGTCCAAACCACAAATTACTTAAAGTAGCACTGAATGACAAGAGAGAATCTTGTATGGAAGTTAATGTCTGCCTGAGTCCTTAGTCTTGCCACAAAATGCCCAACCACTTTACCTACATACTGTGAATACATGGAGCAAATGAGTAATTACTTTCCAGGACACTGAAATCTTAATGATGGAACCTTACAGTTACCATAGGAATTGGCCAGTGTTCTCTGCTTGCTACAATGGCATTTTCTCAGCAGTTAATGACCTGTGTAATAATCAATAGGAAAGCAACTTCATTCTTGGCTGTCCACTGGGTTTATAAATACATTTTAATTAATTTATTAGTAACTGTAGCTCCTCCATTACTCATTGGCAAGACTACTTATAACTGACACCTTCAAAATGAATGGACAAAAGCTACCAAATTGATTTCCTAAGTGAAGAGTTTCAAATAAAATAATTCTTGGTCAAGATCAATAAACTAGTAAATCAAAAGAGGCCCAGGCTGATCTTTGCCCCTGACAAAGACTGTACTTACAAGCAACTTGAGAGAGAGCATAATCAATGGATATGTATGCAAAATTCAGAAGGCAGGCCCAGCTAAATGTCTGCAAACACAGATTTTCAAGATGCTTTCTTCCTGTGGTATGATATATATGCCAAATACAGAAATGAGCTGACTACTTGGGGACCACCCTGCAAGAACATTAGAGTTTAACCAGAGCTTCAAGGTGGTGACTATGGGATGAAAAGGATACCTATCGGGAAGAGTAAAGATGTATCTACCAGTATCATACTTGTGGGATAAAAGGTGTTATCTACAGTGGCTCCTTGCTTGTTGTTCCTTCTGCAGAGAAAACTAAGTCACATACCTAGGTCAATGTATGTGTCCAGTACTTTGGAAAGTTAAATACCTACATAAACAGGCAGGGGACTTAGGAGCTAAGAAAAGTAGTCTAAAACTGAGTTCCCATCCTCAAAGCCGAAATCTTTTGGGGCAGGGTGTGGGAGTGAAAGGAATAAGAACTGGATGGGAATAAGAAGGTACATGGACTCCATCAGACATATATTTATTATACTTGCTTAACATTTTAGAAGTAGTCCCAAACATATAAAGTGCTTTCTTGTTTTACTACTTTGGTTTATGATGTTATCTCTTGAAAGTTTTTCTTTGAACTTGACCATATAATATACTCTAACATCAAAAACACCTGTCTGTATGAGTTACAACTCTGGCACCTCCTAGTCAGGCAGCCAATCACCTCTCTTAAGCCCAGCAGCCTTATGTATAAAATGGGGAGCACAGTATTTTGTACTGCATGGTGTTGCTGGAAAGAGAAGGTATGCAAAGCACTCAGTCTCGCAGACCACCGGCACTCACAGGCCATTGTCATCACCACCGCCATTCTCTACACGCACGGTGCTTTCATGTACTCAGAGCTTCCTGCTGCTGCAGACCAGGCTATATAGGACTCTCCTCTGTTCCTCTCACTTAAAATGACCTGCACTTTGTCCATTCCCTTATAATCCTAAACTTCTGTTTAGGATAAATCTAAACTAATGCCTGGCGGTGTTTACGTCTGTACAGGTTACAATGGCTTTTCAATAAAATGCCACCTTCAGAATCCAAATATGTGCCTAAGAGAGTTCATGCACTTTCTTATTCCCCTCACTTCACAACCCCCCTAAAAAGATTTAGGATTTGAGGGTAGCAACTCAGTTTTGGATTACATTTTCTAACCCCTAAGAATTTTCTCACAGAAAGAATTTTAATGGCTGGCATCTCAGGCTTTGTAATTGACAAAGAAGGAAATTTTCTCCTAAAGGATGAAGGAGATGGCTCTTTTGACCCTCAAATTATACTCACTACTGCATAAGGCCAGGGTGGCTACAGATTGGTATGTAACAGCCCCAAGAGAGAGTCAAAGTCAGGGGTGGCCAAGCACATTGCCTCAGGTCAGTTCACTGCCTGTTTCTGTGAACTGGGTGTTACTAGAATGAAACCACATCAGTTCATTTATGTAACTCTGTGGCTCCTGTACCAAGAGTCCCACAGCATGGATGAGTAACTGCAACAGAGATCATCCAGCCCATTACAGAAAAAGCCTGCCCATTCCTGCTAAGTCACAGTTCTTGTCACATTAGTACCCTGCTTTAACTGAGAAAGTAGCCTTAGGTACTATATTTATTATGGTGAGTAAGAAACTTAGGAAAGTGCATCCTACTAACTTGAAAACAAACAAAAAAAGCATAACAAACAAAATAAAAAAAAACTTGCAATTAGCACAAAAGTAGATTAATCCCTGAATACTGACTGACTCTTACATGATTATTTGCCCCTGTAAGACCCCTCCAAGTACATGCTGAGAACTGGTGTGTTAAAAATGGACTGATGCCTCTTTCAACAGCATGACAAGAAAACAATTTTGCTTGCTCAAACCTTAGCTTTTTCATTTAATAAAACCACAAACTACGGTAAAACATATTTTTAGAGATGCCGAGCTTGGTTCAGACATGAAGATTTTCAATGTCACAATAATAAAACTTCAATTCTTTAGAAAATTCAACTTGAACAAAGGCCATTCTGTGTACAAAGTGGGTGAAAAACACAACTATTAATATTTATAAAACAATTTTCACCATCAAAAGCACATTGTTACATACTTGATAGGTTATACAAATGAATTTTCTTTCTGAGCAAATATCAAAGAAAGCTGCGGCACTTATATTCACAGGCTGTTTTTGTTGTTTTGTTCTGTGGTGTGAGATTCTGTGAGCTGCTAATTCAACAACCTCCACGAAGAACATGACTGGCAGTTAGCAGCCTCTGACCCCAGAGTTTTACCAGAAGAATGTGCCATGGAATTAAACAAAAGAAAACTACATTTCAGAGGGGAACTCACACACAAAGGAAACATAAAAACAGCAGGAAATAAGACTGTCATAATTAGTTTGAAAAATAATCTGTCTTCAAGCAATGTACTGCATTTGATTTGTGACAAATAACTATAATGTGCTATTGAAATGCACCTTGCCAAAGTGGCCTTAAAATGCTGATACTTTCAAATTGGTCCCACTTTCCATTAAATACTGATGTTCCAAGAGTTTTAAACTTTTTGGAACTTTTTTTAGTTGCTGTGAAAAGAGAAAATAGACACGAGGAGTGATGGGGGTTTGGGGATAGGTAGAGAACTGAAAATGTTCTTGAAAATAGAAGTCCTATGTACAAAGACAGAAACAGAGAAACACCACCGACAACACTGGCACTCGCTAACACAAGCAACAGGGTTGCTGTTTAGGGAAATTAATCTGAAGCAAGAAAGGGATGTGATGTTCCAGTGAACTTCAACTCAGCCTTAAGTTAGTTCTCACGGAATTTTGGCCAGATAGTCACTGTCTTAAATGGGGTTTCATTCCTTTAGCTTGGTGAATGGGTTTGTGTTGCAACTGACAAAGATGCCTTAGAGGAGGTATTCTTAATCTGGGGACTACTGGCGTGTTCCGTGAGATCACTCTCTGATGGGAGGTGCTATGCTATGCACTACCGGGCATTTGGCAACATCCCTGGCCTCTACCCCCTAGAAACAAGTAGCAACCTGCACCTCAAGTTGTGACAAACAAAAATGGATGTTCACTAGACTTACTATGGTTGTGTTATATGCCTGAAACTAGCATAATCTTATAGGTCAATTATATCTCAATGAAAAAATGTTTTTAGACATTGTCAAACATCTTCTAGAAACCAGATGCCCACCTTTTCCATTGAGAAACATTATTTTAAAGACAGGAGCCTATGTGCAAGATCTGGCTGAAAGTGGGAAGAAATGAATTAAGACATAAAATCCCAGCGGCTTACAAAGTAAGAAAATGAGTGAATGAATAAGTTAATAATAATAAAAAAAACTGTTTCTAACTTGGCCACAATTTAATGAATTAATTCTAGCACTGCAATTGGACAAGCAAGAAAAATAGTTAAGTTGTCTTTGACTAATGAACAGTTTATTTTCATTTGAATAAGTTAGGATATCCAGGTAGATATGTTTTGACTCAGTGTCCCCTTTTCCATCAAGAAACTGCCTTTCTCCTGTACCATGTGAGTCCAACTGTGGCTGGTCTAGGCATGAACATGTGACCCCAGCAGGATGGATCAGAATAGCCTGAAAAGTTGCTATGGTTGCTGGAGGAGCTTCATGAGGACTGGAGCTCTCTCTGCCCTGCAGAAGCCTGGCTGACAAAGCACAGATTCAGAGGTAAGCAGGACTGCAAAGACCAGAGAATCCCCAATTTCCTTCATGAATTAAGCCAGTCCACTCCTTAAGATTACCCTGTTATATGAGTAAAGTAAGTACACCTCCCCCACTGTGGACTTTTTCACAAAAACTAGGCTGATGGAGGTTTCTATCACTAATAACCATTATAGACCTGATAGTCACTAAACTACTTACAGTCAGTAGTGCCAAATCATATTCTTTGAATCAGATTATAAATCATGTTGGAAAAAATCCTTCCTAGACAATTCTTTCTCAATGTCAACAATGTTCCATGGGTGACCTAGCAGCACAGATATATCAAGGCTATTGCTCCCATTCAACCCAGCATTATCTGCAAATATATGACCAGGCACTTGGATTTGTAAAAAATGTTCATCATCAAGCAATGGAAGACTGAAAAAATTCTCTTACAAAGATGCTCATAATGAATAAGATTAAAGTAAAAATGTTTGGTGTGATGCCTAGCTCCTTAAACTTCTAAATTAAAAGAGTAATTATTAAACCAAAGTTTTAATGTGAAGGCTTGAATGTCCTCCTATTACTGATCTAAATGAAAAAATTAAATATTAAGATTATCAATACTGCTAAGATATAAATGATTGCTTTCACAGCTCCTAATAAAGGACTGCTTTAGGGGACTGTGAAAATGATGAAGATCAATTTGTACATTTGGTCATTAATCACCGTTTCCTAATTGGGTTTAATTTGACTACTGATCATTAAAGTCATAAACCAACACACTCATTTAATTGTAATTAAATTCAATAGCTGAACTTTTATGGTACAATGAACAAATTAAGAGCTAGATAATTTTGCTCTTAAAAATATCACATAAGACTTATGTTTTAATGAAGTGTATACATGGAAGGTATTTTATGATGAATCCTTCAGAAAAGCTCAAGGATTTTTCTTTGTCTTAACAATTAAAAATAAATCTACACATTTCACAAGGTTTTACAAATATCCTGTAGGAAAAGGTTTTCACACCCGTTCCCTGCTGCCAGACCACATTCTGTGACTGATAATTTCCCAAAGGACTGAATGAAAATAGTATTACAGCCTAATTTTTATCCCACTCCATGGCTGAATTTCCATTTTTTAATATGAAATAACCAGGTTGCTTGTTCATAATAGTTTGAAAAGCAATATATGACCTTTAAGAATGTATATTGAACTTCTTTCTCTTTCATTTCTTGGATTTAATTATCAGCCACTCAGTGCAGCATGAATTTTGACTGAGAGTCCCAAACTGGAACTACTTCTAGATCAATCAGATGAAAGCAAATTAAGAGTTTAATAGGAAAAAAGGAAAAAAAAAGGCAGGTCACTATAAGTTAGCCTGGCATATTAAAATTAACATACACACTGTAGTGACAGAGACATGGGTTTGAATCCCAGCTAATTGCTCATGCTGGAGTTAATTTTTCAGTCCTCTATAAAATGAAAACAACACTTATAACTGCACAGTTGCTGTAAGTAGTAAAAAAGAATATAAGTAAAAGTCTATCATAGTGCTTGACATAGAGTTCAAAAGTTCAAAAGACTTCCTGTCTATGATATACTAAAGATATTTTACAGCCAAATTTTAAAAGTTTTAAAAATATTTATGAATAAGGTAGTTTGTTTATAAATGACCTACCACAGATTTTTATCTGGTGGTCATTTGTGTAAATCATGAAATATAATATTTTCAATTACTTCTTCAACATGAGCTCTTTGCCTATCCTAATTTGAAATGCTTAAAACAACAACAAAACAAATAGACAAAAAGATAAAGTCTATACCGTTCCTGGACAACTGCTGTACCTCAGAAAAGGAAATACATTTTATGAATGTCAGGAACTACATTTTATTATTGTGTTTGACAGTGGATACTTACACCAACACCAGTTACCTCATTTTGACAACCACCCTTTTGGAGAAAAGAGAAAAAAGAAAAAAAAGGAACAACTATGAGGTTTAACTTAGGTCTGTGGCCAGGAATGAAGATCCTGAATCTGAACACAGACCCCTCTCTAAAACACTGAATACTCTTCCCAAACATCACTCACTCAGGGGTATCTGACAGCGATTTGGAGACACGTGGGCAAATACAAGACGCTAGGGCAAAGGTCTCCTGAGGAGCCTCTTCCCAGTGACCTCATGATCCCCTCTCTGACCTAGAGGCACAGTGCATTCTTTCTTATATTTGGCCATCCCTTTCATCAGGGGATCTGGGAATGGGGTAAGTGGAGAGGGGTATTCACTATTGTTTCTTTTGTTCTTTTGTTCAGACAGAGCTGTACCTGCAACAGATAGCTCTGAATGAAATCATGAAATACACACAAACACACACACACACAAAGTCCCATTCACCTTGGTCTACAATTGGTTGTATTTGCACAAAACAGATCACTTCATTTACCAATCCAATGGCAAATCCCTATTTACTGATTGCCCACACATTCTAGGTAGCACGCAAGACATTGATGGTAAAATGTACTAAAAAAGACAAGGTTCACGGAACTTACTTTCTGGTATCACTACCTCATCTACCTTATACACCCAATGATATGCACAAACACAAGCTTTGGATATTGTATTAATAATTAATATTATTTAATTAATATGTTAATTAAAATATTGAATTATTAAATACTTTCTGTATGCAGAACAAAATGCTAGTGGTGGGTGCTGCACTATAACACAGTCATTTATACTCTTCAAGTACTTGATGGATAAGAAAAATCTTCCTCACAAAAATGCCTCCTTCTGAAGTGGAAAGTCATAATTAAGTAAGGTGAAACAGTTGGATGGTGGGTCCTAGGGGCTTCACCAAGATGATATACATCCAGCAGATGACACAAAGTACATTTCTATAGATGAGGACAAACCAAAAAGCTTCAAATGGGTCATAAAAGCAGATATATTTATTACAACCAAGTTCAGTGGCTCCTGCTTTCACCCAAATCTTTACCATAGTGATTGGTCTCAAAAAATAATGGGGTGCTGGAGGATGAATGTCTCTAAATAAACAAGAATTAGCCTCCTCTGAAGCTTGGCATTTGTTTACAAACAAATTCAAGTGCTGAAATATTCAACTATATCATGGGAGCATTTGAAACTACAGCAGAAATTAAATTACCAAAAGAAATTAATGCAGAACTGCTACTACAGTATTTTGTACAATTTAATTTATAGTTTGCATAAATAATTATAATCATTTGTTTTCTCGCATTTATTTATTTATTTACCTTGTCCTTCTGGAGTTTCACCAAAGGGGTTCACTTCCACCTGAGTAGCATCAATTTTCAGGAAGAGATTATACAACTTCTTAATTTGATCTGCAGCCTAAATGTGATCAAGTGAAATGAAATTACACCAAAGCAGTAAAAGAACATTTATTCTGCTGGATTAATGAAACATTACAAATAACATGCTATATCTTTATTTTCTGTCAGGTTTTCAGAAGGGAAAAATAGAAAACAACAGAAAAACAGAAAAGCATAATAACTGCTTTAATTTCCACTGCTATTCATTAGAAGGAATTGCTCAACTTTCCTCCAGACACCACAACAGATCATTATCAAGAAAACAAAATACTGTCAGTATGTCCTAAAGTGCTATTAATCTTTCTGTAAATTGTCATGTCCATATTAGCTGAGCTATGCTACAATATGAGCTACAATCGTTAACACAAACAAGTTTTGTTTTGATGCAGACACCGGCCGGCAGTGTCCACGTCATTATGGATAAAATAAGACATTCGCATGGACTACCAAGTCTGGTGGAGGAAAAAGGACAGCATGGTTTTTCTCTCAAGGGGAGCAAAAGCCCATGCCCTCCACCACAACAGCCTTTATTCAGTCTTTCTCACATTACATGATGGTCTTCATTTACTATGCACAGGTTCACTTTAAGGGGTTACCTTTTGCAGACAACAAAGGAGATGATGCCGCTAATGACATCACAAAAGGATATTTGCAAATGGAAAAAGGAAAAGTGGTTGAACCGGTTACACTCATCCTAGGAAGGTTTAGCATGGATTTTAGGAAGTTACAATAAACACTTGCTATCTCAATTCAGGGTGAGGGAGTTTTAGCAAAAGCAAGACTCAAAGTGGCTTAGGTACAAATGCAGGCCTGATTCCCAATGGGAGAACCCATCCGTGGGCATGGGTCCTGTGCATCTCCAAGTGGGAGCTGGGCCCATGCCAAACAGAATGGTCTCCTACATCACTTAAGTAAAAGGTAAATATGACTTTGAGAGTTTATAATGACTAGGTTTTCCTAATTATGCTGGAATAAAAGTTGTTACATCCATCAATCCAAACCTATAATCTATGAAAAAATAATTACTGTGTCTAATGGAAACTGTTGCAAGAAAAGAAGAGGAAAGTCCTACTTAGGGCAGTTAATGAACAGCAGTTCACATGGAAAACAGTTTGTCTCAAAGACATAAACCACAGGGAGCAAGAATATCCAAAGTTTCCCTGATGTTATTATGTCTTACCTCATTTTTCTCCCTCTGCTTGTAGTTCACTCACTCATTCACTTTCAACCAAAATTTATAAACTGCCTCTGTCCCAGCACACTGGCATTGTGTGAACTGGGGCTCAGGTAAGAAGACGTCATGAATGAGGCATGACAGGGCCCTGGAAGCCTCAAAGCTACAGTGTACACAGCCTGAGGCATCACACACCAAGGCTGTGCTGCCACAGCTGAGTGTTGGCCATCAGTCTCATTCCTGATTCCATCTTATTTTCTAGTCATGGCTTTTGCTTTGCTGCATTTTTGCTTATTGCTCTAGCCCTATATAATTTGTTCTTAGATACATTATTTGGCTTTTTCCTATCTCTGCTCTGTATGTTGGAGCTGAATCTGGGAGGCTGAATTTCTAAGGCTCTTGGGCTCAGCTCTGCACATGGGAAGCAGCAGTGGGAGCCAGGAGAGGCGGGAAGGCAAAGCTGGGAAATTTCTTCCCTCCTCTCTCCCTGGGGCAGCATTTCCTGCTCTGATTTTAGCTCCTACCAGACAGGCCCACCAGGGGCCTGCATCTAGCTTATGTATCCCAGTGTTCAGTTAACACTACCACCTCCCCCTGTTCCCCAAGCACGCAGGTAACAACCAATAACTAACTCCCTGTTGTTGTTTAACTCCACACTGCCTCTCTGAAGCATCTGAGCTCTTACAACATCTATGTGACTATGTAACTGAATCCTCAGAATAAAATCCCACTGAGGCAAATACTGAGAGTGTTTTTTTTGTTCCAGTATTGACTGAAGAACTGGAGATGGAACTCATTATTTAGTTTATGTATATCTTAAACTTCCTTAAATCCTAATTTGAAACCCAATGGGCATAAATAAACATACATAAAGAGTAAAACTGAATATTGTTAATTGGGGGGGATAATACATGCATGACACAAAATTCCCAAGGCACATCAAAGTCTTCCTCTGAACTTTCCTGGACTCCCTGGCCACGCAGCTCCCACTCAACTCCTATGGCTGCCACCTTACCACTTGGTGCTGCCTTGACAGATAGTCTATGCAAGCATGTGTATTTTTCACTCATCTTTTATAAAAAACAAATTAGGTTCTATACCTTCTTTCTTTTCTTAATAGACTTTTAAAAGCCTTCATCAACCACACAAATAGAGGAATCTTATTCTTTTAAGTGGCTGCATAATACCTTATTTTATGGATGTATCACAACTCATTTAACCTGGCTCTTTAATAATGACCACGTGGTTTCTAATAGTCTGACATTCCTTCAAATGCCACCTGACCTATCTCTGTAAGGACACCATACATGTGATTAAACACCTGCAGGATAACTACCCATCAGTGCAACAAAGAGGGGTGTGGGCATTTTAATAATAAAAGGCTACCAGAAATTGTATTTGATAAAAGCTGCCACTAAATCCCCTCCTACAAACCCGGCCCGTGGAGATTGTCGTTCTAATCATAATCATCAGCCATCTGGATCTTGGCCAGTGTGCCAGGTGAAAATGAATATTCCATTTGTAGTTTTAATTTAAATTACTCATATTAGGAAATGAATTTGAGAATTATTCTAGGAGCTTAAGAGACATTTGTATTTCCTCTTCTGTGAATTCTATTCATTTATCTGTTGAGATGTTAAATCTTTATCTCATTAATTAATGAGATACTGTTACCTGAAGGAAATTAGCTCATTATCTTATATCAATTGCAAAGAATTTTCTTTTACCTTAGTCCATGATGTTTTTACTTCTGCCACATGAAAATTTAATAATAATAAAGTCACTCCTTTCATTTGTTTATTTTATTTTTTAATATATTTTACTGATTATGGTATTATAGTTGTCCTATTTTTTTCTCCCCTTTATTCACCTCTGCTTTGTACCTACCTCCCAACATCATTCCCCTACCTTAGTTCATGTCCATGGTTCATACATATAAGTTCTTTGGCTTCTCCATTTACCATACTATTCTTAAATCTCCCATTTTGTACCTAACATTTATGCTTCTCTTTCCCTCTACCCTTTTTCAGTTTCTCCCCCTCCACTCCCCACTGATAACCCTCCATGAGATACTATTTCTGTAAATCTTTTCCTGTTCTAATTGTTTGTTTAGTTCCTTTTTATTTTTTTTTACGTTCAATTGTTGATAGCTGTGAGTTTGTTATCATTTTACTGTGCCTATTTTTGATCTTCCTCTTTTTCTTAGATAAGTCCTTTTAACATTTCATATAATAAAGGCTTGGTGATGATAATTCCTTTAACTTGACCTTATCTGGGAAACATTTTATCTGCCCTTCCATTCTAAATGACAGGTTTTCTGGACAGAGTAATCATAGATGTAGGTCCTTGCATTTCATGACTTGGAACACTTTCTTTCCAGCCCCTTCTTGCCTAAAAGGTTTCTTTTGAGAAATCAGCTGATAGTCTTATCAGAACTCCTTTGCAGGTATCTGTCTCCTTTTATCTTGCTGCTTTTAAGATTCTCTCCTTATCTTTAATCTTGGCTAATGTAATTATGATGTGCCTTGGTTTGTGCTTCCTTGGGTCTAACTTGTTTGGGACTCTCTGATCTTCCTGGACTTCCTGAAGTCTCTTTCCTTTGCCAGATTGGGGAAGTTCTCCTTCATTATGCTTTCAAATAACTTTTCAACTTCTTGCTCTTCCTCTTCTCCTTTTGGCACCTCTATGATTTGGATGTTGGAACATTTAAAGTTTTCCCAGAGGTTCCTAAGCCTCTCATCATTTTTTTTTTTTTTTTTGAATTCTGGTTTCTTCGTTCTGTTCTGGCTGAATGTTTATTTCTTCTTTCTGGTCCAAACTGTTGATTTGAGTTCCAGTTTCCTTCCCTTCACTGTTGGATCCCTGTACATTTTCCTTTAATTCCCTTTTCACAGCCTTCACTTTTTCCTCTATATCATGACCATACTCAACCACTTCTGTGAGCACCCTGATTATCAGTATTTTGAACTCTGAATATAATAGGTTGGCTATCTCCTCTTTACCTGGAGCTTTGATCTGTTCTTTCATTTGGGCCATATATATATATATATTTTTAATCAGGGCTTGACTGTTACATAATAAGGGGTGGAACTTTAGGTATTCACCAGGGTGGGACAACCCAGGTCTCTGCATTGTGGCACTGTATGTGGCAGAGGGGTCCAAGAGGGAACAATGCCAGTTGCTCAGTTCTCTGCCACCTTTCAGTCACTTCCTCCACTACCCATAAGCAAATTGGACCCTTCTGGTGCTGATTCCCAGGGTGGGTGGGTTTGTGTATGTTCTAGGACCCTGCGGGTCTCTCCAAGGAATTTTACTGTGAGGCTGGGAGTTTCTCCTCCTGCCTCACCCCCCACAGAATTTTTCAGTCAGAGGTTTTGAGGCTTTATTTCCCCATGCTGGACACCTGGGATGTGTGGTCTATCTCGCTCCCCAGTTTTCCCTCCAGGTTTATCCACATGCAAATGTGGGACTGCCTGGTCCTCCAGCCATTGCCTTGCCAGGAGTCCATCCTGCCCCTGGCTGCCTGTCTTTGTTCCTCCTACCAGTCTGGATGAATGTTTCTTCCTTAACTCCTTGGTTGTCAGATTACCATGCCATTTCATTCTCTCGCAATACTGGTAATTTTCTTAAATTTAAATTGGTTGTTGTCCTTTTGGTTGTACAAGGAGGCAAACTGTATCTATCTATGCCTCCATCTTGGCCGGAAGTCTGTCACTCTTCTCTTTTATAGCTTCTGACTTTGTGTCAGATTTTAAAAAGGCTGGTAACACTTGAGTGTTAAAACAAGCCTTCTATTATTTTTTAAAATACCTTTTAAAATTTAATTTATTTAATGCTTACTTTCTAAAATTGCAAATATTTTATTTGAGTTACAGTGCAAACCTGCTAAGTGACACAGTGTTGAATGTTTTTTTTTTTTTTGTTTTTGTTTTTTTTTTACTTGTAAGGGTTTTCTAAGTCAAAAATATGCTTTCAATGTGAGCTTCTTGAGAGATGCATACTGTCTATCCTGGACACTACAGCATCCACTATCTCCATATAGCCTCTGCACAGGGTCAACACTTGATAAATACTGCTTTAAGTAATGATTAAAAATAAGAAGAAACTACACAAGAGAAATAACATCTGGGTGCATAAATATATAAGATCTTATCCCAGTTATTTTAAAACATTTTTAAATGTACATAAAATTTATGATCTCAAACATTTTTTAAATTTTATTTTATTTCAATTGTTGTTCATGAACAGTTTATTGTCTTCTACTCTCATCCTAGCCAACCACCCCAGCCCTCCCCACCTCCCTCCCATTTCCACCCCCCTTGTTTTGTCCATGTGTCTTTTATTCTTGTTGCTCTAAACCCTTCACCTTTTCCCCTGGAATTCCCTCCCCTCTCCCCTCTGGTGACTGTGAGCCTGTTCTCAATTTCATTGTCTTTGGTTATATTATGCTTCTTTGTTTGATTTGTTGATTAGGTTCCTGTTAAAGGTGAGATCATATGGTATTTGTCTTTCACTTCCTGGCTTATTTCACTTAGCATAATGCTCCAGTTCCATCCATACTGTTGCAAAGGGTAGGAGTCCTTCTTTCTTCCTGCTGCATAGAATTCCATTGTATAAATGTACCATAGTTTCTTGATCCATTCATTTACTGATGGGCACCTAGGTTGCTTCCAACACTTGGCTATTGTAAATTGTGCTGCTATGAACATTGGGGTGCATAGGTTCTTTTGGAGTGGTGTTTCAGGGTTCCTAGGATATAATTCTAGCAGTGGAATTGCTGGTTCAAAACATACATCCATTTTTAGTTTTCTTAGAAATTTCCATACTGCTTTCCATAGTGGTTGTACCAGTCTGCAATCCCACAAACAGTGCACTAGGGTCCCCTTTTCTCCACAACCTCTCCAACACTTGTTGTTTGTTGCTTTGTTTATGATGGCCATTCTGACTGGCAAAGTGGTATCTCATCATTTAATTTTCATCTCTCTGATAGCTAGCAATACTAAGCATCTTTTCATTTGTCTCTGGATCCTCTGTATGTCCTCCTTGGAGAAGTGTCTGTTCAAGTCTTTTATCAATTTTTTAATTGGGTTGCTTGTCTTCTTAGAGTGGAGTTGTGTAAGTTCTTTACATATTTTGGAGATTAAACCCTTGTCTGAGGTATCATTAGCAAAAATGTTTTCCCATACAGTTGGTTATATTCTTATTTTAATACTGTTTTCTTTAGCCATGAAGAAGCTTTTTATTTTGATGAGATCCCATTTGTTTATTCTTTCCTTTATGTCCCTTGCTTTAGGAGACATATCAGTAAAAACGTTGCTGCGTGAAATATCTGAGATTTTCCTGCCTATGTTCTCCTCTAGGACTTTAATGGTGTCACGGCTTATACTTAAATCTTTTATCCACCTTGAATTTATTTTTGTGTGTGGTGTAAGTTGATGCTTGAGTTTCATTTTTTTGCATGTAGCTGTCCAGTTCTCCCAACACCACTTGTAGAAGAGGCTACTTTTACTCCATTTTATGTTGCTGCCTCCTTTGTCAAATATTTATTGACTGTAGAGAATTGGGTTTATTTCTGGGTTCTCTGATTTATTCCACTGGTCCCTGTGCCTGTTTCTGTGCCCGTACCAGACTGTTTTGACTACAGAGGCCTTGTAATACAGTTTTGATATTAGGTATTGTGATCCCTCCTACTTTGCTCATCTTTCTCAAAATTACTGCAGCTATTTGGGGTCATTTATGGTTCCATATAAATTTTTAAAGTGTTTGTTCTATGTCTGTGAAATATGCCATTGGTACTTTAATAGGTATTGCACTGAATCTGTAAATTGCTTTGGATAGTATGGACATTTTGATAATGTTAATTCATCCGATCCATGAACGCGGTATATGTTTCCATTTGTTTGTGTCTTCCATGATTTCTTTCTTCAGTGTTATGTAGTTTTCTGCATACAGGTCTTTTACCTCCTTGGTTTGGCTTATTCCTAGGTATATTATTTTTCTTTTTTCTATATCAAATGCAATTTTTTTCTTGACTTCTGCTTCTGCTCTTTCATTGGTAGTATATGAAAATGCCTTTGATGTTGGGATATTGACTTTGTATCTGGCTGTTTGGCCAAATTCATTTATTAGGTTGAGCAGCTTTTTAGCCAAGTCTATAGGATTTTCTATGTATACTATCTTGTCATCTGCAAATAATGATAATTTTGTTTCCTCCTTTCCAATTAAGATGGCTTTTATTTCCTTTTCTTGTCTAATCACTGTGGCTAATACTTCCAATACTATACTGAATAGAAGTGGTGAAAAGGGACAACTTTGTCTTGTTGCTGCTCTTAGTGAAAAAGATTTTAGTTTTTGCCCATTGAGTATGATGTCGGCTGTAGGCCTCTCATGTATGGCCTTTATTATGTTGAGGAATGCTCCCTCAATTCCCACTTTGCTGAATGTTTTTATCATAAATGGGTGCTGTACCTTATCGAATACTTTTTTGCCATCTATTCATATGATCATGTGATTTTTGTCTTTGCTTTTGTTTATGTGATGTACTACATTTACTTATTTGCAAATATTGAACCATCCTTGCATCCCTGGGATGAATCTCACTTGGTCATGGTGTATGATACATTTAGTGTATTGTTGGATGCAGTTTGCTAATATTTTGTTGAGAATTTTAGTGTCTATGCTCATCAGTGATATGGGCCTGAAGTTTTCTTTCTTTGTTGTGTCTTTATCTGGTTTGGGGATTAGAATGATGCTGGCTTCATAAAAAGACTTTGGGAGTCTTCCTTCACTTTGGATTTTTTGGAAAAGTTTGTGAAGGATAGGGGTTAGCTCTTCCTTAAATGCTTTGTAAAATTCTCCTGTGAAACCATCTGCTCCAGGGCTTTTGTGTGTCAGGAGTTTTTTGATTACTGGTTCAATTTTGTCTGCTGTTATTGGTCTGTTCAGGTTTTCTGCTTCTTCTTCATTGAGTTTTATAAGATTATATTTTTCTAGAAACTTGTCCATTTTACCTAAGCTTTCAAATTTCTTGGCATACAGTTCTTCATAGTAATTTCTTACAATCCTTTGTATTTCTTTGGTGTCAGTTGTAATCTCTCCTCTCTCATTTCTGATTGTGTTTATTTGGGTCCTCTCTCTTTTTTTCTTGATGAGCCTGCTTAAAGGCTTATCAATTTTTTTTATCTTTTCAAAGAACCAGCTCCTGGATTCATTGATCCTTAGAATTGTGCTTTTAGTCTCTATGTCATTTAATTCTGCTCTGATCTTTGTTATTTCCTTCCTTCTACTTGCTCTGGGCTGTCTTTGTTCTTGTTCCTCAAGTTCTTGTAGGTGTAGGGTTAAGTTGTTTGTTTGAGATGTTTCTATCATTTTTAGGTAGGCCGGTATCACTATGAACTTTCCTCTGAGGTCTGCCTTTGCTGTGTCCCATAAATTTAGGGTTGTTGTGAGTTTATTTTCATTTGTTTCCAGAAACTTTTTGATTTCCTCTCTAATTTCTTTCTTGACCCACTCATTGTTTAATAGCATGCTATTCAATCTCCCTGATTTTGAGTGTTTTGGGTTTTTCCCCTTGGGGTTGGTTTCTAGTTTCAGTCCCTTGTGGTCAGAGAAAATGCTTGGTATGATTTCAATTTTCTTGAATTTGTCGAGCGAGGCTAGTTTTGTACCCTATCATATGGTCCATCTCTGAGAATGTTCCATGTGCATTTGGAAAGAATGTGTATTTAGTTTCTTTGGGATGAAGGGCTCAATATATAAATCAGTTAAGCCCATTTCATCTAGAGTGTTGTTCAGTGTCACAATATCTTTGTTGATATTTTGTTTAGAAGATCTATTTTTGACAGTGTGGTGTTAAAATGCCCTACTATAATTGTGTTGCTGTCAATATCTTTCTTGAAGTCTTCAAAAAATTTCTTTATTTATTTACGTGCTCCTGTGTTGGGTGCATATATATTTACAATGTTTATGTCTTCTTCATGTATTCTTTCCTTGACTATTATGAAGTGACCTTGTGGGTCTCTCTTTGTGGCTCTTCTTTTGATGTCTATTTTGTCTGATATAAGTATTGCTACCCCGGCTTTTTCTTCCTGTCCATTTGCTTGGAAAATTTGTTTCCAGCCCTTCACTTTGAGTCTGTGTAGGTCTTTTGTCCTGAGGTGGGTCTCTTGCAGGCAGCATATGTGTGGGTCATGCTTTTTTACCCATTCAGCTACTCTATGCCTTTTGATTGGAGCATTTAATCCATTGACATTTAAGGTTATTATGGATAGGCACTTATTCATTGCCATTTTTGTACCTGTGTTCCTCTCTCTCTCTTTTCTTTCCTTTCCTTAAAGCAGTCCCTTTAGTATCTCTTGCAGAACTGGTTTGGTAGAGGTGTATTCTTTTAGACTTCTTTTGTCTGGGAAGCTCCTGATTTGGCCTTCCATCTTGATTGAGTGCCTTGCTGGGTAAAGTAGTCTTGGTTGCATGCCTTTGGTTCTCATTACTTGGAAGGAATATTTCTTGCCATTCTCTTCTGGCTTGGAGTGGTTCCATTGAGAAGTCAACTGCTAACCTTATTGGTGCTCCCTTGTATGTTACTTCCTGTTTCTCCCTTGCTGCCGTTAAGATTCTCTCTTTGTCTTGGAATTTTGCCATTTTAATTATGATGTGCCTTGAAGTGGGTCTCTTTGGGTTCCTCTTGATTGGGACTCTCTGTGTTTCCTTGATTTGTGTGACTTCTTCTCTCATCAAATTAGGGAAGTTTTCCATCATGACTTTTTCAAATGGGTTTTCTATCCCTTGCTCTTCTTCTCCTTCTGGTATTCCTATTATATGGATATTATTACATTTCATATTGTCTTGCATTTCTCTTAATCTCTCTTCATTCTTTCTGAGCCTATTTTCATTTTCTTGCTCTTTCTGGATGTTTTTTCCTACTTGGTCCTCCATCTCACTGATCTGATCATCTGCTCCATCAATTCTACTTTTCATTCCTTCCACTGTGTTCTTCATTTCAGAAACTGTGTTTTTCATTTTCTCTTGGCCCTTGTTGATAGTTTCTATTTCCTTTTTCCTGTTATTATAGTTTGCAGTGAGTTCATCGTAGCTTCCCTGTAGTTACTGGTAGCTCATTGAGAGCTCTTCGAGCTTCCTGACCACCATTGCTTTGAACTTAAAATCTGATAGTTGAGTTGCATCCATTTCATTTAGCATTCTTTCTGAGGCTTCCTCCTTTTCTTTTGTTTGGGGATTGTTTCTTTGTCTTCCCATTGTTTGTGAGACTCTTCTTGTTAGGCTCAGTTTCTTAAATTGATTTGTTCCGGCTCCCTGGGTTTATGGTGTGAACTTCTGTGGTAGAATACCTGTGAGATTCAGTGGTGCTGTCTCTTTTGGGTATCCTGGTGTTCATAGCTTCCACTGTCTAAACTGTTGAAATGCCCCCTCTTTGGGACCAACTCTGGTTTTTCATTTCCAGGGTTTTTTGTTTTGTTTTTGTCTCACTCATGGGTATTTAAAAAGAGAAAAGAGGAAGAAAGAAAAAAATGAAAAGAGAAGAAGGAAAAGCAGAAAGAAAAAGAAAAGAAAAAAAGAGGAAGGAAGAAGAGATAAGATTGGAAAGAAAGGAAGAAGGAATAAAACAAGAAAGAAGTAACAAGAAGCAAAAGGAATTGAGGGGTAAAAAAGATAAAAATAATGAAAAAATAATTTTAAAAAACCAACTCTTCCTGTTATCAATCTTGCGAAATCAGTTTTTCTGGTCTTGCTGGCTACAATGGCCAAGGGGTGACCGTATCGCCTTCCCCTCTGTTCAGTACTCAGTTATTTTCGGCTACTGTCCTAAGAGCTAGCCTAGGGTCTCTCAGCACAGGGCCTCAGACGTATCTTCTGAAGCAGCGTGTGCCTACCATTGTGAGTGAAGGTGCTTATGATCTCCGAGCCTTCCATGCACAGGCGCTGACTGTCATGTGGGCTCGAATTGACCACCACACAGGTCACGGGCAGGCACCTAAGACCTCCCAGCCATCCACACAGGGGCGCCAACTGTCACATGGGCACAGATTGGTCGCCATGCAGGTCCCTGATGTTGTGCGGGCACCCAGCAACGGCAGAACAGGTCCCCTGGTGGTGCACTGGCGCCAAGGGATCCCCGGGCAGCTGTCCCCAATGGTGCATGGGTGCCGACAGTTGCGCAAGCTGAGACATGCAGTCCTCCCAGGGCTATGAGACCTTAACTCCTCTCTGTGAGGTTTCAAGCAACCAGGTTTATCCCGGTGCTGCTGAAACCTTGTTTGGCTGGGCAGGGAGTGGCTGACCCGGCTCCCTCCCTAGAGTCTTGTGGTGAGCTCTGGCCTGGGACCTCAGCCCCCACCCTGGTCTCCGTGTTGCTGGAGTACTCTCTTTACTGTGTGTTTTTTCAATGTCCGCTGCAATTTTCGATCTCCTGTTTTCAAATATGCTGTGTTTCTGATTTCTGTTTGCTCTGTTCTGCCGTAAATCGACCAGGTTTTTCTCCTGCGTGTAGGGGGAAGTAGAATGTGCTTCCTCCTACTACACCGCCATCTTTCCTTCTCTGATCTCTACCATTTTTAAATGTATGGTCAGCAATGTAAATTATATTTACATTTTTGTGCTATGAAGCACCAGAGCTTTTCATCCATCAAAATTGAAACTATGTACCCATTAAATAACTCCCCATTTCCCCCTTCCTCAGTGCCTGACAAGCACCAATCTATTTTCTGTCATGAATTTGGCTATTCAGATACCCCATGTAAATGGTATCATACCTCTTTATCTTTTTGTGACTGGCTAATTTCACTTAGTGTAATGTCCTCAAGGCTCAGCCATATTCAGCACATGTAAGAATCCCCTTCTTTTTTAAGACTGAACAACCTTACATTTTATGTATATACCACATTTTGTTTATCCATTAATTTGTCAATGGATACCTGGTCTGCTTCAAAACTTCTTAAGCCTATCTCAATCTAACTTACAATGAAGCCTGAATTTTCTGCACATTAATGTCATTGTAATTATATACTAATACAGCATTTGTGGGGGAGGGGTCTTTTCTGTTGTGATTGTTTATCCTTGTACAAAGACAAACTATAAACATGTTTTGAGCAGGGCTGAAGCATGATGAAAATCTTGTTGTAAAATCTTCAAGGGAGAGTCAGCCTGGCTTGGAGAGAGAACATGCCTTATTCCACAAACAATACACTAAGAAACTATGAGGGCTGGACAGGAGATGTGTCAGTCTGACCAGGTATAAAATTGGAAATGGCAAAGCCAGTGGCAAGTTGAGGTTAGCCTCGCTGTTTTTTTAAATGTGTTCAAATTTAAAAAATAAACTGAACATTAATCAAAGAAAACATTCTGCTAGGTAACTTACAATCAGCCAGTTTGCTACTGTCATCTGAGTTTATAATCACACTATGCAAAAATGTGTTTTCTTTCCTTTTGACAACAATTAATGTTATTTTAAGGCTGTTGGTTTTTTAGCTTAAAGTTAAGGTTGTAACAAACAATTAAATAGTTAAAATGCCTAAAATCAAATATCTTTGAGGTCATATACTTGAAACCATGACAACTTATATTAAGTGTCTTTGAAAATGTTTTAACAAGTTAAAAAAATTTAAATACTTTTCTTGCATTCCAGACACTAATATCATCAACATTCACATATGGTTCTTAAAGCTAGCCAGAGGTACAAACCATACCTAGGTGTTAGTAGGTAGGTTTTAACTTGGACCATTGGATGATTTTATCAGCTTCAATCTCAGAAGCACATGTTGACAACTCATGATGCCAATGTTTTCAGAAATTAATAGTATAGATGATAACTAAGACACACTTGAGAAACTTGTGAGTTTTTTGTCATATTCAGCTATCCCATGGCCTTAGTCTTTTTCAACCAATTCTTGCTGAAGTAAATTTTTGTTAGAAACACATAAGTGGTAGTTTTTATGCAATGTGATATTTATTTTATTAATACTTACATCACATTTTAGAGACAACAGGCATGAGTCACAAGAAAGATATAATTAAATTTATAAGATAATCATTTTATAGCTTGTTCATCCATGAGTGAGGTACCTCCTCCAAATGCCTAAACCACATTATAGATGAAAACTAAGTAACTTTCAAAGTCATATTGAATTGATGGGACTTCTAAGATACCATTTCTTTACCAAAGGATCAGCAATTGATAATCTTAATCATCATTTAAAATGCTTTTCTTTCTCAGGTGCCTCCTCCACTGGTTTTGTGGAACATTTTACCAATCGCTGTAGCTTGAAGAAGCATCTTAAAACACAGATCCCCAAATATACAATTTCTTGGATCTCCTATGCCATACATCCCACTTTCCAGTCTACAAATATAACTGGTGTTGGTAGATGAATATATCCTAACATATCTACTTCTGAGATCATGCCCTCTCCCCTTCACATTCCCCCTTTCTGCGGGTGCTGCCAGTAGGCTGCCAACTGCCCACAGAGCCCCTGACCATGGGTGTTACTCATCACTGAGCACCAGGGCACAGCAGGGCAAGCAGCACCCACCCAGTACTCCCTCTAACTTGGCTGAAACAAGTGAAGATGTAAAGTCTTTCATGTAGTTGGCAATAAAAGAATCCCATCTTCAAGTGTTCTCTTAATTTTTACAAAATAAATTTATTGAATTTATTGGGGCAGCATTGGTTAATAAAATTATATAGGTTTCAGGTGTACAATTCTATAACACATTATTTGTTTATGGTATTGTGTGTTCACCACCCAAAGTCAAGTCTCCTTCCATCACCATTTATCGCTCTCTTTACTCTCTTCTGTCTGCCCTACCCACTTTCACTCTGGTAATCACCATACTGTTGCCCATGTGTATGAGTTATTTTTTTTTTTAATTTTGTTTTGCTTAATCCCTTTACCACTGTCTTGTAGCCCCCTAACCCCCTCCCATCTGAGAGCTGTCAGTCTGCTTTCTGTACCTATGAGTCTGTTTCTATTTTGTTTGGGTTTTTTTTTATCCATTAGATTCCACATATGAGTAAAATCATATGGTATTTGTCTTTTTCTGACTGGCTTATTTCACTTCGCATACTATTCTCCAGCTCCATCCACATTGTTGCAAAGGGAAAGATTTCATTCCTTTTTGAAGCCAAATTGTATTCCATTGTGCACATGTACCAAAGCTTTTTTATCCACTCATCTATTGATGGGCACTTGGGCTGCTTCCAAAGCTTAGCTATTGTAAACAATGCTGCAATGGACATAGGGGTGGATATATTTTTTCAAATGACTATTTCAGGTTTCTTCAGATATGTTCCCAGCAGTGGAAGTGCTGGGTCATAAGGCGGTTCCATTTTTCATTTTTTGGGGAAACTCCATACTGTTTTCCACAGTGACTGCACCAGTCTGCATTCTCACCCACAGTGCATGAGGATTCCCTTTTTCCATATATTCACCAGGCAACATGTGTTTGATGATTTATGGATGACAGCCATTCTGATAGGTATAAGGGGATATCTCATTGTGGTTTTAATTTTCATTTCTCTGATGATTAGTGATGTTGACAATCTTTTCATGTCTATTGGCCACCTGTCTGAATAGAGAAGTGTCCATTCAGGTCCTTTGCTCATTTTTTTCATTGGATTTTTTTTCTTGGTTGAGTTATGTAAGTTCTACATGAATTTTGAATATTAACTCCTTAACACATGTATCACTGGTGAATATGTTCTCCCATTCTGAGGTTTGTCTTTTCATTTTGTTGATTTCCTTTGATGTGCAGACTTTTAGTTTAATGTAGTCCTATTTGTTTATTTTTTTCTTTTGTTTCCTTTGCCTGAGGAGATATATCAGAAAAAATATTGCCACAAGAAATGTCTGAGATTTTACTGCCTATGTTTTCCCTAGCATTTTTATGGTTTTGAGTCTAACAGTTAAGTCTTTAATCTAGTTACAGGGTTTTTTTGGTGTATGGTGTAAAAAGGTGGTCTGGTTTCATTTTTTGCACCTATCTGATCAATTTTTCCAACACCATTTATTAAAGAGACTATCGTTACCCCATTGTATGTTCTTGCCTCCTCTGTCAAATATTAATTGACCATAAAGACGTGGGTTTATTTCTAGGTTCTCTATCTATTCCATTGATCTATGTCTGTTTTTATGCCAGTATCATGCTGTTTAGTTACTATGGACTTCTAGTATAGTTTGATATCAGGTAGCATGATTCCTAAAACCTTGTTCTTCGTTCTCAAGATTGCTGTGGTTTTTCAGTCTTTGTGGTCCCATATAAATTTTTGGAACACATGCATACTTAAATTTGTCTTATTGTCACTCTTAAACTTATAGAAATAGAATCAATCAAAAGAAAAAGTATGGACCATAAGTAAAAAATACAACATCTACTGTTTTATTGGAGGAATACTACTCAACTAAATGAAAGAAAATGCTCTGTAACAATCCTGGAGCCCTAGGGTTAAAAACACACACATAGAGTTATATACGCTTACATATAGAGGATTCACTAAGTTCTTCTGACTTAGCTGTGGAACATGGAAGCTGACTATGCAGACATGCAGTCAGGCTCCATGGCTGGATGAAGGGCAGTGCTGGACTGTAATGCCCAAAACAGACTCTCCCTTAGTAATCTGGAGGTCAATTTTTATGTCTTTGAAGCCAAGGGATATAATTACTAAATTGGCATGTTTTAAGTTGCTTTCAGTAAAAGATCACCTTTATGCCAATAACACTCATCTTAAATGGCCATTAGCCGTGAAAGAATAACAATAAATAATGTGCACTATTAACAACAATAATAATTGACCTCTCCAAAGTATTGAATTAGCACTTTCACACATTAGTGTACTCAGTCCCAAAGCAACCCTCTCAGTTAGGATTTCATCATCCCCACTTGAGAGATGATGAAACTGACATTCAGATGGGCTGAATCACACGTGTGCTGGGTTGCAGTACAGGCTTCAAACTCAGGTCAGCTTAATTCAACAGCCTGTGCTTCTAACCACTATCCTGCCTTTTGCAATTCATAGGGCTGTAGCTGCAAGCTGTGAAGAGAAACTAACACACATAACCGTATGTGTCTGCAGGGGACACACACACACATCAAGATATATACCCCACACACATATACACACACATCATAAATACCCTCTTTTGGAACACCAGAGAAATATTTTCATCATCATAAACAACTGGAGGAAAAAATTATATAAAAATAAATTATCTTGTCTCTGGGTAATTGCAAACATTAGAGACAATTAAGCAAGTCCTCAAATGTTTTCTGAAACAAGTTAGACACACTGGCCTCCAATCATGCAGGTACCTGGTTTTTTAAAGGCCCAAGGAAGCCTAGATTTTCCGCCATCTGCTGAGCTTGGCTGTCCTTTACCCCAGCAATAATGTCAATTTTCTCCTGGTAATAAACAAAATTCAGATAGTCAAGTGAAAAGACTTACAACTTCAAAAGAAAATGCTTCCTATTTATCTGCAAATGAGTGATTAAAGTGTGGCACCTTTCCAGAGGTCTGAGTGGGGCTAGCACAGCTGCCTAGGGGGCAAGCTTTAATTAGCAGACCGTCTATAAAATAGCCTTTCCAAAAAGTATATAAATCTTCAGGGTGGCATGCTGACAAGATAATCGGATGCCAGTTTTCACTTTTAATTACTACACAGATGGCACTGATGAATATTTAGTCAGTTAATTTTTGTGACATCTTTTGGAAGGCTTCCAAAGTAAGGTTTTCTGGCCTAATATTGCTGTTAAGTTTAGAGCTTGTCACATAGATTAAATATTAACTTATGATTTAAACACTCTAACAATGATGATAGTTATGAATACTTTAGCTCTACAAAGTGCCAGTCTCTCCTAGATACTGAGCACTGTTCACATATGTACATTCTTTCATGTACTTCCTTTAGCAAATGGAATGGTTTGTTTTAAATCACATTAATTTTGAAAATGGCTAGGCTTTACAGGTATCACCCTTTTTTCGAAAGTTCGCTTTGCCATTTTGCTTTTACCTGTTTTCATTAATGGGAAAAAATCTGAAGAGGATATTTGCTTTTACAAAAAACAGCAAAAAGCAAAAAGAGTTTGCCATTTGTTTTGCAGCAACCCTTACAGAGGCAGCACAGCCTGAGCAGAGAAAGGGGCCCCACAAAGCTCCATCCCCAGAAACTACCTTCATCAGCTCAGCATCCAGGTTCCCTAACTGTGAAGTGAGTCTGTGAGCTCCTGGGCTTCATCTCAGTTTACTTTGTGTATCTATCAGCAAGATGTGTCCTAAGCTAAATGCTTCTTCTCTGTACACCATTTCAGCTTACAGAGATTTCATAGGAAAACTCTACTTCTGAATGGGGGGGAAGGGCTGCATTAGTAAGCCAGCCTATAAAGTCTCAAATTAACTTCTAAGGCAGTTAAGTTAAATATGTAACACTGGTAAAAATAATTCTAAAACCAATCACCATAGTTATCAGTGTTTTACACAAAGAAATTCAAGAAATAAATTTCCCATTTTCTGAAGGAAAACAAAATCACTTTAGAAAAGAAATAATGAATATTTCTACTAGAAATTTGTAATGTGATTTTTAATACTAAGAACCCAAAATTAAAAACTGGAATTATAGTTCAGAAGGCCTTAGATTTTTTTTGCTATTGATGAGGTAGGTTGAGAAGCACTTGATACACATCAATCACCTCATTTAATCCTCACAGTTCTGTGGGGTGCCAATACCTCATTTTCATTTTACTGATCAAAAGTAAAGCTTAGAGACATTGGGAAACTTGCTGGCTAGTTAGGATTTGACTTCATATCTCTTTGGTTGGAAACTAATCTTAATATCAATAAACAGAAAAAAGATTTAAAGGATTGAAAGAAATAAAGAATCTAGACCTCAGAAGATTTCTATTTTACATCAATATTGTTGAAAGACAATGAGGTAATCTATAGTTCACATCTGCTCTCCTTGGAGACTTTCTAGATCATACAAACTGTTAAATGGGTAATTTTAACCAAGAGGAAATGGAAATAGCACAGTCTGCTTCCACTGATTAATTCTTGGAGCAGGCTGGATGGAAAGGGATAAGGGAGGAAGAGAAGGCAAGAAGGAAGAAAGAAGTGAGGGTGGGAAAAAGCAAAGAAAGAGACCTTGAATAATGAATATCACCGTTGTACCCAACTTTCAACTGGATGACCAGTAAGAAAAAGGATGCAACATCTTCAGGCCTTAAATGCCAGAAGGAGAGGTATCGCTACCAGCCTCAGACTTCACATTAAAGGTTTAACAGCTTCTGCTACAATCACTAATGAATATAGAATCACCAGAAATCTAAACATACCTTAAAAATAAGTTCTGGATTTGAAGCCGCCACCTCTTCAATGTCCACACCCCCCTGGGGGCTGCCCACCAGGACGGGGCCATTGCAGGACCGGTCCATCAGAATTGCAAAGTACGTTTCCCTGGAAATGTCCAAGGCTTCAGCAACCATCACCTACCACATTAGCAGGAAAGTCCAATGAATTCAGCATCAAAGTGACTGCCACTTAGAAATCTATAAAAACTTGCTACACAAATCAAACAGCTTCATTTTCAGGCTCTTTGAACCCAGTGAATTATCTTCCAGAGATTTTTGTGAGCTCTGTTCTCAGGGTACACCATGTCCATTTTCACTTCCTTAATTGATTCTGTTAATGTGTTCAAGTGATAGGAACTGGTTGGCCTCAAGGAACCTTCCCACCTTAATCATCTTTTTTCTTCCTTGAGAAACCCTGACACTTAAGAAAAACTCCAGGGAAACAGTTGTAACTTTAATTTGAGACATTAACAGTACATATATATTACCACACTGATTTTCCTCAAGTTGCTCTGGTGCAAAACCAAATCTAGTTGCTAAAGAAGGATTCTCTTTACAGTATGTCTGATAGTTCAGATATTTGTATACTTTGACTCTTGGTTCACAGTATTTATATTTCAATTTTCACTTTCTTTTAAGTGAATAATATAATATTTGCTTGTTCAAAATTAATGTCAATGGCACATGAAGTACATAAAAGCAGCTGCACATATACCTGCCAAGGACCCAGCAGTCAGCATGGTCATGCAACCATATGGAATCTTGGTGATTATCAGCAACTTGCCCTTTGCTCTGGGAGGATGTGGGCACACACAAGGACCACGACTGGGTAGGAGGCAAGTGGGACAGGAGGATGCGCTCCCCACTCACTGTCTCAAGCAAGAGTCCTTGGATCTACTCAACCTTAACAACTCTATGCAGTAACCTGAGCAGAAAAAAGGACAAATCTGCAAGTATTACAGCAGTAGGATGACCCTGCACATGCAGGCACACTATGTGTACTTGAATGCCTGTCTTTTTCTTGCTTTTAATATTATACAGCTTAGACATCTTTCCAAGGACCTCACTCTTCCTTGTGACTTTGTGGTACTTATATGTTAATATTTTTTTAACAATGCCCCTACTGACATTTAAATGGGCTTCAATTTTTCTAAAATGCTACTTTAGTGAATATTTTTATATACATATCTTTGCTCATTTGTTTGAGTACCCCTGTAAATAAAGTACCTGAAAGTAAAATGGGTAGGTGTTAGAATCTTCATATTCAAAATTTTGATTAAGTACTCTCAAATGGCCCTGGAGAGAGAGGCTATACCAACTTATACTCCCCCCAAAATGGTAAAAGATGTCTTGCATGATTTTTATTTTTAAAATATTTATTTATTTATTTTTAGACAGAGGAATAGGGAGAGAGAGAGAGGGAGAAAAACATCAATGTGTGGTTGCCCCTTGTATGCCCCCACACTGGGGACCTGGCCTGCAATCCACGCATGTGCCTTGACCAGGAATCGAACCAACAGCCCTTTGGTTCACAGGCCAGAGCTCAATCCACTGAGCCATACTGGCCAGGGCTCTTGGATGATTTTTCAAAGAAAATAAGAACTTTCATAAATAATCAGTATTAGAAGAAAATATAAAAGCACATTTCTTTTCCTAAAAGTAGTTCAATGATAGGTTTCACAAAGAAAGTTACAGATTAAGTAGCATTAGATTCTAGCTATCCAGATGCCACAAAAACTCTAAGTTTCAAGTCACTTGAAATGAGACAAATACAATGTGGGGCAAAAGTAGGTTTACAGTTGTTCATATGGAAAATAATATAACAGTAAATAATAATACAAGAATTTAAGCTGTTCTTCTACTCACAACTCACAACTGTAAACCTATCTTTGTCCTACCCTATGATCTAAAAAGCTATAATGTAATGAATACAGAATTCCTTTTCAAACTTTTGTGGAATTTATCACCAGTTAGAAATAAAACACCTTATAAGGACTTCATACTAATTCATTTGTCATAAATGGTAGCTCATAGTATATAAGAAATGATATATAAGAAATATTTTTTTGGCACATGGTGTCGGGATTATCTAGAACCATCCTGATTTTAAGTTCACTTTCTAAGGCAGAGCTAGTCTAGTGAATGAGAAACTTAATGACTTTCAGTAGTTATTCTTAGAAGCAACACAACATTATAACTTTTTATGATAAATATCATTCAAGAGTCCCATTCTTATTCTTCTATAATGTGGACAGATGTGCTTGGGATTCCAATAAATTTCTATTTGTAAAGAGCAGCTGCTGTCTCAAACAGCTACTGCTTGGTAGAAATAATATATCACTGTTCAAGAAAACATCCCCAGGAAAATGATGATTATCAATAGATAATTCAAGAAATCTTGTATAAAGACCAATTTTCTACATTATTACGCCATCCTATGACCCAGCATGTCAGAGTATTGTAGGAATTGTTACAGAGAGAATCAAAATGAACTCCACGAACACTCATGCCATGAGAAGCTCAGGGAGATATATTTCAGAAAAGCTTCATCTATGACTGACACAAATAATATCATCAATGCAGCCTTTTTTGCAGTGTTGTCTGGTATAGAAAGCTTTTTAACTTACTTTACCCTAATTTGACCAGTGAACCTGTTTTGGCTAGATACTCAAAATGTGATCTGTGGAGGAGGGTAACTGCACAGACTATATGTAACACGATCGTGTTTAGGTAAGATAAAAATTATATTCTCAGTTTTTGACATTGTCTCATCGCTGAGCAGTACCCACCCCTGTCCCCGAATCACAGAGCATGCAATGCACAGCACTTCACTTCCCCTATTACTATGTCAAGGAACGCACCACCTACACAGTGGCACAGCTTTAGAAAAAATAATCTGATGTGTACAGGTGTATGTATGTGTCAAAATAACGTCTGAAATAAACTTAGAAATCTAAAGTTTCTATAACCTGGGGACTTCTCATTGATGTCCAAGGTTCTATAAGTAAAAAACTGTATGTTCCTTAAAGTTGTATAAAATGTTGTTGTTACAGAAATGTATAACACATTTTACACAGAAGAAAGACAGAAATAATGTATAACAATTATTTATGGGTGGTGAGAATACAAGGAAGTTTTGCTTCTAATTTTTATATTTCCATACTACTGGAATTTTTACATAGGTTTATCACTTTTGCAATCAGAAAAAAACAACTACTTAAAAATAAATCACCCTAGTAGTTTCCTGGTAATGACTCAATTTATAAGAATGCACTTATCGTCAGTATTTCAGGAACCTACCTACAAACTAATTTTATACTTATCTAGTGTGACTCTTCTTTGTGTATTTTATAGGCTTTTAAGAAGTATTGAAAACTCTAATTTAAAAACCCATGTGTACATAAAAAACAAGTTCTTTAAAACAAAAATACTAATCAGGTCCTCTGTGGAGAAATTTTGAAGAAGTTACACAGATAAAGGCTTATAACCAGATTTAAAAGGGAAATAAAGGAAGTGTGGTGGGCCAAACAAAATCAAACCAAAAACAGTTTTGCTTTTAAACAGTTTTTGCATCCACCTGAGAGGCAGTGGTAAGGGGAAATAACTAGAACTGGTTGTGCATGTGCTTCCTTAACATCCAGAAAGACTCTGTACCAGCATGAAGGAGATGGTCGCAGTGCTCAGATCCCCCTCCAGCTCAGTGCTTCCTGGGGAACAGAACAGACTCTCTTGTGGTACAATAACCACCAGCTGTGATTTTCTTTTTTGTTATGTGAAGAATTTTCCACATAACTCTCTCTAAAGAGTAAAACTAGAATGCACTGCTTCAGTTCCCCCAAGCATAGCACACTGGCAGAGACCGTGATCTATGATGCTATGTTAACAGAGCAGACAGTTGCTGCCCCCAAATGTTGGGCCCAATTCACTGCTATGATGGGCCATCTATCCATCTGCACCTCTGTGGCTAGGAGAGCAACCTGTGTAATGGTGTAGGACACAGGCTCAAAAGGATCCCACTCCTGGACTCTTGGTTTAACGTTCTGTTAAAATTTGAATAAGGGTCCTCATGTTTTTATTTTGTACTGGGTCCTGCAAACCAGGTAACCAGATCTGGTGCCTCATTGCACCAGTGGGACACAGAAAGAATGAAGAGATTGATAGGATGAAAGCTAGGTTCTAGTCTCAGCTCTGCCACTCACAAGCTCATGGCTGAGGCTATTTTCCGTGTGTTTGTGTATGCACACATGCGTATGTGTATGCCCTATACACAGCTGTGTGCCTCAACGGATCTCACTGATACAACATAGTCTCAGCAATAGCACTGGTTCAAAATGAGAGTAATCTCAAAGTAAGGTATAGGTCCACTTAGATAAACAGCCATGGCAGTAACTCTGATACACTGTACTGTGGCTGGGGCTGTGGGACAGCAGGGACTATCCCTCACTGAGTGTGACAGTGTCATACCAAGCCCTTTTCCGCTTTAAACAGAATGTATCTATGTTCCAAAAGAGAAAGCTATTGCTTCAATAACCCCTAGCCACTTATACTACATGCTGAGGATAATACATACTATTACAGAAACTTTTTATTTCTCTTCAAGTCATACCATACACTAAACAGATTACATTAGGTTTAAAAATGAAAATAATGGCACATTGCCAAAGTGCATTATATTTTGCCAAAACTAAAGTACGATTTTCTTTTTTTGTAACACATACACAGAAAATGACCAGAAGCATTCATATTACCTTGTTAACTTTCACACCTTCTTTTGGAGTTTGTCTCGTTGCTAGATTATACCCAATCATCTGTTTAGCCAACTGTCCCACAACTTTAGGGCTGAAAGAAAGAAAAAAAAAAGACAGAGAGAAGTAAATGAAAATCAATGTCTATGTTCAAAATCATTTTAAAGCCGAGTCCATACTAAAATTCTCAGGTCTACACAGCACAGGGTACACCTCCATGCCCAGAATCCACGGGACTTTCTGTTCATAAATACAATTAAGTGAATGAAAAGAAGGAAGGAAGGGAGGGAGGAAGAAAAGAAGAAAAGATTTCTGCTTACCTATCCTATCCTCCCCACTCCCCCTCAAATAAATTACAGTCATAGTAAAGCAATAATGTTGAAATGCATAACACGTTTAGAGTTGAACAACAAAGAGTTGATAGAGAGCAATTTGGGAAAGTACTGGCCAATAGTGGGGGATAAAGGTGAGGGCAAGAATCACAAATAATGAATGACAAGAGAAGAGAGTGTTCAGTGCTGGGAGACATGGGAGCTAAAACTGAATGGATAGCCTCAGATGAAGGAAGACTTGGACTGCATCAGACAGGAGAGACAACTGACGCCACTGGCTGTGGAGGGGGGTAGTGCAGGTTCTTGAATAGGAAAGTGACATTATGCAAGCAGTACGTAATTTGTAAATGGTATCACTTCCAACATTTGAAATGAAACATTGATAATCTAGGAGAGAAGCAGTGTCAAGTTTCACCAACTGGTGAAGAAAAATCCTTTTATGGGAGAAGAGGAAAACTGGGGTATTGCCAGCATCTACCTACCTCAATTGTTTCTTCTGTTTGCTAGCTCTAGCTCCTACCCTCCATATCCCAACCCCCTCTCTCAGCGTTCCTTTTCTGTAACAGCTTGGCCCACAGACAAGGAATTAAAACCTCAGGACTTACTCTTTTGATAAATGAACACCTCCTTTCAAACCACTACTGAAGATACCTTTTCCTCTTCCTCCAGCTAAGATCTGGGCTTTTAAAACAATTTCTTTTGCATCTGAAAAAGAAAATTCAGAGTTTTGAAGTTGACTTTTAATTATTTTTAAAGCAATAAAGAAATACTTTTATTTCCTTAAGCAATAAGGAAAGTGGTGATGACATATAAAAGTGGTAAAAGCTCTCTCCAACCAACTCTGAAAATAAAGGCAAAAAACAACTTCAAAAACATCAATGTGCCTAAATACAAAGTCTGTTTATTGAGGACATTCAAATATTTCTACCAGTTTAATCTAATACTCCACCATCCCAAGGGAAAGCAAGGCATGTGTTCCCTTGCTCTTATGAGTGTCAGAGGATGCTCAATAAATCCAGGCTGCAGTATTAATTTTACTAAGTAATGACATTCCCATGTGGCAGAGGAACTAGTCTGCCAGTCAGAGAAACTAACTAGCTGTCAGTCACCTGAGATATCAAAGGTAAGACAAGCTTATAAAAGGAAAGGTTCAAAGACAAGACGCAAAGGGAGTATTTAATAACTGTATTATTGGAAACCAACAGTGTTCTTAGCAGTTGCTCTATACATTGACAGAGCTGGGTGAGGGAGGAAGAAATAGAGTAAAACTAAAAGCAAGCAATATTTTTTAAATGTTGGCAGAGTAACAAAACATCCCAGGGGAAAGTGGTTGTGGAATCTTCATTTCTCACTCAAGAAAACAGTGAACTATTTGTTCCTGACATTTGAGACCAGAGTCATGAACTCAGATGTCATTATATGAAAAGAAGCCCAGCGATGGAGACAGGGCCTAAGCAACAGCAAATCTGCCCTTCTTAACCCTCAGAAAGAAAAAAAAGGCAGCCCCCAAATCAAATATTTAATGAACCAAACAGTCCCCATCTCAGGCTATAGCCCACATCCTCTGTGATTCCTATCTGTCTAAAATCAGAGACCCAATTCTGACAATCTCTAAGGCTCCAATAGTTTCCTGACTCTGCAGACCTAGGTTTCAATCCAGCCTTCAGCCCTTACCCAGCTGCATAGCATTGGACAAGTTACTTAATATTTCTGAGACTCAGTTTACTTGATTGTGAAATGATGATGAAGATTTTTTTCAATAATTAAATGATAATACATGTAAATATTTTATCCCAAGAGTCTAAAAACTCATGATTATTGAAAAGACTATTGCCACAATAAATTAGTTCACTTACTGCCTTTGTATAGTGTAAAGATTCAAAAGGATTATCTCTACCTGGGCAGAGATGGCAAAAACAAATTTGTTAGTATCTGTAACCATTTATGTAAAGTGAGTACTCCATAAATGTTGGCTAATTTCAGCTATTACTATCGATGTTGTTGTTACTCATAGGCAAGCATGTAAAGGTTCCAAAAGAGGGTTTTATCATGAAAGCAAGAGGAACAGCAGAAGGATTTGACACCAGGCATTGGGTAAGATAGTAACTACACCTGATATAGTGAATTATTCGTTTATTATCTCTACGTCTTGGTCTTCCTTTCTATTGCATTTGTTTACACTCAGAAAACCAGGGTTCACCTTCTCTCAGAAGCAAACAGCTCTTTTTTTTTTTTTTTTTTTTGCTGCAATCTATACCCTCTGACAATTGTTTCTGCCTGGAAATAAACCATCATAACATCAGTCAAACCATGTCTTAGAATAAACTGGGTTCCCATCAAACTGAGTAGAAGACAAGTTACGATGACCACTTATTATCAGAGACTCACCAGGAAAGGAAACAAGCAAAAAGAATTTATTGCATATTCATGCGAACACATGTAAAGGACAGCAGTACAGCAAGGACTTTAGAGTTAAACAGATCCGAGTGACCACCTCCAACTCCACCCATGACTTCCTTTTTAGTGAAGAGAAGACAGAGGTTCTGAAAGGCAAAAGTAGCATGCTCATCTGTAAAGTGGTCATAATAATTTACTTTACTTAATGTGAAAAAGTAAATAAAATATACTAAGTAACACGCTTATTGAATACCTGGCACGCTGAAAACAATAGCCAAAACATTATATATCTGTCATCATTATAATTATTTTCAGCAATTAACCAAGAATGGTATATAGAAATATATATATCTTTTGAAGATATCAAGTAGAAAAAACTCCTTTTGTGTCTAGCCAGATTTTTCATTGTGATATCTTCAAATTCTTTTAGGATAATCAGCACTCCACTGCCACTGGCATTATTCATGTCCTTCTCATCCAGAAGAAAAAGATGCTTTCCCTCTAAGCTTTCTAGCAATGAAACTTGAAATGCAGACAGAATACCTAATTGGGCATTGTTAACTGCCACTACACAGGCATAATTAGATATGCTTTAGGCACTACTAACAAGACAAAGAAACCGTTGTAGCCTCGGTGAAGTGTTGTTAATTCCATGTGTCACTATCTGACCACATGTCAAAGGACTAATGTCACCCTCTTGGTAAAACAACCACTTGGAACACTGTGAAACTGTATAATCAGTCAAGCATATAGAAAAAGGGAGGGAAACAATCCAGGTGCATCTTCTGCAGCTTATACTTCAGGCAAAGAATATGTTCACTACTATCATCTCTTCTGGTCAGATCTCAAGGGCTAAATCAGTGCAGCAGGTCAGGAGCTCAAAGTAAAGCAAGTTTTTCTCATCTTGAGGGAAACTCGCATGAAGCAATTTAATTCATGTGGTTATTTACTCAAGGTACTGAAAATTAAGTAAAGTGACCAAATCCTACTGAACAGTCACTAGTGTTTTCATTCATTAGTTACCAAGTTGACTCACACTTTATGTCATTACTTCCATTTTATTTAAAGACCTGACTTCTCCAAAAACTCACACAAATTTCTAGGGTATATTTTTTAAAGTTACCTGCCTATTCCCAAACAGAAATACAAAAGAATGCCCACACATGAAATTCTATTTTTGTCTGAATACATAAAATGGCTTAAGTATACTTTAAGATAACAAGGTAAAAAGAGAGGGAGGGGGAGTGGAGGAGGAAGCCACGTACTCTAATAAGTTTTGCATGGAAAGAGGTTACACCTATATGTGCGCTAATAGCCATATTAGTGCACTTTTAGTTAGTATCATCAAGTCTGCATACCTCTCAATTCCTTGCTATTAACAACGACTCTCACATGCAGGAGCCAAAACATGCCCCATGTGCATTTTATTGTATTCCTTCCCCAATGCATTGCTGATAGGCAGCAGTGCTAACAGACTGCCACTCAGTGTGATGGGAGCCATTTGCTATCATTTATATATATTTTAGGAGAAAACACACTAAGTACTACACTAGATAAATTTACAGATATGGAAGATTCTCAAATACCATGTCAATTAACAGAACAATATTTATAGACATTTAGAAAGCCTAAAAACATCCCCCATTACGGTCTTGTTTAGCTGTATTAGCTGCATTAAAATAATGCTTTTTCAAATGCTGTCCTCTCATTTTTTACTACAAGTGTTAATTCTAATTACAATAATACACTTTTATAGCTATTTTATAGTCTGCCAATAATCCAATACTGAGTAATAAACATTCTTGCAAGCATTATTAAACCAAAAAAAAATAAATTCATTAAGGGAAGTATAACACTGAGTAAATAAGAAATGTCTTTAATTAGACAAGCTTGGTAAAGCTGGTTCACTTTGCTTGGTAGAGACAGCATTCTAACAGGTAGATGCAAAACACTGTTCACAAGACACAGTTTGGAACTATTATGCAGGAGGACCATGGCAAATATCTGAAAATATTTATCAAGAATTTTGATAAACATGTGATTTTCAACTATCTTTTTAAAGCAGTTTAGTGAAGAGGTAAATGTATTACTAAACTAATTTTTATCCAGCATTGCTCTCTTCAAAAATATAATACTTTCCTAAATGCAAATATAGTGTTTTTTACACTCATATTGCAGTGAGATGTCTACCCTGGTGATCATCTACTTTGACTGATAACACTGGAATTGTTGGGGGAACTATGATTTCTACAGTTCACTGACTATAGCAAAATTGGAATATCTAGTTTTCAGTACAGCTATATGGTATAATTTCTACATGGCGATCATGAAGTTTGATAGACTCCTTTCATGAAGTTTGATAGACTCCTTAACTGAAAAAATTAAAATGTACTTCAGATTTACCAATTACTGCAAGGCAAGGAGAAGGGAGGAGTGAGCCAAGATTCAGAATCACAGAAAACTGAACATTTGTAAAGAACATACAGTTATAGAGTGATAAGTTAGAGATCTAACAGCCAATTTCACAAGGCAAATAAGGTAACTTCTATGTTTTCATTATGACCCCACAGAACCCAAACTTAAAACTCTTCGGTCATTACTATAATATCTGCTGTAGACTGATTCCAGTTTCCCAGAAGTTGTGAGTAGATCAATGGAAAAAGATAATACTTCAGTGACTCTTTCCATATGACCAGTGGCATCTCTGAGACCAAAACGATTATTTCACCTTTCAACATGTCTGACATAGGCTCATCAATGTAGAAACAGAGAATTTCAAACAGACCAAATGTCAGAATAAACTTTTCCAACCATTGGTCACATACCTTGACTAAACTGGGCTTAGAGATCCTTGGCTCCCTATCTGACTGCTGCCCATTGCAAATTAAATTGCACAGGGCCACCACAGTGATTCTTCCATATAATTAAAAGATTTATTTATATAAATTTTTTTAACATAAATAATGAGGAGCCAAGGATCCTCCTTATTTATATAAACGAGGGTTATAATCTAGGTCTGGGGTTGTGTGATACAAACAGGAAATTGTCCTGGAAGACACTATTTCACATTAAGAAAACCTTTACTGATAAGGATTTTTTACTGGAGTTTTAAATCTTAAATTTCGTATTAAATATGGTAGCAAATTAATTCCACATTATCTAAAGCGATTCTTCCATGACAATGCCACTTTGAACAGTTAGATTATAAAGAAGATAATAACATTATTTTAACACAAAACACTTCTGTTTTCAAGGGAATTTTTTAAAGTTTAGTTCCTACAAAAATTCCTAAAGTGTGATAAATCAGTGTTTTTTTATATTGCCATACTCTTAAAAATACTGTATATTTATTACTACATTATAGGCCTCATTAAAATATAATGATAAATTATAGCCTACTCTTCTGGTTTTTTCCACTATTATTAGATTCATAACCATTAATACATACTTCAATGGTAATCAAATTATTAAAGCTAGATAAAAATTATCTCTAGAAAGGCTCAATTCAGTTGTAATATCTTGCTCTTTTTACAGTTTAATACTAATGAACCAATCTTATATTTGGCCTATTAAATTAAAATATATATTTCTACAAGAAAGATTAAGGATCGAACATCCTAACATTGATGGCAATAATATCCATGTGACTTTACTCAATTACCTATAGCTAATCCAAGAATTTCTAATACTATAAGATTGCAACCATAGGACATTAAACAAATGTTTTGCAAATGAAGTCACTTGAAAAATGACAATTTTTCAGGAAAAAGAAACATGTTTTACAGAAAAATTTACCAGAAGAAATCTCTACTGTGTTTTATATAGATTACAACATATATACTAATAAAAATATCTGCATAACATATGTAACTTCAACAGATCCTAGAAACAGTCATGGAAGATGAAAAGCATGTATGAACACCAATACATTTCTACAGGATTTTGTGGTACATCTTAAGGGAAAGGATAAAGGAAAACCAGCTCTAAAAAAAAATAATCTTTTCCCCCGCTCAGTTTCAAACCAAAGATGCATTCAGTCAAGGTTCAATTAGTGGAGCAGAACCAGTCCGAGTCAGGGACGAGGGATTTACTGTAGGAGTTAAAGCTCACACAATGAGGGAGATGTTGAGCACAAAGCCCAGGCTAGGGCAAATAGCTCCTTTAGTGGCAGACATTTGGAAGTTACCTGATAAGTGAGACATAAAAGGGGATCTCCTATTTATCTTAACCAGTGACGAACAAGAGGAGAAAAACATGTGGCATGTCCAGAACTGACATGATGCTTTTGTTTTCAGAGCCAACAGAAATGTCTGAACTTTAAAATGTATGCAATATAAATATCGCCTGGCTGTACACAGACTTCAAGATGTTCCTTTCACTTTCACAGTCATATTACCAGTATTCTGAGATCTCCTACCTTCTTGATTAGAAATCTTATATTTCCCCATTTTCTTTATTTAAGTCAATTCCTCTATCTAACCTTCCCTTGGTGAGAGGTGTTCTCATGGACTACAGTCTGGAATCTGCTTCACTGTCCGGTGACTGTCCTCATTCTGCCACAGATGGTCCAGTGCCCACACCACTCCAGTTTCCTCCATGCTTCTCCCTTCTGCCATCAAGGAAGATCCTCCAGCTTCTTACATGTAGGTTCTTGCAGAGGGGCTCCTCAAGAAGAGTGGTTGAGCCCCTGGTATCTCAGCTTTTTCCTCTGCAGCAGTCTCTATTCTAAAGGACACACTCTTCAGGGGAGATGGGCTCAGTCAGGCACAACCTCACACTAAACCTGGGAGCCCTGTGCCCTCACAGCCACAGCCCGGAGATCTTCTCGCAGGAGCCCTTACCTCTCAAACCAGGCCCAGTATCTGGCTGATTTCACAACTGCACAGGACATTTGAAATCTCCCTCGCAGACTTATGACAGCTCATTCTCCCTCCAAAATGTGGCCAATATTTGTTCTATAACCAACTGTCTTCTTCAACACCATAGTTCCTACTCTGTTTTCCACCTCAGTTTCCAGCAGCACGGTGTCAGACATCAGAAGTAAACACTTCCACAGAATTTCCTGGAACATTCCTTTCCTCCCCCTACCCCCCTGGGACTGGTGTGTTTACTCCTGTGGCAGCCTTTCCCAAGATCCAGGCCCTTTCTCTTGCCTCTCAGCATGAGGTGAACAGGCTATCATAATGCATAAACATGATAAGGCTGTGTTTAGGGAGGGTCTTGCTACGCTAAAAGAATTCCTAGAACACTTGTCCGTTAAACTGAAAACAGAACAACCCGAAACAGGAGATGGCCTAGTCTTTCACAAAGGGAGCCACTATGATGATCAACAAAATCAGCATGGACTCAGAAACATTACAGACTCTAACAGAACAGATGCCATCCACCTCTGAAGGCCCTTCCAGTTCAAAGGAAATGCCAGACCAAGGGGGACCCACAGAGCCAGGGAGTAGTCTGTCAAAGTCAATAACGTGACTGTAGCTTTGCTCATCACACCCCTCATGCTTTCTCCCATGTGCAAGTTTCTACTGAAGGGCACACACAGTGTGATGGAAAGTGAGATCACCTCATTCTCCTGAAAATGACCAAATGAGACTGCCAGGCAAATAGTAAGCCCTCAGCATATGGTCATTCATTCATAAACATCACTTCCTTTGCCCTGTGAAATCATAATCAGTGTCTGTTGGGAGCTTACTATGAAACAAGATTTGTGCTAAGTCTATTCCTTAGCCACATATTACAAATAACCCAACTAAAGCTGAGTTATCCAGTCACATTGCTAACAAGAAACAGAGTCAGAATGTTTAGGCCAGAAAGAAAATTCTAGAGATGGTGTTTCAATCCCTTCATTTACAGCCTCATTACTGGGTTCCCCCCAACGTTTTATTAGAAAAATTTCCAATCACATGAGAAAGCTGAAAAAGTAAACATCCACATAGCACCCAGACTGTACCACTGCTAATGTTTCACAGTATTTGCTTTATCACATCTCTCTCCATTCATCACAGCCCGTCTTTTTTTTCATGCATTTCAAAGTTATCGTTACCCTTAAATGCCTCAACACACAAATCAATAACTAAAGTCTGATATTTGTTTACAGTTCCTTTTTGGAGAGAGATAAAATTTACACACAGTGATTGACTAAATCTGAAGTGTGTCATTCAATAATAGGCTTTGATAAACACATACAGTGCCCAGCACAAATAACAAGCATTTTCATTATAAAATCCTAGGCATGTAATTCTATAACAGACTCCAATATCACACTCAAGCACACCATATGACATTTTAGGTGAAATGTTCAAAATAAAACTATAAATTATTATACCCATATTATCACCCTACCAACCATACTCAAGCAGGCCTTACTTCTGCCAGACCCTGTATATCTGTTTGATTCAAATCCCAATCAAGAAATACATTATTGTTTCTGAGAACACATAACAGTGTCCTCAGTACAAAATATGTAAATAGACAAGCATTGTCAATAGGGATCTATAGCCTCTTACCTGAATTTTCACTGAAACTAAATATAACAAATATTCAATGTGTACACCTCAACACAAAGATCAGCACCTAACACCTGGCCTACAGCAGGCACCCACCAGGTCTACAAGTATTCAACAGTATCTACAAAGGAATCAGCTTCTCCCCCACCAACTCTAAATCAAAATCCTGTTTGAAATATTCCTAAGTTAGTCAATGATATGTAAAGTACTGATTTCAAAAGGGATTTTTTTACCATGAACAAATGTAACTTTTTGAAAATAATCATTTTCAAACATGAATTTTTACAGCAGTGATGTTTTATAAGTTCAGGGGAAACTATTGATAGTAACTGTACCAAAGGTGTTTCCTTGCACATGTCTGTCCTGCGAATTTGGTGTGACTATTCCATGTTGAATAGGGAAGTAAATTCCCCTGGGGGTATCCTGCAACCTCCAGAAAAAGCAGAATGGTGCTTGGAGCCTGGGTCTGACTCTTAAGTGACGGAGTGATGAAAATGTCAGTCTTTAACCCAAAGTGCTTCTACGCTGTCAGCATCACTGTCACTTGCCTGAACCTTAACATTGTGGGACTCCAGACTTTTGATAAGCTTGCAGGATTTTTGAAAGAAAACCACCAGAAAGTATTTAGAAGATAAAAGCCAAAACATATCTATGTTACCAACTGTAACACATCACTCTCTTGAAAACTTTAGAAAACACAGACATAATAAATGCCTTTAAAAAGGCTGAAATTATATAAAGCCCCATCAACAGTGGTTACCTATGGGGTCTTGGGGTTGAAATGATTTTTAATTTCTTCTTTATAGTTTCGCACTTTTTACAGTGACTGCTTATGTCATTTATAATCAGGGAAAACCACTTTACCATTTAAATAAAACATGTTTATTTGACTTGGTAAAAAGCAGTAACAGTATTATTGCTAAGTGGGAGAAAAAAACTTGCAATAATAGAAAATATATCCCATTAAATGTATGTACATGTATATGTATATAATGTATATATTAAGGATAAATTAGAACAAAAAAAAAACAAAGTATTAACTAATTATTTGGAGGGGACTAGAGTATGGGTAACTTTTTTCTTCTTTTTGATTGCAAATTTGCTACAAAGACCATGTATTACTTCTGTCAATAGTTGGGGAGGGGAATAGTAGCTATTTCTAAAATGAGCTTATTATGCATTAGACTGTATCGGTGCCTGCCATACACACAGAATACAGTCACTGGGATATACATGGCTCACCACCACCCACCAGTTGATAGATTGTGTGACTCAGAATGGAGGGCAGGGGCAAAACCTGCCCCTTGTCAGTTCAGCAGCTGACTGTCCAGTTCAAAGCCAGCCATGGTGTTCAGACCTGGAAGTACATCCATCCACATCTGCCAGAATTAGCCATGGGTAGGCTAAACATTTGTCCCTGTGAGACTCACGACACTGTGCCTCAAGTCATGTTTCCTTAAGGGTGACTCAAAGAGGTGAAGCACCCTCTTGAGGTATCCCTGAGCTCCAATGCAAAATTAGTAACATCTCCTTTCCATGTACAGAAACATACCATCCCTCTTAAGTCCCTCCTAAAGAAGCAAAGATAATGGAAATGATTAAAGTGCAGTGGGCAAATTCAGGAGCCATGGGTCTGGCAGCCATGGACTAGTACTCAGGCTCTGCCCCTTAACAGTCAGCTGAGTGACCATGACCAGAAAATAGAGCCTTGATTTCCTCACCCATAAAATAAAGCTGATAAAAACAGTGCCTACCTTTCATAGTCATTATAAGTATTTTATGAGAAGAAAAAGTACTTAACACAATGCCTGGCTTATACTTACTTATACTGGCTTACACTTAAACTTGCGTGATAATTTTATAAAGAAAATGGTAGATGATGATGATAATGATGAATACTCTATTAGGGAGGATAATTTTTATGATGAATAATAAAATCTAATACTGACTTTTACATCAGCATTAAGAATATATCAACTACCCATCTTGCATTTTTTCCAATCATTCAGAAATGATGAAATGCGCTCCTGGTTGGACAAGAACATGTGAATTCACGTGGAGATGAAAATGGTCAGATGCCTTCCAGAGCAGCCCAAGTCTACAGACGTGCAGCACCACCCTGCCACACCCAGATGGACTCCCACTTTTGTGAGTAAACTGGGTATCTCCAGATCACAGGTATGAGCCCTTGCCATGAATGCACGTGCTTTCATTTACATTTGAGCAGTTTGTTTGGTTCCAAGGCTTGCATGTGTCTTTGTTTTTGTCTGTCCCCCTTTTGATATTTGTGGTTGTTTTGTGGCACAAATGGCTCTGGCCCATCCCACAGGATTTCTGACTGAGATTCCAGGTCCTTTGATTCCATCTGGAGCTGGACAACATCAGGATTCATTGGCAAACTGAGCACAGGCCTTCCACGCTACACTGGTGCTGGGAAGGCCCTGTGCTGAGGCAGGGTGCAGGGGAGGGAAGATAAGTTGGGAAGCAAGCTAGACTTTGAGCTTAGCTTGCGTTTGTACATCGCTGGTAGGACACATGGTTATCGGTCCTTGAGCACCATTGGTGCTATGACTGTCGTTATTACTACGGTGGGTGGGATTGTTGTTATGTCTTAAAGACACCACATATTCAGCACTGACTACCCACTAAGAACTGCTCAAAGGACTTTACATACCTCGTCTCATTTAATCTTCACATCAGTCTTCTGCAGGAGATACTATTCCTAGAGGTTAGGATACTGAAACTCGAAAGAAAAAGTCCCTTGTCTAAGGTAACACAGTTGTAAATTCCGGAGGACAGGATCCAGCCGGAGCTGAAGCTCCACCATGGCACCTGAGCATGACCATTCATTACCCTATCCTCTTCAAGTCTGCATGTATCCTTCAAGTCTAGGGCAGTGGAAGAGGCTGGGAGATAGGTAAGGTGAAAATGGTCAGAGAGAAGGCAAGCCAGCAGAATTCCTGATGATGACTTCTGGGCTCTGCCAGTTAAAATGAAGAAAAGATGATGATCTGGCTATAGCAATAACAGCAAACACCCTGTTTTGAGCTGCATAAAAGGGCATACCTGGGTAGCTCATAAGGATAAGCAGCTTCAAGGACAATTCTTTTTACTGTCTATACAACCATTTTTGTGATTAATATACTGATCATCTGCAATAAAACCAAGCTTATGGCATCAGTGTATTCTCTCAGTACTCTTATCATACACATGAAATAAGACAGCAGTCCAAACTGGTGGGGTGCAAATGTCAGAGAGCGAGTCTATAAAGTCAGAGGCAGTACTGGCCCCACCTCCTCTGCAGCACCGCTGACAGGGATGTGGACCCCACGGGGATTCAGGCATCAGGGTTCATAGATTTAAATTCTGGTTCAATTATTTTACTTGCTGTGTAAAGTTTTAAAAGTCACATAAACTCTCAAAACTTCAAGTATTTTTAATCTAGGAAATGGAGAGGATAATAGCAGGTATCTCACAGGTTCCTGGGGAATTTGGGGTGCAATCCATGTAAAGACTGAGCAATGCCTGGCAAAATGGCAGGTGACTAATGAACGTAGAGTTTTATGGGTTTATATCTTATACCCTCTGATTTGACCCCAAACAGTACTTACTCTAATCTATTGACCTTCACATATTTGTCTGACAAATGCTACCACTGTTGAGTCCCTGCTACATGACAAACAATATATGAGTGACTTAACAGCTATTATCACTAATTCTCCCAATAGTCCCATAATTGAGAAATTGTCCCCAGTTCATAGCTGAAGATACTAGATTTCAAAGGACAATATGAGGGGGAATCCCCAAAATGTGGAATTTATCTATAAAAATTTGTATTTATTCTTTCATGTTTAAACTTCAGTCACCTTCAAAGTACTCTCCATTGGATGCGGTACACCTACTGAGATGTTTTTTCTACTGCTCAAAAGAGTTTTTGAACTTGTCAATTCTGATGCCTTTTAGTACTTCTACTGTTTTTTGTTTCACCTTTTCTACATAGGCAAAATGTTTCCTTTGAGGACGTATTTCATCCAGGGAAACAAAAAAAGAAGTCACTTGGGGCAAGACCAGGTTAATAGGGAGGGTGAAACGCAGGGCGGGGGCAGGGGGGGGTCATGCCATTTTTGGTCAAAAGCTGCCGTATACTCAGTGCAGTGTGGGCAGGTGCACTCTCAAGTCACTCATCATGAAATAGGCAAACATGTTGAAAAGAGTCTTCAAAAAAAATTCAGTGAAGCCCAATGCAGTCTCTCACAACAACGCCAGCTAGTACACTGATACAGATGGGCTCCTAGAACACTCGCCTAGCAGAGGAAGCCTGTACTACAATACACCCACCTTCCAGAAGATAATTCCAGTTTTGTGGGGAATCTCCCCTCATAAGTGACTTGTTGAGGGGTGTGACCTCCAGCCCAGGCTTTTTCTATTACACCTCCATCCTAACCAAGAGGGGTGTGAATGTTCTATCTTCCTACCCAGAGTGGCAGCTCATCTGCTGAAGGCTGATAATCTCCCATCTCACCAATTGGCTCAGGAAGAGGCACCAGAAATCAGCTTCTATGACCAGCTTGGCACCAGTCCCTACCAGGATGACAACCTTGTTCACCACACATCATGGTCACAGTCACTGCAACAGGGAACAGTCCTGTGTCAATGTGTTTGGAGACCTAGGGAGGTTTTGCTGCTAAGAGCACACCTGAAGCCTTAAAAATCCATTTGCAGTTTGGAGTTCAACTTGCAATTCTTACCATTTTAATTACAATTTTAAAATTTTAACATTCACTTTCCTGGAGGCTTTGACTAATGTTCAAACACCTGAAGATGAATACACTAAATTCCCCTTCAGCAATCAGTATCACTTACAAATTTAATTTTTAATATTTTATTTTTAATATATTTTATTGATTATGCTATTAATAGCTATCTCATTTTTTCTCCCCTTTATCCTCCTCCACCCTGCACACCCCCTCCCACCAGCAGTCCCTCCACACCTAGTTCACGTGCATGGGTTGTACATATAAGTTCTTTGGCTTCTCCTTTTCCTATACTATTCCTAACCTCCCCCTGTCTATTTTGTACCCTTTTTTATGCTTCTTATTCCCTGCACCTTTTCCTCTACTCTCCCTCACCCTTACCTACTGACAACCCTCCATGTGATCTCTACTTCTGGGAATCAGTTCCTGTTCTGGATGTTTGCTAATTCATTTTTGTTTTTGTTTTTTTTTAGGTTTGGTTGTTCATAGTTCAGTTTGTTGTCATTTTACTGTTCATATTTTTGATCTTCTTCTTTTTCTTAGATAAGTCCCTTTAACGTTTCATATAATAAGGGTTTGGTGATGATGAACTCCTTTAACTTGACCTTATCTGTGAAGCACTTTATCTTCCTTTCCATTCTAAATGACAGCTTTGCTGGATAGAGCAATCTTGGATGTAGGTCTTTGCTTTTCATGACTTTGAATACTTCTTTCCAGCCCCTTCTCACCTGAAAGGTTTCTTTTAAAGAGAAATCAACAGATAGTCTTAGTGGAACTCCTTTACAGGTAAGTGTCTACTTTTCTCCTGCTGCTTTTCAGATTCTCTCCTCTTTAATCTTAGGTAATGTAATTATGATGTGCCTTAGTGTGTGCTTCTGTGGGTCCAATTTCTTTGGGACTCTTTGAGCTTCCTGGACTTTTTGGAACTCTATTTCCTTTGCCAGATTAGGGAAGTTCTCCTTATTTTTTCAAATAAGTTTTCAATTTCTTGCTCTTCCTCTTCTCCTTCTGGTACCCCTATGATTCAGATGTTGGAATGTTTAAAGTTGTCCCAGAAGTTCCTAACCCTCTGCTTGTCTTTTTTGAATTCTTGCTTCTTCATTCTGTTCTGGTTGAAGGTTTATTTTTTCCTTCTGCTCCAAACATTGATTTGAGTCCCAGTTTCTGTCCCTTCACTGTTTGTTCCCTGTATATTTTGCTTTACTTCACTTTTCATAGACTTCACTTTTTCCTCTGTTTTGCAGCCTTACTCAACCATTTCCATGAGCATCCTCATTATCAGTGTTTTGAACTCTGCATCTGATAGGCTGGCTATCTCTTTATCACTTAGTTCTTTTTCTGGAGTTTTGATCTGTTCTTTCATTTGGGCCATATTTCTTTGTCTTGGTGCACCTGTTATATTGTAAGGGTCGGAACCTTAGGTATTCTCTGGGGGTGAGGAGGGTGGGCAACCCATGTTGTTGCTTTCTGGCACAGTCTGAATGAATGTTTCTTTTTTAACTCTTTGGTTGTCAGACTTCCATACAGTTAAGATTTTTCTGGCAGTTCTGGTTATTTTTTTGTTTTTGAATTTGTTGTTGTCCTACTTTTGGTTGTGCAAGGAGGCAAAGTATATCTACCTATGCCTCCATCTTGGCCAGAAGTCTAGTTTTTCTTAACATTTTAAATTGAATTTATAAATTGAATATATCCATTTTCTTTTCTTGTGTACTTCAACTGTCTGACACAATAAGCAAAACCTTCTCAAGTACTAAATTACACCTATAAAAGATTCAGTGAACTTTAAAAGCATTACAACATTGTTAATATTGTTGTAATATATAACATAATGTTATATTTCAACATAAAAATTACAACAGTAATGTCAATTACACAATTGAAAACATATAAAATGGAATTAGTATATACTGTTACTTTAATAAAAAATTATCTTAAACACTACAAATACATCAACTAAAAATATATAGAGAAAATTAATAATTAATTAGGATTAATCATACAGGTTTCAAAAATTTCATCATCTGTTTACTAAGTTCTAAATCTAAATGGGGTTAAAAGTAACCTAACAACTAAGACAATGCTTTCCAAATCCCATGTCATAGATGAGGTTACAATGCCAAGGAATTGAGGTCACCCTCTCAGCCACTGTAGGAGTAGTTTTTCATGTGCTATTGACACACAGTTTGGAACAATTTTTACTCATTGTGGAAAAAAATGAAGACAACCCCCCCACAGTCATTCTTTTAAACTTCCACACATTCTGTCACTTGATCTAGAGATAAAATTCAGCACTCACAGCACCTTTATAAATTTGGTAAGGCTTCCTTTTCATACCTCTCTACTGCCTCAATGAATTTAGAATTATTTTTGTTTCCTCCTCATATGATAGTGCTAGTATTAGTTAGAATTAGGTTAGATGCTCAGGGACCAAAAGTTTTTTTCATTTTTAAAGATTGTATTTATTTATTTTTAGAGAGAGGATAAGGGAGGGAGAAAGAGAGGAAGAGAAACATCAATGTGTGGTTGCCTCTCTTGCACCACCTATTGGGGGTCTTGCCTGCAACCCAGGCATGTGCCCTGACTGGGAATTAAACTGGCCACCCTTTGGTTCGCAGGCTGGCACTCAATCCACTGAGCCACACCATACAGGACAGGACCAAAAGTTTTAAATAATAGTTTTAAAACTTCAAGTAATACAGAAGTTTATTTTTTCTCTCACAAAACATCCTGAGGTGCATTAAGAACTAATGTCATGATTCCACGACCATCACAGTCCTGCATTACATCACTTGCACTTCCTTACCAAAGTGGCTGCCACTGCCTAGAACTAAATCACAAGTCCACAACTAGCTTTGGGGGAGACTGAGAAACACAGTCTTCATTCTGGGCAGGCATGGACGTCATGAAACACTGGGGAGCCCCCAGTCCCTGAGAATAAAGGGTATTAAGGAGAGAAAGGGAGGTGTCATGAAGGTACTGAGGCACACCTGGAGCCCAAGTTCACTATCACTGAGGGAGGGCAGAAGGTGGTGCTCATAGAGACATGTCAGACATTACAGGGTGTGGGGTGATGGGCAGAAAGCATAGCTGGGAAATTGTTCATCCCCCTGCATTATAAGAAATTGACTGAGGAAATACATATATTGGAAGATAAGGAAAGCCAGGTTTCCTACTACTGGAGAAAGTATTTCCAAACACAGAAAGTGGAAAGGCTAGAATGAACTCTGAGATTCAGGACTGGAATTGGAGGTACTGATATAAATACACTGTTTATTGTAATATAGATAGACAAAGAAATGGTTATTGATGTTATGTGTACATAAATAAATGTGTATATGCTGAGTAAAATGAATGCATATATTTTATATTTTACATATATACATGTGTATACACATATATACATACATGTTTGTGTGTGTATGTATACACACCCAACTATCTCAGATGGCCTAACAGCAATTAACAGCTCAACATAATAAGCACAAGCATATGCCCAGACTTCATTTTTTAAATAGTATCACTACTGAAAAGAATAGTATCTCTTCTGAGGGAAATGGCTGATAGAGGGCTAGACCAAGAGAAGTACAAGTTGAAATAGGGACATCTTGTACAAAAGTCAGAAACTACATGTCAAAAAGACTTAGGAATGGATGATAATCAATTGAACAAAACAGGAATTTATAGGCCCTTGCTATATAAATAAATAAGGCAGAAAAAAGCTTCCTTACAGATTTCCAACTCACAAATTTGCACAAATGATGGAAATGAGAATCTCCAATTGGCAGCCATCATAGTGATAAGGGAGGAGTTGTCCATGAAGGTCAAAGCTGGGTAGAAGTTAGGAGATGCACTTGATATATGTGTAATCTGAGAACAGCTCCCCACAAAATTCTAACCAATTACAAATGGAAAATGGAAAATCTAAGGTGAGGAAACTTGACAGACACCAATCTGACCAGTGGTGGGACAGGCCATATACTTGCTAATGTGACCAACTATGAACAGCTGCCCATGATTTTTAGGGCATTTTTACCAGGAATGCAGAACACTGGGAAGACCCAGGCTGAGAAACATTCTACAGAAGGAAACCCCTGGACACTTTTAAACAAGGTCTTTAAAGAAAGAGAAATACCAAGGAAATGTTCTAAAGTAGAGGTGATTAAACAGATGTGACAATTAAATGCCACGTGTATTCCTGACTTGGATCCTGGTTCAGGAAAGAAAAAAACACACTGATGACGCAGTTGGTGGAATGCGGGTGGCTGTGGTCATCAACACTGTTTCCTGACCTGAGGGACAGAATGGTGATGATGCGGGAGTTTCCTCGATTTGAGGAAATACATACCACAGTGTTTAGGGTGATGAGGCATCATGTATGTAGCTTGTTCTCAAATATTAAGAGTTAAGGGATCCAGGTGAAAGTGATATGAAGTTGCTTGTATGGGACTTAGAATTCTCCATAAGTCTGAAATTACTTCAAAATAAAGTACAAACAAAAAACATTCAGGGCCCTATTGTTTAGGAAGAAAAAGGAGCCCTGATATTAAGAAACAGCACGCTGTCTCTGCTTGTCAGGCCACAAATCACACCAATGTATCTGTTGTTGCCTTAACATCATTTCCTTCCCTCTCTGTCCATCAAAAAGATCCCAATCTGCCTCATGCCCAAACCAGTCAGTTACCATAGGCAACATGTTTTGGGCCAGATAACACAGGGTTTTTAACATCACAGTACCTGCACAACATTTGAGAACCTCTGGACATAATTCTGCCCTGATAAATAGAAGAGTGGAAGCTGGAGAAAAAAAATAATACCCAGGCAATATAGAAAAGTAAGGCAGCACAAACTATAGAAGATGAAAGAGAAATGAGAGCAGGTTTCAGAGATATAGAGAAGGGAGCACCTTTACACCACCACAAGGACCTTCCGCCACCAGCACAAAGACCAACCTGGCCTGGTATTTGTCCAAAATTTCTAATCAATGAGTCTCTCAACAACTGAATTCTAGACATGGCTCTTATGGATATAACTTAGGTTTACAGACCTGTCACTCACAGGAAAAAGAATAAAGACTATGAAAAATCTCCTTCCTGGTTGCAAATCCATGGATTCTGTCCTCAATGAGCTAATACAAGGTTACATTAATATCACAAATTGTGTAGCAATTTATAACACTATTGTTAATGTCAACTTAGATGAATAAAGACTATGTCTAATGCCTATAATGATAATAGTTATTAATTTTAAAAATGAATGATTTTCCTGTTTTCATACTCATACTCAGTCTATAAACATTTACTTAACTCCTGCTACTCTGTGTCTTGAACTGAACACCGAGATGGAAAAAACAGCCAATGCCCTGAATCCACAGTCTTCAGGAGACCAGTATAGACTAAAAAATTTCATAAAAAGTACAGATAACATCAAATTATTCACTATTTCCAGGTTTACCAAGTAAAGTGTCAGATCTTAGGTTCTATTTTTATTTTAGCTTATTTTACTCTATTTTAAAACTGGGAACCTAATTAGGGAAACTGGACATGTACTGGCTGCAGACTTACTATATAAATATATTGAGCCATGTGCTATATCACTTAAATCAGTGGTTTCTGTGGTCATTGGCTGTGCTGGATCAGAATCACATGCTTCTTAATAATTTAGAAATCTAGAACTAATGAATCAAAATCCCAGGAATCAGATTCAGAATTCAGTGTTTTTAAGAGTTCCTCAGTAGATTTTGATGCACAGCTAACTTTGGGAACTTCTGAATTAAATAACTGTCACTAATTCAGTAAGAGTGACCTTAACTCACTATACCACTAGTTGGCAAATAAAAAACAGTCCCTTAGGCTGAGAAATTCACAAGACTGCTGATTAATTTATTTGAATATGATTAAACTGCTTCCCTCCATCCTAGGTTTGTGGACAGCAAGAAACTGAAATGTTTGCTGCAGCATCCATTTTTAATGCTATTGCTTTCCAAAGCCTGTCCCTTTGACCTCTGTTTATCCCTTCTGGTCTCCCATATGAATTTATAGTTACTTGTTTTTATATGCAATTACATCATGCTGAGTATGAGGACACCCCACAAGCTGTTAGCTATATTAACTTAATAATAGATTTCAGGGTGTGATTTCCAATTAATTTCATTTTCCATATGCGCACGCAGCTCTGTGGGATGCCGGAATTATAGTGTAGCCATATGGTGCCTCATAAGTAACAATTAAAACTAATTTTCTATTCTTTGACACTAAAAAAAAATCATACTGTTTAAATGCCACAGAGAAAATTGAAACTTCCACCACATCTGTAGCTCTCTGGAAAGATGTCCCACTTTTCCCTCTGTGGTCCTGAAACTTCGGCTCCAGTGTGGCCGTGGATGGTGAGGGCTGAAGTCCTACATGGCTTCTGGTGTATTTGTTTCCTCATCACCCTCACCGCAGCAGAATACCTTAGAATAGGTGTGAGAAAGTGCTGGTCTTTCTATATCACATTTGTGAGCTGGCTTGAAAGAATAGTCACCTTCTGAAATGGACACTTTCTGGAATTAGAACCTTTCTACAGACCCATTTCCAAAAGACACATCTGTGAAACAATGCTGCAATCTGCCCATGCCATGGGGAAAACAAGCCGTCCCACTGAAAGCAAGCAATGTTTTTCAAGCAGTAAATGTACATATACTAGGCTGCAAGGGTTGTGGGATGAGCTGGTCCCCCTGGAAATTCAGGCTACTGTGTTAATCAGATGTGTCATCCTTTTATACTTATCACATGGTAAAATTTTGTCAATTCCCAACACTCCAATTTAGGTAGATTCATCAGCTGGGAAGTTAAAAAAATAAAGCAGCACATATAGAGACTCTATTCAAGATAACCAGTGGGGCAGAAAATAAAAATCCTTTCCTTTATTAGCCTTTCACAATTTTCAACCCTAAATGTGTGAATTTTTTATGTGAGAGCAAATATGACAGTACAGACTTACTTTAAAGAATTCCTTAACTGTTTTGATGAAAACATGACTAACCCTCATTATTTCATATTTTATGACAAATCCCCTCTACAATTAAGGTGAGCAAATAGGAGGAGCAGAAAAAACTATGGGGACTGAAGCAAGAGGTCACAGGTCTCCACAAATTCTCACGTGAATTCATGGAAATCTGCATTTTATTTTGTTAGTTAAAAAAAAAAAGAGGTAAAACTTTGTGAAATCAATATAAAAAATTTCATCAACAAAAATTATAATTGCTGCAAAAACTCTGAGTCTATTGCACAGGTTGAATTGGGTTTTCCCATAATTCATCGGTTGAAGTCCTATCCCCCAGTAACTCAGAATGTGACCTTATATGGCGATAGACATTGCATATATCATTAATTAAGATGAGATCATTAGGGTGGGCCCTAATCCAATATGACAGGAATTGTTATAAAAAATTTGGAGACAGACACACGCATAGGAGAACACCATGTCATGAGGAAGGCAGAGATTGGGGTGATGCTTCTACAAGCCAAGGAATGACAGAGATTACCAGCAAATCTCCAGAAGACGGGTGAAAGGCAGAGAACAAATTCTCCCTCAGCCTCAGAAGGAACCATGCTGCCCGCACCTTGATCTTGGACTTTTAGCCTCCAGAACTGTGAGACAATAAATTTGTGTTATTTTGTTAGATAGAGCAGCCCTAGCAACTCAGGTCATGCAGGTATAAGACATGAGAGCTGGCTTCAAGCCCTGACTCTACCCTCCCTTAAGTCTGTGACCAAACAGCTTTGCCATAACAGCAACCTCCTCACAGCAGTATGATGAAGGTTGCATTAGATAAAACCCTGGGCAGCATGGAGGTAAATGACCTGACCCAGCCCCCTGAGCTGCTCAGCCTCTGGGAGTGTGGGATAACCTTGGTGATTTTCTAGGTCCTCCTTCCCATAACTCCAACATACTTGGATCATCACACAAGGTCTCCCGTTTAACATCTCTGGAATAACAAACTCTTCTCTTCTTTCAAGTTACTAAATAGCAAAACTTTAATATTCCTGTCTTTTTGCCTAACCTTGAGATGTTGTAGATGGCAGTGGTTACTATTGACATTATTAAACAAATAAGTTTCCCCCAACCCCAGCCCCATTTTGTACTACTCCCCACCCCACACTCACAAAGTGAAGATAAAAAAGCACAACAAACATAAAATCAGCAATTTAAAATTAACACAGCTGTGTGCTTTGCTCATTTAGAATGTCAGGCTTCTGACCCTGTGACATGCTTCGAGACCATAAAGATATTCCTCTTTGGTAGTTAAACCTTTTTTTTTCTGTTAGGAGCAACACATCCCTTTCACAGTCACTTAGTATTACACATGGTTTGTCTTATCCCCAGAGGCTCCTCGTTTCAATGACTCCTGCAAACTTCACTAAGCGGAAGTACTGTAATGAACACTGACCCTGAGGCCTTTTTGTAGGAAAGAGTTAACAACCACTCAACACAGCAATTTTTTCCTCCATGCTTGTGAACACTGAGGGGCACCGAAAAAATGAAGTGAGTTCTCAGGTATCTTTTGCTTTTTTGCATTAATTTTCAATTAAACGTTGCCAATATTATGTGGGGCATTTCATGCTAAACAAATTTTAATGCCTTCAACAACTAGGAAAAAAAAATGCCTTCTTGCCTGACAAAAGAATAGCACACAGCTTAGCAGCTGTAGCATCCTACCTGCTTTGCTGACTGACGATACAGACAAAAATGAGCTGGACTATGTTCATTCATATTCCAGCAAAAAATAAATGTTTGATCAGATGTTTAAAAGCAAACATCTGATCAAACACTTCCCCCCTCAACATTCAGTCATCATTATTCTATCATTCATTCTCTTTCTTGTTTTTTCCACTCTATCCCCACCCCCTCCATGACAATGATTTTAAAAAACTCTTGAAGTTTCACTTTTCAGTGGCACATACTCAAAATTCAGATAAAATTAAATAGCTGTGTGTATCACATACATCATAGGTTTCTGTACTGCTGTTTTTATCTGTTTACAATACAGGCAGATACACACATGACACACACCCATGAAAATAAATCTAGGGATGCTACTATGCTATCATAGTACATTATAGGGGTTTTCAAAGCCCAATCTGGTATTTTACTTATAATTTTTAAAATCTTCACCCAAGAATATGTTTTTACTGATGAGAGAGAGAGAGAGAGAGAGAGAGAGAGAAGGGAGGGGAAGAGAGAGACAGAGAGAGAAACATCCATCAGCTGCCTCCCATATACACCCTAAACAGAGATCAAAACTGCAGCCCAGGTAGTGCCCTGACTGGGAATCAAATCTGCAACCTTTAGGTGTATGGGGCAATGCTCCAGTCAACTGAGCCACCTGGCCAGGGCCAGTCTGTCATTTTTGAAGGTTGCTCCTATATCTATCAGTCAGTTATCCAATGTTAGACCCCAAAACTGGGCCAGACCAACATTTAGTTTCCACAAAGGTTCTAGCCCCTCTTCCTATATTCCTGCCTCCATTCCCTTTCCCATTTTGTTATGGGGAAGACAGGAACAGGTCTGTGAGGATGAAAAGCCATTACTCATTTAAAGTCACCAACTGTCCCTTCAGACCAACCCCCCCCCCACTGCCCCCCACCCCGCCAGCCCAACTTGGGCCAGTGAGTGCAGACACACTCTCACTGTGAACTCTTCCTTGCAATTCTAGTCATGGCAGTTTGCCTCCATGTGACCCTTTAAAACACACTCTAAGAGACCACATTCCCCAATTTAAAGTATCTGTGGTGAAAGGTTCCCCAATTTTACTTAATTAACAAGTATGATGTTAACAGTCAAGAGCATGGCAAGTGACAAACTTTTTCAACACAAATTTCTTTGTCCATTAGATGAAGGTGACTTTTTGTAATCATGTATAAACCTCATTTCCTTAGTACAACCTTTTCTTCTTTCTTTCCTTTTGATTCAAACTGGCCTCATCCAGTACCCTGACTCACCTGCCTCCTCCTCCCTTTCCTATTCACTCCCTTAATCACTAAGCCCTCAGGACAAATAGGCTCTGATCAGCATCAAGTAACCTTAGGAACAAAACCTCAGGTTCATGACCCCAGAGACAGAGTTTCAGTCAAATTAGAGGTAACATCTAGGCCTCAATTGTGTTTCAGGCTTCAGACCCAGAAAAGTGGTGAAAACCAGACAAACAATGCCATGGCTGGCATCAGGACCAGACACACTAATCAGCTACTCCCTACCCTACTGCTGACCAATCAGTAGACACCATGACCGTAACTCTCTTAGTCACCAAGATTGATGACTTGTCCCTTACATAATCCATCCATCCCCTGGAAGCCATCAGGAAACCAAATCTTTGAGCATTAGCTCAGTTGTGTGTCTGGGTGAGGGCCACTTCCTAAAAACAAACTCTAACTTTCTTTGCAAACTCTGGTTAGTGTCTTATAAGCTTTGATGTGTGCAAATAAACTCATCTCATCCAGTAATACTTTCACCTCATAAGGTTGCTGAAGCATTAAAGTGACCTAATTTTTATAAACTGCCCTAATATAATACCTGGCACAAGGAAATGCTCAGTAGGTGGTACTTCCTACTCCTGCTGCTATTAATATAATTCTCATTAAGGTAAAAAAGTTTATTCACACAAACATTGGTGAGCTGTCAAGGTACACACATAGAAAAGTATATATATTTAGGAGAGTTCTGGCCAAGATGAAGGAGTAGGCAGAAATGCTTCGCTTCCTTGCATAACCAAAAAAAGGGGTAACAACCAATTTAAAAAATAAAGAACAACCAGAACTGCCAGAAAAACATTTGCATGGAAGTCCAACAACCAAGTAGTTGAAGAAACATTCACCCATACAGTAAGAGGGGGGAAGACAGGCAGCGGGGCAGAGATGTGCAGCAAGGCAGCAATTAGCGCACCATGTGGGCAATCCCACATACGTGTACACACAAGCCGAGAGGAGTAACGGGGGAGTAAGACAGACCATGAAACCCTGGGTGTCAGCACAGGAAACTAAAGACTCAAAACCCCAGTCTGTAAAAAAAATCTGTGGGGGTTGTGGCAGCAGGAGAAACTCCAGCCTCAAAGGAGAGTTTGTTGGAGAGACCCACAGGGTCCTAAAATATACACAAATCCACCCATGTGCAAATCAGCAGGACTGAAAGGGCACAATCTGCTTGTGGGAAGTAAGGGAAATGACGGAAAGTGGGATGAGAGTCCAGAAAGTGGCACTGTTCCCTCTCTGAACCCTCCCTCACAGCACCACAACACAGCAAGGAAGGTTGCCCGCCCTGGCAAATACCTAAGGCTCTACCCCTTACCACGATATACATGCAGCAAGACAAAGAAATATAGCCCATATGAAAGAACAGATCAAAACTCCAGAAAAAGAACTAAGCAACAAGGAGCTAGACAAACTATCTGGTGCAGAGTTCAAAACACTGGTAATCAGGATGCTCACAGAACTGATTGAGCTTGGTCACAAAATGAAGGAAGAAATGAAGCCTACATAAAGTCAAATTAAGGAAAAGATACAGGGCACCAACTGTAAAGGGAAGGAAACTGGGACTCAAATCAACAGTTTGGAGCAGAAGGAAGAGATAAACATTCAACTAGAACAGAATGAAGAAACAAGAATTCAAAAAAATGAGGAGACGCATAGGAACATCCGAATCATGGGAGTGCCAGAAATACAAGAGGAAGAGCAAAAAATTGAAAACTTATGTGAAAATATAATGAAGGAAAACTTCCCCAATCTGGCAAAGGAAAGAGACTTCCAGGAAGTCCAGGAAGCACACAGAGTCCCAAAGAAATTGGACCCAAGGAAGCACACACCAAGGCACATCATAATTACATTAGCCAAGATTAAAGATAAGGAGAGAATCTTAAAAGCAGCAAGAGAAAAGGAGACAGATACCTGCAAAGGAGTTCTGATAAGACTATCAGCTGATTTCTCAAAAGAAATCTTACAGGCAAGAAGGAGCTGGAAAGAAATATTTGAAGTCATGAAAGGCAAGGACCTACAGCCAAGATTACTCTATCCAGTAAAGCTATCATTTAGAATGTAAGAGAAGATAAGGTGCTTCCCAGATAAGGTCAAGTTAAAGGAGTTCATCATCACTAAGCCATCATCATATGAAATATTAAAAGGACCTATCTAAGAAAAAGAAGATAAAAAACTATGAACAGTAAAATGACAACAAACTCACAACGATCAATAATTGAACTAAAAAAAACAAAAACTAAGCAAACAGCTAGAGCAGAAACAGAATCACAAAAATGGAGATCCCATGGAGGGTTATCAGTGGGGAGGAGAAGGGGGAAAATGGGGAAAAAAGCTACAGGGAATAAGAAGCAAAATAGGCACTTTGTTTGTTTGTTTGGTTGATTAGGTTCCTGTTAAAGGTGAGATCATATGGTATTTGTCTTTCACTTCCTGGCTTATTTTGCTTCGCATAATGCTTTCCAGTTCCAGGCTGATAGTGACCAGAGGGGAGAGGAGAGGGAATTTCAGGGGGAAAGGGGAAGGGTTTGCAGGAACAAGTATAAGGGACACGTGGACAAAAACTAGGGGGGGTGGAAATGGGAGGGAGGTAGGGAGGGCTGGGAGGTGGGCTGGGATGGGAGTAAAAGGCAGAAAACTGTACTTGAACAATAATTAAAATAAAATAATTTAAAAAATTAAAAATTAAAAAAAAGAAGAATAGGCAGGCACAAAATAGACAAGGAAAAGTTAAGAATAGTATAGGAAATGGAGGAGTCAAAGAACTTACAAGTATGACCCATGGAAATGAAGTATGGGGACAGGGGGAATGCTGGCAGGTGAGGGAGCGATGCAGGGAGGAGGAGGATAAAGGAGGGAAAGAGATTTGGGACAATTGTAAAGCATAATCAATAAAATATACTTTAAAAATATATTTAAATATTTAAAACTACAGTTTCTAAACTGTATAATTATATATTTATATATAATTACATACTTTATAGTTTATTATCTTAAGGATTAAATTAATAAAGTGAAAGCATGTTCAATATAATTTATAACTTTAAAATTATAATGCATATAATTTCCATTTGTATGGAAGGGTTTTTTATAATTGGTTTATTAGTTCATTATTTTAAATTATAATTTATAATATAGAACAAAATAAATTGTTACACGTTTTCTCCGAAAAATCTCACCATAGCACAAAAGCTGCCTGGAAATGCCCTGGGTCCTCTCAAAGTCAGGGTGAGAAATCGCTGCTTCAGGGAACAGTTTTTGGAACTGTGTTGTGAAAAGTGAAGAAGAGGACAGTGTTCTAGAAAAAAGCAAGCCTCTTATTCTTGTACTGAATTTGAGCAAGCCCAACCATCTGTGAAATGTTCTGTTGTTCCTGAGTTTCAAGTCCGCAGCCAACTTAAAATTTCAGGTCTTTAACAAAAACAGCAGGAAGGCATGGTCTGCAAGTACACATAAGTAAATATGGTACACCCATACCATAAACTGGGAGAGTGTAACTATCAGAAAAGAATGAAGATGTTCCCTTTATACTGATCTCTAAGATACTGTTCAGTGGGAAATGGGAAAGTGCAGCTTAGAATGGACAATATGCTACCAGTCCAGCTAACCTGGCTTCATCAAAGTTCTTAAGGACCTGCATTTGAACTAGTACTATTAGAAAATGTTAGAAAAGAAGTACTAATTGCCCCTGAAGTAATTTTTTTGCCATTTAAGTAATATGTATGAAGGAATAAAACGAGGAAAATTTCAAGAATATTTTTAATTTTCCTTCTAGAAAAATCAAGCATACTGCAGTAGCAGTGTAATCTGACCAGCCATCGTGCTTTCTTTTTGCAAACAGTAGGCTGCCTGCATCAGAAGTAAACAGTCCTCAGTTTTCTGGACAGCTTTCTTCCCCTTGGAACATATATCTGAAGTGTTAGATCCCAGCATACAAACTTTGTGGAGCTGATTTACAGGGCTCACTGGGTTTCAGTTTTTATTCTGCTAGGATTCAGTCCAATATTTATTTCATATTTGAGCCTGATTTAGATTTTCAGCAACTTACAAAGCAGTCTACCAAAATAGGGAAGGAAATGAGTCAGGTGGTATGTTACATCAGTGAAACTGTATGGGGGCTGAATGTCAATTACAATCTCTATATTTACCAAAACGGACAAGAGTTCCAAAATGAAATCTCCTTTTGTGGGTGCTTCAAACCCTTGTCTTAAATATTTGCTTCCGAATCTACAGAGAACAGTTAGAGCCTCAAATTCTGGTACTCCAGCAGAAAAATGTCCCTATTTTAAAAAACTGACGTAGCATATACTGCTATTTGTAATCTTAGAACAACATTTTTCCTTTTCAGTGAAAATTAAATGGAACTTGCATTATAATAGTACCTTTATTTTTCCTACTGTGTATTTTTAAATAAAGAAACATATATTAAATTTTCAAACTGTGGCATTTGAAAAATCAAAATAATGGGCAAACCTCATGGAATCAATCAAATCTTCTCTTAAACAGAATTCTGACATGAACACATTATTAAATATGTGCTATATTTCAGGCACTGTGCTAGGTGCTGGGGATACAGAGGCAAATAAAATAAACAGTGTGCTTGCTTTCACAAGGCTTATGTATTATGTCTGGGGGGAGGAGGAGTCATTCCACAAATAATTTCATAAACTCTTTGGTGTAGTCATATATACTCTATAATTGTTCGTGATTTATGAAGAATTAGTAAGAAAAACTCTACCGAACATAGTGTTGTTTTATTTTTATTAGGTGTAAAGTGATATTACAGAATGCCTTGGAATATTTGTATGAAAACCAGTTATTTTATGCTTTCAGTCTCACCCCAATTCTGTAGTCCAATATTTATTATTAAAATACAAAAGTGTAACACATTTCACTGTCCACTGCCTCCAGTCCAAACCACTTAACATCAGTGTACAAACACCCTTCACATGCATCAGCATAAGAAATCCATCGCCCCTGGGAAGCCCTTATGACTACTCAGGTAGGTTTATAAATTATTGTGTTCCCAGAGTAATTTATACATTTCTACTACTGTGTTTACAACATTGTACCAGAGTTATTTGTCACCTTCCACAACCTGTGAGGTCTCCTGTACAGAAACCCTATCTCATTCATGACATCTCACCAGCACCCTCTCTGGTTCTGGTACACTGCAGCCACAACCCAGGACTATTGACTGTGTCTAGGACAGAGCGTGAACTGTACATGACAAGACAGCAGTTCTCCAAGGCACCACAAGTCACATTCACTGCTCACATTGGAAATGGCCTAAAACTCCTGTCCATCTCAGCTGTCTACCATATCTGAAGTTATACCCACCTGTTCTCATTTCTGATTTACTGAGGCACGCTCAGTTCCAGTTACTGTGGCCACAACCCTGGCTCCATCAGACAGTGCCTTCCACCACCTAGTGCAAGGGAATCACACTCGTCCACGAAAGACAAGATTCTGATCCAAAGGCAAGCATTTGCAGAAAGATGCTCATGCCCTGGCTGGTGTGTCTTAGGAATTGAGCACTGGACTGAGAACCAAATGGTTGTGGGTTCCATTCTCCACCAGGCACATGCATGGGTTGAGGGCCAGGTCTCCAGTAGGGGGCGCATGAGAGGTAACCATACGCTTATGTTTCCCTCTCTTTTTCCTTCCCTTCCCCAGTGTCTAAAAATAAAATAAATAAAATCTTTTTAAAAAGAAGATGTGCAAGCATCAAGCAGCTAATGAGCCTTTTTAATGAAACTTTTGGTTCTCTGAGGATGGTGAACATTCCGTTTTTGATCTTATAAAGTCATATCTTTACTTCTTAGTTTGCCAATTTAGAGTAATTTAAAAAAATTAACCTAAAAATTCCAAAAGGAGAAAAGTGGTTAAATAAGTTCTAATCCATCAAATGATGAACTTTAATACAAATGTTAAAATTACTTTTGGGTGGAGTATTTAACATTATTGAAAAATTCTCATATACAATGTTAATGTAAAAAAGCAGACTACAACAAAAATATGAACTCGATTTTGTTAAATAAGGCTGTATAAAAATAATCAATATACATATATATTTGCACAAAGAAAATAAGGAAGATGAACTAAATTATCTCTCTGGGGACTAATTAAATAGATGACTTTGTCTTTGTTCTTTATAACTCCCTCTGGTTTTAATTTTTCTATTATGACCATGTGCTACTTACAGAAATTCTGCTTTTTTTCTAAAAGTAAAAAGCATATTTTCTTAACAGAGTTTATAGTGGACTTTACAAAGTAACAATTTATCTTCCACTAATATACATGTTCTGTTTTGTAAATTGAATTGCATTAATTAAAAACACATATACAAAAAGTAAATGAGCCATTATTGCTCTCTCCACAGTGAATAAAATGAGCTTTTAAGAAATTTAAAAGTTGGGACTTCCAGTCAAGATGGAGGCATAGGTGGACACACTGTGCCTCCTTGCACAACCAAAATTAAGGACAACAAAGATTTAGAAACAAGAAAACAGCCAGAACTAACAAAAAATTGAACTGTATGGAAGTCCCACAACCATTTATCCAGACCAGAAAGAGGGGCAGGGTCGCAGCAGGAAAAAATGGACGTAGGCGGACCCAGGCCTGCAGAGGCCCCAGGCTTGCAGGCAGCAGCTAGCGGACCCTGGGTGCGGGGTGGCAACAGGCACACCCAGTGAGGCCGTGCAAGGGGGCTGGCTGACCAGGTGGTCCCACATTCGCATGCAAATGATCCAGGTGAAAACAGGGAGTGAGACCGACCTTGCAACCCAGGGCCCCAGTGCCAGGAAATAAAACCTAAAAACACCGATTGAAAACACTTGTGGGGGTTGAGGTGCCTGGAGAGACCCCCAGCCTCACTGGAGAGTTCACTGGACAAACCCACAGGGTCCTAGAATGTACACAAGCCCACCCACATGGAAATCAACACCAGAATGGCCCAATTTGCTGGTGGGAAGCAGTGAAATGGGCAGAAATCCAAGAGAGAGCAGAGCAAGCACCATTGTGCCCTCTCGGACCCCACCCCCACATACAGCCTCACAACCCAGTGACTGGGCTGCCCCACCCTGGGGAACACCTAAGGCTCTGCCCTCATATGTAACAGGTGCGACCAGACCAAAAAAAAAAAAAAAAAGGCTCAAGCAGAAGTACAGATCAAAGCCCCAGAGCCAATTCATCTAAGCAACCAAGAGATAGACAACTTATCAGATGCACAGATCAAAGCACTGGTGATCAGGATGCTCACAAACTTACTTGATTTTCTCACAAATTAGATGAGCAAATGAAGACTACACTAAGTGAAATGAAGGAAAACCCACAGTGAACCAATAGTGATGGGAGGAAAACCGGGACTCAAATTAATGGAGTGGACCAGAAGGAAGAAACAAACAACCAAACAGAAAAGATGGAACAAACCAGAATTCAAAAAAAATGAGGAGAGGCCTAGGAACCTCCAGGACATCTTTAAACATCCCAACATCTGAATTATAGGGGTACCAGAAAGGGAAGAGGAAGAGCAACAAGTGGAAAACTTATTTGAACAAATAATAAAGGAGAATTTTGCTAATCTGGCAAAGGAAATAGACTTCCAGGAAGTCCAGGAAGCTCAGAGAGCCCCAAAGAAATTGGACCCAAGGAGGAGCACACTGAGGCACATCATAATTACATTAGCCAAGATTAAAATGAAGTAGAGAATAATTCTAGAAGCAGCAAGGGATAAGGTCACAGTCACCTACAAAGGAGTTCCCATCAGACTGTCAGCTGATTTCTGAAAAGAGACTTTACAGACAAGAAGGTGCTGGAAAGAAGTATTCCAAGTCATGAAAGTCAAGGATCTACATCTAAGATTGCTCTATCTAGAGAAGCTTTCATTTAGAATGGAAGGGAAGATAAAGCACTTCTCAGATAAGGTCAAGTTAAAGGAGTACATCATCATCAAGCCCTTATTATATGAAATGTTAAAAGGAACTTATCTAAGAAAAAGAAGATCAGAAATAGGAGAGTAAAAAGACAGCAAACTCATAGATATTAAAAACCACACTAAAACAAAAGCAAACTAAGCAAACAATAGAACAGGAACAAAACCTCAGAAATGAAGATCACATGTAGGATTAGCAACAGTGGGAGGAGGAGAGAGGGGGAACAGGTACAGAGAATAACTAGCATAGAAGGTAGGTACAAAATAAACAGGGGAGGGAAAGAATAGTATGGGAAATGTAGAAGCTAAAGAACTTATGACACATGGACATGGACTAAAGGGGGAATGTGGGTGGGAAGGGGTGTGCAGGGTGAAGGGAAATGAAGGGGGGAAATGGGACAACTGTAATAGCATAATCAATAAAATATATTTTAAAAGAATTAAAAAAGAAATTTAAAAGATATAATTATCTAGGATTTTAAACATTAATGGTTACCTTTATAATTATGGATCTCTTCCATTTTATGTTTTTAATGCCTCATAACTGCATGTGTTTAGCCTCTGTTGGAAGGGAAGGAAAATATCAATGGAAATTAAAAAACAAAAATTAAAAAATACTTTTATTATAAGGTAATGATGCATTTTAATATGGCAAAACTATGCCTCATGTCTATCAGGAGCTTCAAAACTAAAAAAAAAAAAATAGTGATTTGAAAATATTCTGGCAACCTTTTTATTCAATTTGCTTTTTATTCCCACTCACACTGAAGACAACTTTCATTTCTTTAATTTATGCCATTTGAAAAGAGGCTGCTTAAAGTCCACCAGAGAGATGGGGCCCAAGGTAAGCATCCCACTTTGCCCTCTGTTAAGACTGTCAGCTTTTCTTTCTGGTCTTTCTTTGCACTTGAAGAACATAAAATTGATTTCTCCCAGTTGAGCCAAACTAGAGGAAGGGCAATGTTTTATTAAGGGATTTTTCATTCCCCCAGAATCAACCACCTTCTTTATTTATATACAAAGAAAATCTGTCTTTTTGTTCTTGAGAAAATGTTTTCAGAAACCATCATTCTGGAAAGTTAATTCAATTGTACCCACCTCCAAATAGAGAAAAGAGAGAAAAGATGATAATGACAACCCTACTAGCCACCTGAGCAAAGAATAAAGATGTGCATTGATTAGCTCTCTCAAGAACAGTCGACACAAATGAAACTCCACCAAAATGTGAAACACAGGCACCTTGGAGACCAGGTTCACGTGACTTTTGTTGTGCCTAAGAGAAAGACCGCGGCAGAAAAAACAAACAAATCAAAAAAATCCTGCTGTATTAGAGTCATTGAATATTTTTCCATTTAAGAAAAATTCATTGTTCGGTTTAAACTTGGGGTATTGCTAAACAATACCAAACAAAGGGGTATTCATGTCACATAGAAGGCAACTTAATAAGGAGAATCCAAAGTGATCCCTCAAATGAGAAGACTGGGGATATGATTTTCAATCAAATGGTAAGACCCAATCTGCTACAACTCTGAAGGAAAATCATCAGGTAAATTTTAAAGAAGCGAAGGTAAGGAAAGGATAAAAAATAAAAGACAAAAATGTAATACAATTCTTTAATCCGATGTAAGCTTGAGATTTCATAGCAACACGGAAAGAGACAAATGAGAAAGAAAATGAGAAAACAAATGCTTTCCCTCCTGGTCTTAAAGAAAACTTGTGACTTTTCCATTTAAATAGATTGGACATTTTTAGAAATGATTTAGGTTCACTACAAAGTTGATCAGAAGGCAAAGAGATTTCCCAAAAACCCCTTGCCCCAACACATGCATAATGTCTGCCATTATCAACACACCCACTTATGCATCCTATCACCCAGCGTTCACAGATTACATTAGGGCTCACTCTTGAGGATGTACATTCTATGGGTTTGAGCAAATGTATAATGACAAATATACACCATTTTATGTATGGTGTATGCACACATTATATGTATACCAGTATCATACAGAGTAGTTTCACTGTCCTAAACATCCTCTGTACTCCACATATGCATCCCTCCCTTCCCTTTAACCTCCAACAACCCCTGGTCTTTTTCACTGTCTGCACAGTTTTGCCTTTTCCAGAATGTCATACAGTTAGATTTCATAGCAACAACAGTTAGGATCATACAATATGTAGCCTTTTCAGATGGGCTTCTTTGACTTGTCTGTATGCATTTAGATTTACTTCATGTCTTTTGGTGGCTTGACAGCTCATTTCTTTTTGGGCTGAAATATTCTCTCTGGATGTTCCACAGTTTATTTATCCATTCACTCAGTGAAGAATATCTTGGTTGCTTCCAAGTTTTGTCAATTATGAATAAAGCTGCTATAAATGTCTATATGTGTTTTGGGGCTTAGTGTTCAATATTATTCTGTACTAGTTTCAGGTTTGATAATAATATACTTTACAATATGTCCCTCCAATATTTACAGTATCCACTTTGCGTGCAAGTTTTTTGTGCAGACAAGTGACTTATTTTGTAAAGAACAGCCACAAATACTTCCTGAACACAAATTTTAAATCGTTAAAATTATCTTACCCCTTTCTTCCAAGAGAGGCAAACTTTCAAAAACAAGTATTGACAGGTCTCAAAAACAATTAGAGCTATTTGGAGAAAACATTCCTAAACCTGAGCTAAGATTATTCATGGAAGTTAAAAGTGTATTAAGGATATATTTAGGAATGATGACCAGACAGTCAAGCTTTTCAATTACAATTCCCAGTTCTATCTGAAATCCTAAGATTCTCAAGCTCACGAAAGCAAATGCATTAATTTTCTCCTGTCTTGACTCATTTATTGAATCATTTCTTACAAGATATGATGTAAGCAAAAATCTCAAAATATCCCTGATGATATTCCAGATCAAACTTCTAAACTCTTAAAATTCTAGCACTCTTAGAATTTACTGTTTATTACAACTTTTGTTTATTATAATCAGTTTGATACAACTATTTACGTAGATGACTGTCTCCCCACCTTGACTGTATATATGAAGATCTAGTAGGACTTAATATTTCTCATATTTACTTTGACCAGGAGTTGCGGGGCTAAAGCTGCCACCCATAGCTGAGGTGGCAACACTGCTGCCCCAATGAGCCCAGAAGGCAGGGCCACCACCCCAGGAAGCTCAGAAAATAGAGTATCACCAAAACAAAGTGGGCAACTCTTGAGCCTTAAAATTTAACAGAATTTTCCCTAGGTTTTGATTTACCTGGAACCTGTGACCCTTTTTCTCATTCTGACTCTGCCTGTACAATGGGATTGTCTGTCCTGTGCCCGCCCCACCACTGTATTTTTTTTGTTAAATGTTGAAGTGTACATTTTTTAAAATTTTTGTTTTGAGAGGGAAAGGGAGGGAGAAAGAAAGGGACAGAAACATCAATGTGTGGTTACCTCTTGAGCACCCCCTCATTGGGGACCTGGTCCACAACCCAGGCATGTGCCCTGACTAGGAATCAGACTCGCGACCCCTTGGTTTGCAGGCTGGCGCTCAATCCGCTGAGCCACACCAGCCAGGGCAAGATTTTGGAAGGAAGTAACTTGTCTGGTTCTCAAGTTCGCAACTGCAGAGGAATCTGCCTCAGGATGAATTCTAGTTAGAGCCTCAGTCATGGTGGACTTAGATATCCAGAAGAGATCTTGAAGTTGACTCTAGTATAGGTTCATACATTTAGGGTTGTTGGGATGCGGCAGTATAATTTGCACACAAGAACATGAATGGGGGGGAGGGGAACAAGGGGGCAAAATGTCAGGGGCCGAATTATGTCCTCCTGCTGCCAAATTCATATGTTGAAGTCCCAACCTCCAGTTCCACAGAATGTAACCATACTTAGAGCTAAGGTCTTTAAAGATGCGATTATGTTAAAATGAGGTCGTTAGGGTTGAGCCCTAATCCATTATAATTGGTGTCCTTCTCAGAAGAGGAACCAGAGATGGATGTGCACAGAGAAGAGACCATGTGAAGACACAGTGAGATGGCAGCCACCTGCAAGCTAACGAGAGGGGCCTCAGAATGAAGTCAAACCTGTTGACACCTTGGTATACTTCTAGTCTCCTTGAGAAAGAAATTCTTTTTGTTTAAGCCACCCAGTCTCTGGTATTTTGTTATGGCAGCCCTAGCAAACCAATATGCCTGCAATTTACACATTACACCTGAATTGCTACTGGCTGAGGCTGCATGCCCCACTAGCTCAACTATAAGTGGACATCTGCTCCTTTTCTCAGAGACTGTGTCACAAAGTATTTGACCACTCCTAAAGAGTGGTCTGGGTTTTGCCCTCAACTTCGAGGAAGAACTTTAGAGAGCAGCTTGTTTAGGGCAAGAGTTGTTAGGGACCAGCCACATCCCATAGTTTCAGGGTAAGGGGTGACCATGCCAGAAAGACCTACCATGTGATTTAGGGTGGGGGCTATGAATAACACATTGGCTTACATCACCACATGGGCAAACAACCATGCAAGCCCCACCAAAAATTCTGAACATTTCACTAAGGTAAACTTCCCCGGTTGGATATATTGTACATAATGCCTCACATCAATCCTGAGAAGGTAATATGTCCTGATTCTACAGGGAAATAACAAAGGAGCCTCATGTGTGGAACCATACCAAATCCTGCCTTATGCATCTCTTCTCTTGGCTGATTTTAATCTGCATTCTTTCTCTGTAATAATCCATAACCCTGAATAGAATAGCTTTCAGTGAGTTCTGTGAGTCCTGTTAGCAAACTATGAGAACTGAGAGTGGTTTTTAGAAATCCCTAAACTTGAAGTTGGTGTCAGAGTGAAGACAGCCTTAGAAACTGTGCCCTCTAACTTCACAGTCTGGCTAACTTGGGGCAGGGACAAAATTTCAGGTAGCACCATCTCAGTAATACTTCTACTTCTACCCAAAACATTTAACCATGATATTCTCCTCAGTGCATCACAGCACAGAATCCTAATATGCCTGATGGTTACAGGGGTTCTAACCTCAGATTTTGTCCTTTATAGGATAATTGATGATGTCTAGGCACATTTTTGGTGGTTTAAACTGAGGGTTGCTCTGGCATCTGGAGTGTAGAGGCCAAGGACACTAATAAACATCCTACAATGCCCAGGACAGTCTCCCACAACACAGAATTATGCAACCTGGGTCAAGGATATCAATTTAAGAAACTCTGCATCAGAGCCTTGACAGCGTGGACACCCAGGATCTATGATGACAAGAAGTAGTGACACAGCACCCTAAATTCCAAGGGCCAGTGCTCAAATGCCAACTCCAGAAAACTACTTCTGTTTAATATCAACCAAACTTGCAAACCTCTGACTCTCAACATCTTCACTTGTAAAATGAAATTAATCATTGAATTTACTTCATAGGATTGTTCATGGAAGAAATAAAATCATATATTAAAATGAGTTAGCAAAGTATCTGAATCAAAGTAAGTACTGTTCAATGTTTGCTGTAGATCACTTAATTTTCCCTATATCATGAAAACCGTTAAAAAAACTTTTTGGCACTATCTGCACTGGTAAAAGCAGGTTCACAGGTCAGTTTTTTTCTTGAATTGTTACAGAACTGATGACCCTGGATTTCATACATCTGTAATGCCAATAAATTAAATATTTCCTTTTATGCAAACCTTTTCCATCCATGATCATTTTTCTCTTTCTTTCCATTATTACCAAACACAGTGGCTTTTTTGAGTGTCTATTTTCTACAAAGAAACAAAGTTTTTATCACCCATGAGAGTTACTACAGAGGCAATGACAGGAAAATAAACCCAGCAATCCAGAGATGACACTGCTAGGCAGTCAGCTGAGCACAACCACTGGGTGAACTCAACCACAGGGTAAGAAAATCCCTCCCACATGACCATATCTGAGAAAATTATAAACTGCCCCAAGTTTGAGACCATTCTGCTCACAAACCTGTGCATGTTTTATACCTGAGACCCAGTGAGGTTTAATTTGCTCTTTCTCTGTCTGGGTCTTCCACCTCCCTCCATGCAAAAGTAAAGTCTTCAAACAAGAGACATAACTTTTCCTTTTCAGGCCCCAAACCTATCATAACACCTAACACACTGTATGTTTTAATTTACATCTCCTGGATGGATGGATGGACAGATGAACAGATAGCCAAATGAATGAAAAAGTACAACAGTAAATGGAGGAACAAATAAAAGAATGAATAAGTGAATAATTAAAATTGTTCTTTCTTTAGCTTATAAAGCAGCAGTACTACCAATTTCTGCTTAAACTTGCACAAAATTAAAATATGAGTGTTCTTACAATATATACACAGTACATAAATGTCCAAGAAGAGAACCTGATTTACAGCCTTACTCTGAACACGGAATAAATGTAGAGTTGATTCCTGCCAGTTTTGCTTTCCAGTTTCAGTTATCCATGGTCAACCATGGTCCAAATCTATCAACTGGAAAATTCCAGAAATAAAAAATTCATAAGTTTTAAATTGCTCACTATTCTAAGTGACATGATGAAATTTCACGCCATCCTACCTGGGACATGAATCAGTGTATCTATTCTGCATAGGCTCCCCACCCCGTGATCACTTAGTAGCTGTCTCCATTATCAGACCAACTGCTGTAATATCCCAGTGGTGGTGTTCAAGTCACCCTTATTTACTGAGTAATGACCCCAAAGTGCAAGGGTAGTGATGCTGGCAATTCACATACAGGGGTAGGCAAAAGTAGGTTTATAGCTGTATGTGAGTTTATTCTTGTATTATTTTTTATTAATTGTGTTATTTCCCATACCAACAACTGTAAATCTACTTTTGTCCTGCCCCATATGCCACAGAGAGGCCAGACCATAAAGTGCTTCTCTTCAGTGAAAAAGTGAGTACAGTACAATGAGATAATTTGAAAGACCACATCAACATAACTTTATAGTATATTGTTAATTGTTCCATTATTGTTGTTGTTAATCTCTTATTGTGCCTGATAAGTTAAACTTTATCATAGGTATAAATGTATAGAAAAAACCCACAATATATAGGGTTCAGTACTGTCTGCAGTTTTGAGCATCCACTGAGGGTCTTGGAACGTACCCCCCCACAGGGAAGGGAAGGTGACTGCATTCTCCCAGTTCTAACGAATGATACAATGCAGAGCAGTAAAAACAGGTTTGATACTTGCTGGGAGTAAGCTGTTCTCCATCTTGTAACACCATGTCACATACTTCAGGTTAAAAAAGCTAAGAACACAGCAAATGTCATACATAATGGAAAAATCCTACTTAATTGGTCTCATTGGGCTAAAATCAAGGGATGCATTCCTTTATGGAGGTTCTAGGGGAGACTCTGTGTCCTTTGTCATTTAGGTTATTAACAGAATTCAGTTCCTGAGGTTGTGTTACTGAAATCCCTATCTACCTGCTGACTGCCAGCTGAGAGTTGTTTCCAGGTTCTAGAGACAACACACCTTCCTTGGCTTGTGGCTGGCTGCCTCAATGTATTTTCAAAGCCAGTCACAGAGGGTCGAGTCCCTATCATTCTCATGCACTTCTTCCTTTTGTCTCATCTCCCTGACCTAGCATGGAAAGGGTCTCCACTTTTAAGTACATGTATGATTAGACTGAGCCAACCTAATGATCCAGAATACCTTCCATCTCAACATTCAAATAATAATCACATCTGCAAAATTCCTTTTGTCATATAAAGAAACACGAAATAGGGTCTGGGGATTAGGACATGGGTATCTTGGGGGGTAAAGGGGTTCTGCCTAGTACATGGTATAAGGATGGGTGTATATAATGAATGAAACAGAATTGAGAGTCCGAAAATAAACCCTTATACTTACAGTCAATTGATGTTTGACAAAGGTGTCATGCCAATTCATTAAGGAAAGTATAGTGTTCAAAAAATGATGCTGAGACATTGCAAAAAGTGAAATTACACCTTCACCTCACACCACATATAAAAATGGACTTAAAATGGTCAATACACTTAAATATAATAGCTAAAAATAAACCTTTTGAAGAAAATACAGGAGAAAATCTTTGAGACCTGGGCAAGGTAAACATTTCTTAGATATGATATCTAAAACACAGTACAAAAAAGAAAAAGTAAGTTGGACCTCATTAAAGTTCTAAAGCTTTGGACTTTAAGAGCATTATTTGAAAAATGAAATAACCAGCAACAGTCAGGAGAAAGTATTTGTAAAACATATCCACCAAAGGATTTGCCTCTAAATATACAAATAACACAATTCAATATTAAGAAAACAAATATCCAATTAAAAAAAAAAAAAAAACAGACCAAAGGCATGACCAAACAAGTTACCAAAAGAATTCAGATGAATGGCTAATAAGTAAAATAGCTATAATATATGAGGCAGAAAATAACAAATGTTGGTGTGGATGTAAAAAAAATAGGAAAGCCCCTACATTCCTAACAGGAAGGTTAAACAGTGTACAAATCTGGAAAACAGTTCAGTGTTTTCTCAAAAAGTTAATCATAGAGTTACCATATGACCCAGCAATACCAATACTAGGTATCCACCCAAGAAAAATGAATGCATATGTCCACACAAAGGCTGCCATGTGAATATTTATAGCAGCATTATTCATAACAACCCTAAATTGGAAATAATCTAAATGTCTACTAACTGATAAAAAGATAGACAAAATGGAGTATTACCCTTTCAACGGAATAATACTAAGCAATGAAAAGGAAGAACTTACACAGACTGTCAGAAATGAACCTGAAAAACATCATGTTAAGTGACAGAAGTCAGACAAAAGGCTCCCTATTATATAATTCCACTTATATGAAATGCTCAGAAAAGGCAAACTGAAAGAGACAGGAAGTAGCCTAGGGCTCAGGGTAGGATTGGGCATAAGGGATCGTATCGGGAGAGATAAAAACATCCTCAAGATTTATGGTGATGGTTGTACAACTCAACAAAGTTATTAAAAGTCACCAAATTGTACACTTGAAATGGGTAAAATGTATGTGAAATGTTTCTCTATAAAGCTGTTCATAGAAAGAAAGAAAGAAAAACAATCAGGAAATCCATGACAAACATCCAAGAATGAAGCATCTGATCTTGGAGAATAATTAAAATTAACACTGAACTTAAGGATACAAAATACTTAATTTCATCCAAACAGATATGAAGAAAATGAATTATAAAGTCCACTGTCTAGTGGGTTCTGAGCAGTTGTTTTCTAGGTCCATGCTGAATTACACTAGAAAACTGGGCTTTTCCATCAGGCCATACTCTCCTCACATGAAATCCAGAATACCCACAGAGGGCTTGACTCAGGATCAACCTCCATGGACATCTGAGCCCTTTACACCCTGGCTTTCTGCATGACTACCAACACTGTGTGTACTATAACTATAAGCACAATTATTTACCAATCAACAGAGTGGTAAACACAGGACAGAACTCCTCAACACAGGTCTCCTTGAGAAATCATAGACAAAGTCTTTCCCGCATGGCAGTTTGCAGAGATGTTGTTAATTTGTAACCTGGAGACTCTCTTTGAAGAGAAAGACAAATTAAGGTATAGCACGGCTTATATAAAGCAAAACTCAAAAACATCTCATGTGAGCCAATAAATAGCCTGTAACACTTTTAATAGGAAAAAAAAGTAGAGTTCAGAAATTTTCCTGATTCATAATTTAACCAAGTTTTAAGAAGTGTTTCCCATTTGTAAGTGTATTGAAACATTCTCATTTTTGAACAGCAAATAGACAAATTCAGATAAACATTTAAATTCCCAGAACAACCTTGAGGGGCTGCAATAGTATGGGAAAATAAAAAGAATAATATCTGCCTGAGAAAACTGCTCTGCTATGTTATGTAATAAGGAGATGATCTCAAAGAAAATAGAAACCTTCTCAGAGAACCTTATTATCACGTTTTCCCTAACTGTTGATTTTAGAGAATTTCAGTTGAGTCACTTCTACTCTGTCCAATAAATATAAATATCTCAGACCAACTGGGTTACATGGAAAAGCATTTTAGGTTGAGACAACATTAAATACCACAGGTTCACTTTCTCACTAAAAATTGATGGCAAATTGTTCAAATGAACTTTTACTATCAAATTCAAAACAGTGATTTAAAAAAAAGGAAAGAAAATATCTCAAAATGGATCAGTGATCTCAGTGTAAACAACTCCACAGGTTGACCTGGCCCAGCTAGAAAGCATAAGTAAAGCATTAAATTGAACTAGGGCAGTTAAGGGTGAAGTTCACTTTGTGATATAAATAAGCTATTGGAAAAAAAAAGTACAAATTCATAGAGGATAAAATTAAAGAGAAATCATAGAAACCCCATGCTGAACTCAAAATAAACAAAGTAAGTTGTGCTTCTCTGAAATGTTCCATGTCATGCTGAAGTCACAAATGAATGGGTTTTTTTAAGAAAACAAGGTATGCTCTTCATTAGAAAAGAACTGGGGTTCAGAGCACAGTTTGATTAGTAAGTTTAAGTAGAATCATGAGCTAGAAAAAATATTAGACTAAGAAATTAGACTAGATTAGAAAAAAGTGAGAGAATTAGACTAAGTAAACAAAAACAAAGAAATATCATGTTAGAACAAAATTTGATTAAATATTAACTTTTCATAGCTACTAAATACTAAATAAAATATTTCTGATTATTATAGAAACTTAAAACATGGTGGCATTTCAACCAATGGAGACCTAATAGAAATGTTGTTAAATACCCAAGGCAAACATTTGACAGTCTAAAAAGCTGTATCAGTCTGTTTGTTGAGTAAATCTTTCTCTTCAAGTAATGGCAGGAATGGGGAGAAAAGACAGGAGTATCACCCATCATCAACCAGCTGAAGAGAGATCAGTGAGGGCCAATGGGTGGGGAAAGGCCAGTGCTTATTGTACAGCTTCCTTTCTCTCAGTGCTTTTGTCTCTGATTTAGTCATATAATAACACTTCAAAATCTTTCCACTTCAAAAAATACCTATGCTTTTCATTAAGATGATTACACATCACAAAATGAATAAGTAGTATAAATTTAATAATATAATCAACATATAATAATATATATTTCATAGGTATATAAATAATTTAAAATCTTATTTCTACATCAAAGAGCTAAAGAAGTTGTGGCAACTAATCAAGAGTAGGGGCTTGTTTCTGCTGAAGTTATCTAGTTACCTAGTAAATATTTAGACAAAACAATGAAAATTTATGTTTTCAAAATATCTTATATTGGATTTTAGTAAATAACAGCCTATTTTTAAAAAATGTATGCCAAAGGTATTCTTTATTTGAGGGTGGCATCGCAGGGAAGCCAAAATGAGAGGGAGCAGGGCAGCAAGGCAGGCGGGCAGCAGGAATACACAGAGCATGTGGCTGAGGAGGCCAGGGCTCCTGAGAAGAGCAAAGCTGCTTGGCTGGTCATTGAGGATGGGAGGTTTCCCCAGGGATGGTGGAGCTGCTGTGTGAGAGCAATCCATGAGGGAAGAGGACAGGAGCACATGGGGCAGAAAGGCAGAGCAAGAAATTTGCATGCAACCTTTTTTGGTCTTCCGTCTCTTTTTTTCTCTTTGGTCAAAGTGTGCCAAAAATTGGTGGGAAAAGCCTGGGCCTCAGAGGGTCTGGTATGGCTCAGCTTGGGCCTCAGGAGACAAAGAGTGCCCACCCAGGCATGTGGGGAAAGCTCAAAGGAGCAGGCAGTCATATGAGAGGGGCCAGGAGCACCTGGCCAGCCATAAACTTAGATTCACCCAAAATAATTTCTAAGGTTTAATAATATTTTTCCAAAGGTTAAAATGTATATAATGAAACCTTAAAATTTTCTTTTAAAAAGTAATTACAAATTTCAGTATGTTATATGCAATATCAGAATTTATATTTCAATAAAGCTGAAAATAAAATAGATTTCACTTCCTCATTAACAAATCCTTCTAGAATGGAATTTTCAGCAAGATAAAGGGTCCAAGTTCACAATGTATAAATCATGACAAAATGAAGCAATTATGAGATTAAGAGTATAAGAATTTAGAATGTCAAATGGTATTAATTTAAGTGAAAAATAAGTTCTCTACACCATATTTAATTAAGCCCAGGATTTCATAGAACTTTGTTTTTCTGGGATGAAACACAAAATTGGATGAGTCATAGACTAACACAATATTTCAGAACTATAGTTTTTATTTCTCATTATTAAAAAAACCCTTATCACTCATATCATATATAATATAAAATCTGGGCAGGGAGGGATCCAAACAAATTTTGATAAGCTTACTGGAGCTAAATCACAAACCAACAAAGTTCCAAAGGGGGCTCTGTGGCCTGGCTTCTCTTCCTACCTGATAGGAAAGACTGTTCTGGAAACACAACACTATTCTAAGTTGGATACTATTCCCCTCAATAGACCACTTAAAGGCTTTCAAAACAAGTCAGCATGTTGTTAGAAAAATAAAATTTGACAAGGGTCTAGGAAATGAAATCCATGTCAATTGCCTACTAGATTACAATGCCATCCTCTGTGTTGGGAGTTTTTAAAATTTGTTTGTAAGAGAACACATGACATTGAGGATCAAATGCAATAGAGCCTATTGTTCTGCATATTACACATATTTCAGTCACAGGTGTCTGCCAGTGTAACTTTACGACTTTAAAATATCAAGGCAGTAAAAGGGCTGGCATAAAGAAAAAAGAAAGAAAGAACTAGATACAAAAATATATACAAAAGAAATTAGAATATACTCTGGCAAATCTCAATACAGTAGATATTTCGTAATTTTGTCCAACCCTACATTACTTAATCCTTATTTAATTCAACAATTACTATATGAATATATTCCAAGACTTTAAAAAATCAAACTTCATATAAAGAACACAAAGTCAATATCCCTCACTACCTTTGTTGGTTTCAGCATATTCAGCATGAGCAGGATAAAGAAAGCAGGTATGAACACCTTCAGTGTGTCAGTGACTCCCATCACAGGCAGACCCAGTCACCTAAAGCTGAGCTAAATGCCAGACTTCCCTAACAGAATCACTGTGCTCCTGTTCTGTACAGCACACTGGTTCAGACCACTTACTCTGCAGACAAACATGGGTGCTGTAGAAATATGCTTAAAAATCCCACTGCAAAGAGCTGTGCTAAGGGTTCAATGAAATAATGAATAGTACAAGTGAGACATACTGCTCCTGTCACTGGGATGGGGCCCAGTCTGGAGCAGCAGCTTTCCCCCCAGGATATCAAAGGAGAGAGCACTCTTTTTATAATCTAAATACCAAGATTTTAGTGAGAAATCTAAACCATCAGGTAATTTACTTGAGGTCACTGTGTATAGTGAGTTGAACGGTGGCTCCCCAAGACATGTCCACCCAGAACCTGTTGATGTGACCTTAGTTGGAAAAAGAGTCTTTGTACTAAGTTAAGAATCTTCAAATTAGACTATCCTGGGTCATGCAAGTGGGCCCTAAATCCAATGACATGTGTGCATATAAAAGAAAGGGACAGGGAAATTAGAGGCACAGAGAAATAGAGGTGAAGCAGTGTGAAGACAGAGGCAAAAACTTGAGGATGCACAGAAAATCACAAAGACCATGAACTGCTGACAGCCACTAGCCACCAGGGCAGGGATCAGACCAGATCTTCTCTCAGGGCCTCCAGAAGAAACCAACCCTGCAACGTCTTGATGTCAGACTTCTTCCCCAGAATTGTGAGAGAATCCACTTCAGTTGTTTTGTGATTATTTGTTATATTATAGAACTAGGAATAATAATAATGTGTCCCAGAGTACTCACCACTAAAATGTGTTCTCATTTCACTGCATGAACTCAAAGGAAGTGATGTTCAAGAAAGTGTTTAATATAATGCCTGGCACATGAAAGGCCCTCAATAAAAGTTTGCTTTCCATCTACCTCCACCTGCTGTCATCCATCCAGGTACTTTAATGCAAGGCTCCCAAACCATCCACTGAGATAAGACTAACCATTCACCAAGAGGGAAATATATAAAGTCTTCCTGTCCAGGACAATACAGATCGGACCCTTTCCCTAACCAGAGGCAACTGTGCCATCTTTTCGTACTCATTTCTAGCCTATTATTTCCTACAGAGCTTCTCCATTAACCATTGCTTAAACTTTTGGCTTCCCAAATTGACCCAACCTCTATACTTTCAGCTCCTGATTGTCTGCATTTCTGGATTTGGCCCACAACTTGACTGGGCCCTATTTTTTCCTTCAAAAGCAATACAACACTTAACTTTTCAATTATTTTAGAGTTAAGAGTTTTTATTTTAGTGAAATTTCATTTCATCCTCACCACCCTCTATGAGGCAGACTACTTTATTAATATTACATAGAAGTAAGGAGATTTGAGAGGTATTACAACTTTCCCAAGTCACACAGGCACAAAAAGAAGCAGGGATGGAACAAAAATTGTGATCATCACTCCTAAGTCCATGTTTTCTTTGTCTTTCAACTATATTATACAGACATGCCATTTGCTTTAAAAAAGAAAAAAGCCAGTAAATGTACAATGCAAATGAATTAAATGTGGACCCTTAAAAATAAAAAAAAATAAATAAAAAGAATAAATTTTCCAGAATAGCATAAAATATGCTGGATAAAGACAAGAGATTGCAGAAGACAGAGCAGACCCCAATACATTAAGAATTTCAGGAAGGATGTGGAAGAAGGGGAGAAAAAAATTGGTACAACTGTAACAGCATAATCAATAAAATATACTTTAAAGAATAAACAAAATAAAATTGAGATAAAAAAAGAATCTAGGTCAAATGTCCAGCAGAACAGCACAAGGGAGCAAACAGAATCAGGCATGGAAGCAATAACATCTAATTTTTAAAAACAAATATTGCACAAATGCCTATAGATGAGGATCAGAGACACTCACACTGACAACAAACTGTGAAATTTCTTTCACCAAAGAAGAAGCCACTGAAGATAATATCTGTGTAGAAATTTGCATGATATTTTTTGTGCTGCCTATGATATAAAGGAGGCTATCTATGTCCTCAGTGTGCTTACAATTTAAATTCACAGGTATAGAATTACAACAGGGAACATACAGCTGGGTCACAAATAATACAAACACTATAGAATGATACTGCTTGCAATATTATGTCTCTACCAGAATTAGTAGTAGTCTCCAAGAGCCAGTGAACATGCTGGTGAAAACTCAAGTGAATGACCACATGCAACTTCAGAGCAGCTGTGGGGAAACAGACACATTCCCCCTAAGAGTGATTAAGTCATCCACTCGGATTAAGTGTGTACACTGATATAGCTTCTCACAGGCAGTGATGAGCAAAGGACTCTCAAAAGTCATGTACTAAGACACCAGCAATTCCACACCTATAGCACTGATCACCTAAGCAAACAAAGATGCTCATGGCAGGGTTGTGTATAATACAGAAAACAATGCATCCTAAATGTCTAAGAAAACAGGACTGGTCAAATAAGGTAGTGATTCTGTGTATTTTTTATGGTATAGAGTTCTATTCCTTGACAAGATAGCTGTATGATATAGCCTCCCAAGTATGAGGGGGACCCAAAAAAGCAACTTATCTCTGGGAGGGCTAGCCTCTTGTAGTACAGGCTTCCTCTGCTAGGTGAGTGCTCTAGGAACCCATCTGTATCAGTGTACCAGCTGGCATTGTTGTGAGAGGCTGCCTTCAGATTTAGTGAATTTTTCTTGAAGATGCTATCAACGCATTTTCCCTGGGTGCACAATGGGTGATTTACGAGCACACCTGCTCACACAGCACTGTGTGTTCAGCAGTTTTTGACCAAAAATGGCAAGACCCTTGTGCCCTACCCTCCCTATTCACACGATCTTGACCCAAGTGACTTTTTGTTTGTTCTCTCTGATGAAAAATGTCCTCAAAGGAAATGTTTTGCATATGTGGAACAGATGAAACAAAAAATAGCAAAGCTAAAAGGCATCAAAATCGCTGAGTCGAAAAAATGTTTTGATCAGTGGAAAAAAATGTCTCTACAGGTTTATTGCATCAAATGGAAAGAAAGTACTTGGAAGGTGACTGAAATTTTAACATGTAAGAATAAATAAATACACTTATAAGCACTTACATATAAGTCTCAATGGCCATAAATCAAGCTCCCAACAGTGGAAATCACTGTGTGGAATGATTCCAATTGATCTTATTTGTTGTTTATTGAAAAAAGAGTAATTAATTAATTAATTAAAAGATAATGAAAGACACATCCTCAAAGTGATTATATTTATTTTTTCACCCAATGTTTGCTGAGTGCCTCAGAGGATGTTCATGGCTGGCCAAACCTCTGAGTACAGAAATGAAGCCTGAGATCTTAGACCACCAGTGGAGACATTTCCTTGATTAAATATTAATATTATTTCAACTTACAGGATGAGATATTATCCATGGGTCACAAAATTTGGAACTGGTTCATCTTCTAAAACTTAACCATTGGTCAGTTCTGAACACAATTGAGCTGAACATAATGTCAATCATAACTCCACAACTGAGTTGTCAGGAAGAAAAAATATCTACTACATTTGAAAATGTCAAGTGTAACCCAATAAATGTCAAATAAAATTGAACTGTTTGTGGGACTTTATGGATATGTGAATGGGAAGCCTGGGCAAGATCCTCGGAAAATGAGACCTCATGTGTTCAGTTGAGTTTGTGTTCCTGAAATCAAGGATTTTCCTCCCTCCATGGCAGCCTGCATAGTAAGCCATGCTAACTTTCTCTCAAGAATACTTTACCCTATAACTACTGGGCTGCCCAGTCACTTTTCTAATAAACAATTTTCTCACACATATCTCTGTGCAGTGATATGGGGGGCATTACTAAGGACTATAACCATTGCCATTAACATATTCTTCAGATGGTTCCATGGGAGTCTTTTCTCAGGAGATACAGCAAACTCCAAAAATACATCCAAGTCAGTAAGGCAGAAGACCAAAAGTGCTTAGGACATGACAGTTTCCATCATGTTGAACAAGATCTTGGTGACTAGATGTAAAATACAAATGTCTGTGGTCAGCCTAATATACTCTCCTCTGCCCCATTTGTTTATCAAAAGAATTCAGAGGTCTCTCAATCACAACTGACTTTCTCTGGACACTCATTCTTTCTCTAAGACAGGGGTGTCAAACTCATTTTCACTGGGGGTCACATCGGCCTCACAGTTGCCTTCAAAGGGCAGAATGTAATTTCAACTCCTTAACCATTAAGGAGTAGTTACATTTATAACATCCTAAAATTATTTTGGCCCATTGATGGCAAACACAAGGCTGATGTGGCCCCCACTGAAAAGGAGTTTGACACCCCTGCTCTAAGAGATAACATGTTAAGCATTTTTAAAAGAGGAGGGCATGCAGCCCTGGCTGTTGTGGCCCAGTGGACTGAATTCCAGCCTGCAAACCAAAGATCACAGGTTCAATTCCCAGTTAGGACTTGGTTGCAGGCCAAGTCCCCAGTAGGGGGCATGTGAGAGGCAACCACACATTGATGTTTTCCTCCTTCTCTTTCTCCCTCCCTTTTCCTCTCTCTAAAAATAAATAAATAAAAATCTAAAAAGAAAAAAGAGGAGGGCATTCAATAAAATGCTGATGATCATTCTTTGTTTTAATGCAACTAATATTTACTGAGCATTTTCATGTGCCAAGGTCCTTTGCACTAGAGATACAATGGTAAACAATGAGCCCTGAACTTTTGGGAGCCCAAAATCAAGTTAAGAAGACAGAGGAGAAGCTAAGATGAAACAGCATATGAGTAAAGTGCCTGGAGTGGCAGTGTCTCAAAGGGACACCTAACTTGAACATGGAAGGTCAGAGAAGTTTCTTAAAGCATTAAAGTACAAAGGGAGAGAAGAATAACATGTACTGGCCCTGGCTTGGTGGCTCAATTGGTTGGACCATTCTCCCGTACACCAAAAGGTCAGGGGTTTGGTTCCTGGTCAGGGCATATGCCTAGGTTGTGGGTTCTGTCCCCAGTTAGGGCATGTACAGGAGGCAACAGATCGATGTTCTCTCTCATGTCAACATATTGTTTTCTCTCTTTCTCTCCCTCTGTCTGTCTCTTTTAAAATCATTGGACATATCTTCAAGTAAGGATTTTAAAAAAGGAAGGAAGGAAGGAAGGAAGGAAGGAAGGAAGGAAGGAAGGAAGGAAGGAAGGAAGGAAAGAAGGAAGGAAAAAAATGTGTATCCAAAGACCTAAAAGTATTGAAGAAGCTAATAGGATTCAGACTACTAAGGATATCATCAATATGGTATTTAAAATGTCAGAATGGTGAATAAATGAGTCAGCAATTAGCTTCAAAAAAACATGGAGAACTGAACATTACTTACAATAGCCAAATTAGGAAGTCTGCTCATCTCTCAGGTCAAATTGAACCAAGTATGTCCTATGTCCTTAACACCTGATGGCAAGTACTAGGAATATTTTGCAATGTGTATGCTATTTCATTACAACACACATATATTTGTGTGAAATGACATTCTCCACCATCAAAGCCACATTTCTTTACAGGGCGCACTATGTTTCTCCCATAAGACTCTCAGTCTATTCTTTCTGCTGTTTGTTTTCCTCTGTCAAAGTTGCATCAACTTCAACTGTAACTAGTCTGTTCTCAGAGTGGTAAGTGGCGGTTCTTTATTTATATGCATTGATAAAAGGTAAAATATCTTACAGCCCCTTTCTTTTACCACTGAGTCAACTGTATATCCCACCTCGTCTTCTGTGGACTCAGACTCCATCTGAGACTGACCAGCCATCTTAGAATGTTCAATCAGCAAAAGATCCTGAATGTTACCATCACCTTCCACCATGCCACCTCCCCCATGCTACTTCCAGAAGGTCCAAGGAGCTCCAGATGCCTGTCATCCATGGCTCTGTCCTGATTCCAACTCACACAGGGAGACTTTGGTCAAGCCACCACCATTGCTTGTCTTGCCTTCTAACTGTTCTCCCTGCTTCTACCCTTGTCCCCTCCATGGCCTGGTTTCAGCAAAGCCAGAAGATCCTTTCCAAATATCATGTCGCTGCGCTGCTCAAAACCACTGCAGAGTTTCATAAAGTGGAAATTTACCATGTAACCCAGCAATTCCATCCTAGGGATATACTCTATTAGTTTTCTTTTGATGTAACAAATTACAGCAAACTTAATGGTTTAAAACAACACTCATTAATTAGGTCAGTGTTTATAGATCTGAGGTCTGCACAATGGGATTGGATTCTTTGCTTAGGGTCTCACCAAACTAAAAGCAAGGTATTCACCAGGACTGTAACACTCATTTGGGGCTCAGGATCATCTTTCAAAGCTCACTAGTTATTGGCAGAATTCAGTTCCTTACAGCTTTTTAGGTCTTCATTTCCTTAACATACAGTAACCTTAGTTATATATGCAAAATCCTTTTTTGCCAGTAACATCACATAGTCATCGGTGTAACACAGGGATGGAGGTCATGGGGCTAGAATTCTGCCTACCATAAAATTCTAGAGAAATAAAGAACATATTCCACACAAAGATTTACACATAAACATTCACAGCAGCACCAAAACAGGCAAAACTCCAAAACAACGTGAAAGTCCACCAGTTGGGAATTAATAGACAAAATGCGCTATATCTATACAATGGAATACTCTTCAGAAACAAGAACAAACTACTAATATATTTGGCAACATGAATGTGCCTTAGAAACATCATATTAAGTGAGATATGTACTTCTACTAAGAAGCCAGAAACAAGAGACTACATGTTTCACAATATAATTTACATGAAAAGCAAATCTACAGGAACAGAAAGTAAATAAATGGTTATCTGTGGGGGTTATAATGGGATTAACAGTAAATACAGATGACAGATGTTATTGGAGTATAAAATGTTCTAAAAGTGGACTATGATGACGTTTGCATAACTTGGTATACTTATTACCAAAAGTCATTGAACCAGGTGAACATTTGAAATGGGTAAATTTTATGACATGCAAAATGACTCAAATAAACTTACTTAAATACTTCAAAATTAAAATTAAATAGAATCACTGCAAAGTGGTTACTCATTTCGTGCAAATTTCAAGCCAGTGCCCCCCTATTACTTACAAAGTCTTATGGATTTGCCTTCCCCATACGCATGACCTCATTTTCTACCGTGCTCTCTCTTTCCAATATGCCTGTTCCCAACCTACTGACCTCCTTAACAGCTTGGGTACTCCAACACACTCCAATTTATCTTGTCAACTCAACCCTTAGAATTAGCCTATCACTGCTTTAGACACAGCTCTCTTGAACCAGTTCTGAATTTAACATGGTCCTGACCACTGGAAGATCATGGAGAGGATGCTCAGTGCCTCCTCTGCTCCCCTTTGCTCTCTCACAGGCCAAGGGAACATACAATGAAAAAGGACCACGCTGTGAAAATCATACCAGTTGAGCATGGTAATACTTAAGAGAGCAAGCAGACAACATTCTTTGGAACAGAACTACTCCATCATCTCTCTCCAGCTGCCACTAGGTGCCACGCTGATCCACTGGAATGTAAGAGCTGACTCCACCAGGAATGTATGAATCACTGTCCTGCTGAACTGCTTTCTCCCTGCAGCCACTCCGTACCCTGTCCAATGAGTTCAGTTTACTTCAATTATTTCCATGACAAAATTTCCTCAACATTTGCAAAACAATGGCAACACCAACCAAGATCCTAAAATAAAAAAGAAACACCTCCCCTTCATCAGAATCACTTACACAACAAAATGCACTGTCATGTAATTCCAAAAGAAACCATTATTTCCACTTTTTACACCAGGTTTTTTTCTTCTTTTTGTAGTGAGAATAGTGCATCCTCCCTGTAACCATCAATGACTTTCCCAGAGACTGTAGCTCTGATGACAAGGGGAGCGGGGGCTCTTTCCTTACTCCTGCAGGATCTCTCATCCAAGTCAAGGACAGAAGCTTAGGAGTTCTGAGAACACCACAAGTTAACCTCACAAAGCTATTGTACAGTTTCTCAACCAGCCTCTACAACAACCTGGATTGCATGGGAAAGGATTCTCCTTTTGCAAATGAAATAAAGAGTTGTTAGCAGTGAATAATGAGATTCACTGATTTTTGAGAGACCAGAAACAAGCAAACTCTGCAACAGATCCAATATGCCAATCTCAGACCTCAGGCACAAAATTAATCTACCTTCCCCAATGGGACTGATATCCACAACTCCATGGGGTATTTTAAATTTTATTTTAATGAATATTTTGAAGAAGATAAGAATGTCTCTGGCTCTCCTACTTTTTATTATGTTCTGTTAGATAACCTTTTCAAATGCTCTGGAACATGTTCTGGGACTTTTTATTTTTGCTTTAAAGGCAACACATGCTAAGATGGGCACAGGTTAAAATCCCAAATCTGACATTCACTAGCTCCAGAGACAAGTAACTTGCCTAAGGTCAGAAAACTAGTAAGTGACAGGAGAGGGGTCTGAACCACGACAGTCTGCTTCCAGGATCTAGGGGATTAGTCACTATTCTAAGCCCCTCTCGTTCACTATTATACTACCTTCTACCTGTACCACCACTACCATCCTCCTTATCATCATCACTACCAGAAAGCCATATTATAGAACTAATTAAACTGTTTTTTTTTAAATTAGGTCTTGAACTCTGAAAAGCCACACTCAGCAAATGCCACTCAATAGTCACCACATTCATTTATTTTTCTAATGCTATTCCAGTAAAGTAGAGAAGAAAATGTCACAAAGCTCATTTTGCAGATTGGGGAACTGAACTAAAAATTATTAAGTCTCCCAGCATCACCTGGTGACTGAGAGGCAGAGAGAGAACTGACGAAGCTTGACTCTATTCACCCAGCATTAAGTCACCTTAAAAATATTTAAGCTTCCCAAGTGCAAATAGGTAGGACTGTTTCCAGCCACCTGATATACCTGGAAAAAAACAAGGGCAGGCTGTCTTGCTAAGCACATTGGAATAAATAAAGTATTAGGACATGAGTAAGGGCCTATCATAAAGAATTTAGGTATCACAGTCAGCATAATAATTGTGGCATTTCTTATCATTTTGCATTCAGTCTAGGTAACTCAGTGACTGTAAAAGTGTCAGATGAACAGGAAAAAGAGCTGACATCTCTTGCAAGATTTGAGAATATTCGAGAAGGACCCTAGCAAAGTATAGTGACAGCTGAGATGGACAAGGGCAGTGTTTAAAAAGCAACTTACCACTTAATTTTTATGTTTAACTCTTATATTAAAAAGAAAGCAAAAACAAATTGAGATGACTCTGAAAAACAATACAATAAATGCTTTACTTAACTGAACAGTTAATATTCCTAAAAAAAAAAAAAAAACCCTCTGTGCAAAGCAAAATGAATGTCAAATGCGCCACTGATGCCTACGGAGCTCATTCTATCACTCACTGGCAATAGGTATTTTTACCTACTTCAAAATAGGTATTTTTACCTATTTCAAAACAGACAGGAAAAATGACTTTTAAAGATTCCACCAGACAATCAGGAAGGCCCTAAAAAATTCCAGAGATTTATAGTATTTTCCTAGAAGTCTGCTACATGCACATTTCCCAACACTTCACTAAAATAAACCTCTTAAAATTAATAGATTACCTGTCAAATCCCATAAAAACAATGGTTACTTGGAACATCAGAAAATGTTATCATTTTGTTTTACACAGCTGTTTAGTCTAGGAACAGATCTTTTATTTTCCATAACATACAATAAAGCTTGTCTAAGATTTCTATTATTATGCATAAAAATAAAAACTTCATGCAGCTGCTTTTGTGTTACATATCTGGTAATTGTTGAGGAAACATCTTTAATAGTAAGAAAGAAATTATAATAAATAAAACTTAAAATTAGCCTTTGTTTCCTCTTAATGATCAAGCTACTTTGCATCATTTGCTATCAAAAGATTTAAAGTTGTTGAGTGATCCTAAATTGAGGTATTCTATTATGCTATTTAACACACTTAAGAATTTATTAGCAATCACTTATTAGTGAGAAAGTATACATAGCTGAATATCTGATACCATAATTGTTTCTTCCTGTTACTTCTTTCAAGGTGTTTTACAAATTCTATCAGAAATCTAACAAATGAAACAATAAGTCAACACAACATTAGTGTTACACATTTGAAATGAGATTTTGATTTGTTAGTCTCCAACACATTATTTACATTACTATAAATCAGATGAAGATGACATTGGTACCTAAGAATAGTTATGAAATAACCAACACCAAGAGCATGCCTCTTATGCTTAGAGATCTCTTGGTTCTATATTTTTAGCAAAGAACATAAAACCTGATAGCTAAATATATGGCTACTTTTTTCACATTACTTGCCAGAAACACCAATGTTTAACTCTTCAAAATGTCCACAAAATATGTGTTACATTCCACTATTGTAAGAGTGGGGAAATTTGTATAGTAGGGGGATGCATTTGGTATTGGCAAAATAATTAAAATTTTGATAAGCCACACAGTTAACTATTAGCTGATGAATTGTATCAGGAAGTTTTACTATCACTCCCCTGTTTAACATCTTCCAAAGGATCCTACCAAACACAAACCAAATCCTTGTAACATACAACATACCAGTGACCTCCCAAACCCTTCCCTCTCTCCAACCTCACACTTCCTTCCACTCCAGACCACCTACACCCAAGCCTCGGTCTGACCAGCTTTCTGTCTCCTGAAGTGGCCGTGCTCATGGCCAGTACCTGTGTTCCACCTGCTTGGGACTCACTTCCCTTTGATCTTCTTGCAACTGTTCATCATTCACATCACAAATGTCATTTCCACATAAAAGCCTTCCTTGACCATCAGCCCCTTCCCTACCCTTCGAACACTAGCTCTCTATCATCTTTTATTTTCTTCACAGCATTGATAACCTTTGGACATTATTTCGTAATTGTTTACATGTTTATTTTCAGTGTTCTCCCACTAGAATTTAAAGTTCTTCCCTAAAATTATCTTGTTCACAGCTACAACTCCAGCACCAAGAACCTACACATAATAAATGCATACTGAATGAAGGAATTAACATTATTTCCCACCAAACTGACTAATAAGGTGATTCAAGTGGCGAAACAATCCATTTGGATCCAACTTGTATCCCGGATACCCCACTCACTACAGGTATCATAATCATACTTAATCACAGGGTAGAGTGAAGAATCTGTGAGGCCAAGGGGATGTGCCTACAGCCTATCTGCTTGAAGCTTCTGCCCAAATGGGCTCCAATGGGCCTCTTCCTAAAATCTGACCTTACATGGGAAAAACACGGCACCTCCTCAGTGCAGTCTGAGGCTGAAGGGCTGGCCAAAATGTGGCTATTTGCAGAAAAGGTAGATGATCTGGACATAAGCAACATGAGGCACCTAACCATACAGGGTGGGCCAGGTTGAGGAGAGGAATGCCAGATAGTTGGTAATCCCTATGATGCACATTCTCCTACAAAACTCCAGATAGCAAAGGAATGTGGAATTCAAATCGGGACTCCCAAGTCTTTCTGAAGATATGTTTATCAAGGTAAAACAATTTATGCCATTTTGGATGCCTGTATTTTAGTCTATTTGATAGACTGTTAGCTTGATTTATAACTCCATATTTGGAACTTGGGCCTTTGTACTCTTGTCCCTGCTCCTGCAAATGTTGGGGTGGGCCCATCTGCCACTGGGATCCTCAATCAAGTCTCTTGAGTTCTCCCAGCCTGTTTCTTCACTGGAGAAAGAAATAATTCCTATCCTCCAACACCTCACATTATGTGAAGAAAAATGAGATCATAATACATAAAAATCTATAAAAAGCATATTTTAAAAATATTTGTATTTTGTTCTTCCTTACCTGCCACCCTACATACTCCAGCAAGCAAGGACCATGATAATTTCCACCAATTCCAAAGGTACAACAGCTTCTGAGAAACTTTTGAGCTGGATGGCATTTTGCCTCATTTCATTTTTTTTCAGAGTTTTAAGTATTCACAAAATTATTTCTCTATCCTGCAAAATATCATATCCTCCAAGAAGGAAAAAATATCAAGACTGCCCAAGAGTTCAGACATTCAAAGAAGAAGAAAATGTTAAAAAAGTAACTTCTAGATTTATAGTTATTTATAGTTACAGAGGCATGCCAACTAAAAAATGCCTCTTCCATTATCTAGCACACTGACTACAGCCCAGTTTTCCAGAAAAAGCACACGACATACATCAGTGTGTACATTTACTGACCTCTAATCAGTGGCTGCAATGACTAGCCCATGATGCACTTCAGATCTCTCAGGTTGCCGACCCATCCCAGAGAAAGGAAGATCTCAGAGATTTAATAAATCAAGAGCACAAAGAGAACGCATTTTTTAAAAGCTAGGACAAATAAAGAGAAACTCAAAAACTTGAAGATGGCAGAGGGATAAGGTGGCAAGAGGACAGTAAACATTAAAATGGACTCAGGCCAACATAGAACAAGGGAAAGTGAAATAGGATTTTGTTCAACTGAGATTCAAAAACACTGCACTTCAGATGATCAAAACCCTTTTACATGATACATCAAGTCGAGTACAATGACCACTGCAGAAAAATCACAAATAGCCAAAAAATAATGAAAATCTCTATCAAAGCACCCTTCAGAGTTCATCAAGACATAAACTTTACATTTTCCTATATACACAGACAGTTCTGTCCCATCTCTCAGGTCTACAAGTCAAGTAAATTCAGCAGGAAACTTACCTGTAAATAATAACTACAATAATAATTAAAACAGCTAACATTCACTAAGTATAGTTATCTGATTATTAAAAAAATGAGTTATTACAAGAATGAGGAGACTCACAGCAAATCTCTGATACAAGAAATATTAGTCCCTTTTTAGATGGGGAAACTAAGGCACAGAGGGATTAAGTACTTGCCCAAGACCCCATGCCATAAAATTAGAAGAAAAATACCTGAGTATCTCTGGCTTATAGAGGTAGCCAACACAAAAATCCAGAGGTAATAGAATCAAGAACTGTGAGAAACCTGACACTTTATCTGCCATGTCTCCCATAAATATATGCTTATTACCACTATGTACAAGGGTACAAAGCACAGTGAATTAAAAAAAAATGAAGCCAATATGAATCCAGGCCTGGAAACTCATGATCTTGGTGGAAAAGAAAAAACTTATTGATAGGATCCTACACAGGGCTTTCATATATAATCTCTCATTTGATCCTCACAACATCCCTAAATTGTTATTCTCAGTTCATAGAACCCAAATATGCCAAGCAAGTCATTTAGAATCACAAAAGTATTCAGTGGCATTGCCCACATGTAAACTGGTATTAATTCAATGTTAATCCACTCAGCATCCCCTAATTGTCTGGGGAACAGGTTCTCCTTGTTATTCAAGATATTAAGCTACAAAGGTGGATAAAAAGGAATCAGCAGTATCTAATCACAATCATACACAGTGCTCAACCCCACACCTAGAAAGTGTGGAGGGGAATGACTGAACACAAAAACCACAGCTCAAATTCAGACCTATTCAAATATTCTTTCCACCATACCAGTATAGTCACTCAAAATACTACTATACAGGAAATTCATGTTGTAAATGTAAAATGTCTATCATAATGGTTTCAGCCCCTGGCAAATTAGAATAAAGATAATTGGACCCATTTTCCAATAGTTACGGCTTTCTTGATCACTATAGCAACAAAGTCCTTTGGTCAGCTGGGGTACCTTTGAAGGCTATTATGAAAATTCACTTTATTAGCGGCAATCACTTTTCTGATACAATCTGTTTACGTTATTCTAAGACTAGATCTATGCACAGCAACCTCCACATTCATTCCATTGATTTCTTGGCATGGTTTCGAAGAGAAATGCCATATATTGTGAACTATCATACAGAAAATATTTGTAAGTACTGGTTTATTATAATATTATTGTAATAATTATTACAATTTTCTATTCTATTCCATAGGTTATTCAGATCATCATATTCTAGCAAACTGCATAGTCACTTGGTCTAACATACTCTCAATTAGTTTCTTCATCTACCACATTCCATAAATCAGTAAGTCCCACGGGCTCTACCTCCAAAAGATATCCCCAAAATATATATATATCCACTTCTCTCTAGTTCCTCTGCTATTCTCATCATACAAACCACCACCTTCTCTGTTAGATGATCACAGCAACGGCCTATCTCTTCCTGCAGCCTGCTAATCTATTCATCACAGGAAAATTCATAATAGGGAAAAATGTATCCTGGTTTGCATGAGACTTTCTTGGTTTTAAGCACTGAAAGTCCTATATACCAGGAACCCCCTCACTTCTGGGCAATACTGGATAGTTGGTCATCCAGTCAATGGTAAACATTTTATTAATATAGAGATAAGATCAGGTAGGTCATTGCTTGTGATTACATAAATCACAGCCCTATTCTTTTCCCTCCCCTGGAGGCACAGTGCCCTATGCCCTTGCCGGTCCTTCCTCTGGGTCCTCTTTGACTCTAGGTCCCACCAGTGGGACGTTAGCAGATGTGATACAAGGAGAGGCTTGATACATGCTTGTGGTTAGGTTTGCTTTCTTCTTTCTGTTCTGGACATTTCCCCATGAAGACACGTCCCCAGGTATGCCACTGCTCCAAGGACAATGACTTTAACATGGAGCAGTCCTGGACCCAACCAGATGCCTACTGCCATATCCAGTGAGGCCCTGAACGGGCCAATATACAAACATTGAGCAACAACAAATGATTCATTGATGGTTTAGCATCCAGCATTGTTGAGATGCCTCATAGATATAAATTTTACTAAAATCTTTCTGTAGCACCCCATTCACTTAGAATAAAATCCAAAATAGCTAAGCTTGCAAAGACTTACCTTACCTACCTCTCAAATCTTACCCCACCACCTTTCCCTAAATGTCAGTCTCACAGGTCTTTCTGTTTTTCAATTAATGAAGCTGTTTCCACTTCAGGATCTCCGCCCCATCAGTCACCTCTGTCTGGAACACCTTACTGCTAATCCTCCTGACTGGCTCCTTCCATTCTAACTGTCAGCTTAAAATCACCTCCTCAGAGAAGATGTCAAAAGATGTTGAACAAATAAAAAGTGATTTGGTCTGATATGAAATCACAAGCCTTTTACCTATAGAAGTTAAAAGAAACAATAAAGCAATCATTCTGTGTCATTAAATGTATATAGTTCCATACTACTGACCAAGTGGAAAATTTCAGCTATCTGCCTTCTTTAGGGACTTAGTATACACAAGAGACCCCTTTAAACTCCAGCCCCTGTGAAGTTAAAAGGCAATGAACAGTAACAGTGGATGTGTTTCTATATTGAGAGTATTTTTGTAATGTAAACCACCATAGCCCCAGTTCCTGGTTCACTAATGGGTGCTGTTTGCACCATTTAGTGGCAGGAGAAGGGGATAGATACACCAGGACTCCTAAGAATTCTAAGAAAATCAACCCAAGAGAAGAAGAGACAGGATGTCAAGCAGGCTTCAAGCAGGGAGTGAGGATTAAGGGGGTAACCTGCTCAGTCTAGGGTGTTGGGTACTAAGCTCTGGGGAGCAAAGGGGTAAGAAGAGATGGACCAGAGTCTCTGGTTAAGGCAAGCAAACTTGTGAGCAGGGCTCTGGATGGTAGAGGCCCTTGTCCCTTGGCTTTGGGCTCAGCAGTAAAAGGCCCTTGACTTAGTGTTTCTGTCACTCAGAGGTGCTCCACTCTGCCTGGAATTTGTGATGCTCACTGTAGTTACTGAAGGTGTGATCTCAGAATCCAGCTTATGTGGACCTCCTAGGGCCTCTTAGAAGATTTTTCTATAATCTATGAATGAGGATGATGACATATCTCAGAAATGTCTTATGAGGATTCTTTAAGACAAAGTAGAAAAGCACTTAACAGTGTATGTTAAACACACACCAATTCTCAAGTTAATGTTAGCTATTACACTTCCACCACCTCGCAAAAGCACTGAATAATTACTGCTGAGTGTTTGAGTGAGTGAAAGCCCAGCTTCTGCTGAGGTGTGTTCCTCTGCTTGAAAAGGGAAAAAACCTTGGAAAGGTAAAAATCTGTCTTTTAAGACAAAAATCAAGATAGTAGACACGAACATTCCAGTCAGGACAAAAACACTTCACTTTGTAAATGTGCCCATTGGCAATCTGGCTTATACATCATTCTTACAGGTTTGGCTGATAAATACCTAACCACCTTAGTCTGATGAACTCTTACTGGATACCCAAAGTTTCCCAACCTAGAAAAGCAAGGAGTGGTCAGAGGTTTCCTCAAAACAGTGCCTCTTGCGGACTTGTCTACAGAATTCTCTGGGAAGGCAGCCATCTACACTTCCCTCAGGCAGCACACTTTTCTTACCCACAAGACTAACTACTTAGACACACAACTAGCAAAATTATCTGAATTATAACTTCTCTCTTAAAAGCTAGTATCACCAATTATTAACCAATAATTTTGAGGGATCATTACCATGACACCCAAAAGGAAAAAAGAATTAAGACCAAGGTTTTTATTTTGGGGTCAGATTAAAGTCTCTACCTTAAATGTGTTACATTTAACAAGGAGTCAGAAAGGAAATGTAATGGGGCTTCACTCTTCCAGGAAGCCCCACCCCACATCTGACCACCAGCCCCCACAATAGTATAGGCACCCCTCTCCTCTGTATGTCGCTAACGTCTGGCCATGCCCCTACCATCAGAATGACTACCCTGCATCCTATGGGTTATACATCAGTCTCTCCACCATGCAGTGAACATCTTGGAAGCACCAGCCATTCTTAGTCATCCTTGTGCTCAACCAATCTCAGTGCCTAACTCATTTCAGGCTCCCAATAACTGTTAAATTAATTAACACCACATAGGAAAAAAAGATTACTTACAAGTATTTCTGAACCCTCCCTGGGTTTCCTCTTAGTTCCTTCTCTTATTTCATCAAAGCATAACAAACACAACATACTCACAAGGATAGAAAACTACTGTCTATTTTTTTTCTGAGAGTAGAGGAGCCAGTGTGAAAAATGGCACTGAAATGAGAATACTTGGGGTACCTTCCAACTGAAATGAACACACAAGATGCTATAACTCAGTGATTTTCAACACTTTTCATCTCATGGCACACATAGAACTAATTATTAAAATTCTACAGCACACTAAAATATATATTTTTTGCTGATCTGAAAAAATTAAGTATAGTTTTGATTCATGCACACCAGACAGCTATTGTTATGTCAGCTGTTGTCATTTTTTAATTTGACAAGCTAAGGGAAAACAGGTCAGTGCCCCCAACTAAACAGTCAGGTAGTGCATGTTTTCAAAATTCCCGGGGCACGCTGGTTGAAAATTGCTGCTATAACTGAAAGTAGAGTTGGTTGGTATAAACAGAAGAAAAAGCCACTATGGACAAGGGACTTTCGTTCCATGACCAGCTAGAGCTCAGAGAGAACCTGGCAGAAGGTGAAATTCTTTGTCCATGTTGATTCATTCCTGACAATACCAGAAAACCTGACTATCCCTGCATTTTGGCCATGGCTATTTTGTGGCATTAGGTAGGAGGACCAGCCTGAAGATAACCCAGGACCAATTTTTGACACAAAGCTTGCAAAGGCAAAGCTGCTAAGCTGATCATCTACCATGCCCAACAAAGTCTAAGGACATGGGCCAGTGGTATTAGAGAAAAACCACTGGGTGAGTACATCAGACAAGTCCTTCTTGCCAACTGTTAACCTCGTTGGAGATTTCCATGGGGTGTTTGTTCCCTTAGTGATTTTTCTAGTAGGTAACCACTTACGGAATGCAAAGATGAATGAGAAACAGCCTTGACCCTGGAATCAAGCTTCATCCTACCCAACTGTTTTTATACCTGGCTCCCTGACGTCACCACTAACAGTGTCAGGAAGATCCTTTCATCTCCTGTTCATCCTTCATGATTTAATGGAAGAATATGTATAATATTCTGTCTTACTAAACAGGCTTCATGTTAAGGACAATTGCTATCAAGGAGTCATCCTTAAAGTTATTCTTTGAGTAAGGTGACCAAATATTGTTAAAATGGAGACAATTTTAGAAAAAAATAGCAATTTACTTGAGGATTGCTATTAATAATAGTTCTAGAATAATAGATATATCTCAGTCTGTCCCAGGCAAACCAATAAAGATGGTCATCTATGCTTGGAGACACTTCTGAAAACTTTAAATGCCTGATGACTCTTGAAACCTCATGTCCTGATTTACAGGAACACACTTTATTTCTTATATGAGAAGTACTATGACAATGATCCTAGCTATCCATTACTGAGACTTTAGGGTATACAACTCTGCTAACTCTTTTACATCCATAAATTCACTCTCATGGCTCCCTAAGCAGCCAGTGTTATTATCAATATTCAACCCAGTTACGATGGGGAAACAGGATTCTAGAGGTTAAATCCCTTGCCTAGGGTACAGCCAGTATGTGGAAGATGCAGGATTTGCATTTAAGGCCAACTCCATGGTGATCTCCACTGGGTTAGAAGGCCCTTTGTGAAGGAAAGAACATGGAAGGAGGCAGGAAGAAACAACGTGGCCACACACTAGGAAACAGCGCAACTGGGCAGGGTGTCAAAGGCAGACTGTGACCATGTCATGCACAGCAGGCCATGTGAATTTATCTGTAATCTTCTAGAGAGACCATGACTGTGTCATGTACAACTGGCCACGTGAATTTACCCTGAATTTGCTAAAGAAGGAAAAGTAGTAAAGAATTCTGAGCAAGAAGAAAGTCATAAAGGGTTCTAAATTTTCCCATATTTACAATGCTTGTATGTAGGTTATTTAGAAAGAAAATATATGTTTATGTAAGGCTGTTTTTTAGTGATACATCTCCCACCTGAAGACGGGGAGCAGTTTGATTTTTGCATATCAAATACTTCTAGCACTGTCAAATCCCTGCTGTTATCCACATCCCATCTGCTTTCCCCCACCCTAAAATTCTAACACTTGGCGCATATTTTAAGAAAAATAACAGACTCAAAAATCCTTTAGCTTGTTCCATGTTGAATAAAAGAAAAAAATACATAATTGACATAGCTTGTTTACTCATCCAGTTTTCATGCTAAGGTAGATCAAGCAACATATTTTTTTTTAAACTTTCTCAATTCATTGCCTGACTTTTCTAGGTTACCCACAGGGTAACCTAGAAAAGTCAAGTAGAGCCTTACTACTATTTACCCACATTGGTTAACACTGCCAACTCCTGTAACAACCACCTTAGGGTAGAACCTAGCCACTTAAAAGCAAAATTCCTTAGGTAATATTTATTTTGTTGCAATGTAAAGAAAGCACAATTTTTGCTTTCTTTCAAAATTATGCAACTTTTGGTTTCATCACTGCCATTTCCCTAAAAAATATCAACCAACAGTATACGAGTATATAATCATTATCAAATCATCTAACAAGATGTACACTAAATATAGTTTAACACTCAGGTGTTACTGCAAAAGCACTGAGCATTTTGTTTTTATCTGCTATTGATGTTTCTAATAGTTGTTATTACATTCCTTTTACGATGGCTTGAAACATTCGCTCAGTTCAGATCAAAAGAGAAGGAAGGTAAATTGGCAAGTGCCTTGTTTATATGAGTCACGTGCTATGTTTGTCATTTTTTCATATGAATTATTCCTTGAAGTATGTGTCATTATCCTCAATTTTATAGTCAGGTAAATTGTAGCTTAAATAATCAAAGTAGAGCTGGGATAAGAACTGTATTCTTCTGACTAGGTATAGTCCATGCTTGCTGTAAGCTAAGAAACAAAGAGACAAATTTCTGCCAATTCTAACTGCTAGAGACTGCTACCAAATCCCTTTCCTCTTCTGAAGTCTGCACTGAGACAATATTCCCAGTCTCTCTTGCAGTTCATTATGATCACCTGATGAATTTCAGCCAATAGAATGTGAGCTGATGTGATATGATCCCTGCAAAATCCCATATGCAACTCCATGCTCTTTTCCCCTTTTAAGTGGCTGGAAAAAACACAATGCCCAGGTCATCTGCAGGAGCAACATGTTGGAGAGGGCAGAGTGGAACAATGAAAGGAGCCTGGATCTGTGAGTCACCATTTAGAGACATACTGAGAACACCACATTGGGCTTTTATGTGACTAAGAAATAACTCTTTCTTGTAGTAAGCTATGAGAATTGGCAGTTCATGCTTTATAGAAGCTAGCATTAGTTAATGTACTAAAAGAGAAAAAAACATACTAAAAGAGAAAAAAACAATCTAAGTAAGTCATAATAGGAAACAATGATCAATCTAGAGATTAAAGTACAACCATTAAAACAATATTTTTAAAAAATGTATTATTTGGGAGAGAAGGAAGATGGCAGTGTGGTAGAGACTAAACATAGAGACTAAAAGCACAATTCTAAGGATCAATGAATCCAGGAGCTGGTTCTTTGAAAAGATAAACAAAATTGAAAAGCCTTCAAGCAGGCTCATCAAGGTAAAAAGAGAGAGGACCCAACTAAACAGAATCAGAAAGGAAAGAGGAGAGATTACAACTGACACCACAGAAATACAAAGGATTGTAAGAAATTACTATGAAGAAATGTATGCCAAGAAATTTGAAAACCTAGGTGAAATGGACAAGTTTCTAGAAAAATATAATCTTCCAAAACTCAATGAAGAAGAAGCAGAAAGCCTGAACACACCAATAACAGCAGATGAAATAGAAGCAGTAATCAAAAAACTTCTGACACATGAAAGCCCTGGACCAGATGGTTTCACAGGAGAATTCTACAAAGCATTTAAGGAAGAGCTAACCCCTATCCTTCACAGAATTTTCGAAAAAATCCAAAATGATGGAAGACTACAGAAGTCTTTTTATGAAACCAGCATCACCTAATCCAAAAACCAGATAAAGACACACCAAAAGAAGAAAACTTCAGCTCAATATCGCTGATGAACATAGACGCTAAGAGCCTCAACAAAATGTTGGCAAACCGCATGCAAAAATACATTAAAAAGATCATACACCACGACCAAGTGGGATTCATCCCAGGGAGGCAAGGATGGTTAAATATTCACAAATCAGTAAATGTAATACATCACATAAACAAAAGCAAAGACAAAAATCACATGATCATATCAACAGATGTGAAAAAAAGCATTTGATAAGGTACAACACCCATTTATGATAAAAACACTCAGTTTATGAAACTCAGCAAAGTGGGAACTAAGGGAGCATTCCTCAACATAATAAAGGCCATATATGAGAGATCTAAAGCCAATAGCATACTCAATGGGCAAAAACTAAAATCTTTTCCACTAAGATCAGGAACAAGACAAGGTTGTCCAATTTCACCACTTTTATTCAGTATAGTATTGGAAGTGTTAGCCACAGCGATTAAACAAGAAAAGGAAATAAAAGGCATCCAGATCGGAAAGGAGGAAACAAAACTATCACTGTTTGCAGATGACATAATAGTGTACATAGAAAATCCTATACACTCGGCCAAAAAGCTGCTCAACCTAATAAATGAATTTGGCCAAACAGCAGGATACAAAGTCAATATCCAGAAATCAAAGGCATTTTTGTATACCAACAATGAAACAGCAGAAGCAGAAGTCAAGAAAAAAATCCCATTTGATATAGCCAAAAGAAAAATAAAATAACTAGGAATAAAGCTAACCAAGGAGGTAAAAGACCTATACACAGAAAACTACACAACACTGAGGAAAGAAATCAAGGAAGACAAAAACAAATGGAAACATACACTGTGTTCATGGATTGGAAGAATTAACATCATCAAAATGTCCATACTACCCAAAGCAATTTACAGATTCAATGCAATACCTATTAAAGTACCAATGGCATATTTCACAGATATAGAACAAACACTTCAAAAATTTATATGGAACCATAAACAACCTCAAATAGCTGTAGCAATTTTGAGAAAGAAGAGCAAAGTAGGAGAGATCACAATACCTAACACCAAGCTGTATTACAAGGCCACTGTAATCAAAACAGCCTGGTACTGGCATAAAAACAGGCACATGGACCAGTGGAATAGAACAGAGAGCCCAGAAGTAAACCCAATTCCTTACAGTCAATTAATATTCGACAAAGGAGGCAGCAACATAAAATGGAGTAAAAATAGCCTCTTCAACAAGTGGTGTTGGGAGAACCAGACAGCTACATGCAAAAAAAAAAAAAAAAATGAAACTTGAACGCCAACTTACACCACACACAAAAATAAATTCAAGGTGGATAAAAGATTTAAGTATAAGCCGTGACACCATTAAAGTCCTAGAGGAGAACATAGGCAGGAAAATCTCAGATATTTCACACAGTAACATTTTTACTGATATGTCCCCTAAAGCAAGGGACATAAAGGAAAGAATAAACAAATGGGATCTCATCAAAATAAAAAGCTTCTGCATGGCTAAAGAAAACAGTATTAAAATACAAAGAGAATCAACAGTATGGGAAAACATATTTGCCAATGATACCTCAGACAAGGGTTTAGTCTCAAAAATATATAGACAACTTTCACAACTCCACTCTAAGAAGACAAGCAACCCAATTAAAAAATGGGTGAAGGACTTGAACACACACTTCTCTAAGGAGGACATACAGAGGATCCAGAGACACATGAAAAGATGCTCAATATCGCTAGCTATCAGAGAGATGCAAATTAAAACCACAATGAGATACCACTTCATACCAGTCAGAATGGCCATCATAAACAAAGCAACAAACAACAAGTGTTGCAGAGGCTGTGGAGACAAGGGGACCCTAATGCACTTTTGGTGGGATTGTAGACTGGTACAGCCACTATGGAAAGCAGTGTGGAAATTTCTATGAAAACTAAAAATGATCTATCTTTTGACACAGCAATTCCACTGCTAGGATTATATCCTAAGAACCCTGAAACACCAATCCAAAAGAACCTATGCACCCCAATGTTCATAGCAGCACAATTTACCATAGCCAAGTGTTGGAAGCAACCTAGGTGCCCATCAGTAAATGAATGGATCAAGAAACTATGGTACATTTACATAATGGAATACTATACAGCAGAAAGAAAAAAGGAGCTCCTACCCTTTGCAACAGTATGGATGGAACTGGAGCATTATGCTAAGCGAAATAAGCCAGGAAGTGAAAGACAAATACCATATGATATCACCTTTAGCAGGAACCTAATCAACAAAACAAACAAGCAAGCATAATATAGCCAAAGATACTGAAATTGAGAACAGGCTGACAGTGACCAGAGGGGAGAGGGGAGGGAATTTCAGGGAAAAAGGGGAAGGGTTTCGAGCAAGAAGTATAAAGGACACATGGACAAAAACTGGGGAGTGGAAATGGGAAGGAGGTGGGGAGGGCTGGGGCAGTGGGCTGGGATGGGAGTAAAAGACAGAAAACTGTACAAGAACAACAATAAAAAAAGAAAAAATATTATTTGGGTAATGCAATGTGGAATTTTAAAAGATACAGGACTGTATGAATAGTAATTTCCCAGTTAAAACAAACATTCCCTCTCAATTACATTTATGTAAATATGTACACAGAAATTATTGTTGCTGACTGAACAAATGACTACATAAAAAATGGAAGAAAATATGTTATATTGTCAGGTTCCCACTGGACAATGGGATAGGAGGAAAGTTTTACTTCTTCATACTTTTCTGTATTTTTTAAAATCAAAATAATGAACATATGCTCATTATTAATAAACAAGAGATTTGTATATGTTTAAGATTTCTTTAAAAGGGTCAATACATCCAGACAGATAATATGAGCTAGTGTTATGCCCCTCTACCCCAGGCAGGGTTTTTTTACATTTATAGCCGCATCGGGCAGCCTCTAGACATTCAGAACTGCCAAATGTACCCTGCAGGGGAGTCGAAGATCCCCAGGAAAAGTCATTCACAGGAAAGCACTGGAGGAGACAGTGCACACACCTTCTTTGTTCATTCACAACGAGGAAGCTTTAAAAAACAAATTAATAAATATCTCCATTAATGATACACTGAAAAGACAAAAAGTAAAAATATGTCAGTTACTGTGGCTATACAATCATGTGCAGGCAGAGATCTTGTGATATTCAGAACCAGTTCTTAAAGAAGAGCCTCCCTTTTAGTTTAAATGAGGATGAGATGAGATCACACTGACAAAATACTCAGCACATGTCGGGCACATGGCCAGAGACCAAAGGTTAAATGCCACCACTAGTATTTTTATTGGTTAAAGTGTGAAAAGACGAATTATTGCTTGTGTTATTAGACTGTCAAAATCCAAGCTGATGCACTGACTTTGAAAGCACTGTTCTTTGTTCCTAAGGAGGCTGATAGGAAGCTACATTCCAAGCCTGCCTGCCCAGTCTGCCTTGATCTCATCCTTCACTATACACCTATCCTGCTGCTTCTACCCGTGAACATGAGACAATTAGGGAAAAGATATTCTAACACAGAAAAATTCTAAGATGACAAGCAGAGAAACTTGCTTATATTTGCAGACTCAGGAAGAAGAGAAAAGAACATTATATAAAAGGGGTATTTTTTTTTTTTGGCAAAAAGACATACAACAGGAAATGAGAACCTCTTCATATATTTGGGGAATGTCTTTAATGTCAATTCAGGTGTTTCTTTAAGGAGAATTTCTAAGTAAACATTAGTAAATGAAAATTTTATGGATAACAATAATATTTTTGAGCATTTACTATATCTCAGGACTTATGATAACAGTTTCTGTCTGGGTGAGTCAGGGTTATTAGTAATAAGCAACTGAAATTGACTCTGGCTGAAATAAGCATCAAGTAAATTACAAAAAGATATTGGGAAGTTCACATAATCAACAAGGAGGTGGGAGACTGGGGCTCAAAAAATGGGAAGCAACAAAGGGGCTACCAGCAGCCAGGAAAAGCCAGATCTCGCCACAGATACCATCATGAGGAGGGCACATCACCATTATTTCTGATAAGCAGTCCCTGCTGCAACTTATGATGGCTTATGTTTGCCTGACCCTTGCTGCTTTGTATTCCTGACTCCAGATTCAAAATAACAGGCATCTGATGCAGTGGTGAAATGAAGATTTAATATGCAGAACCCAATGTTATCCTTGCCTCTCATAACAAGACAATGATGAACATCATCTCAACAGAAAGGATATAAGACCTTTTGGCAAGATCCTAACCATGTAATGTGGTATGACAAAGCCACAACAATCAAGGAGGCTTGTGATGCATTTATTGTCTTGGGATTAATAGTACATGTCAGTCAGCAGTCAACAGGCAGTTCCCTTTTCATATAAAATAAAATTCCTTAATGATTTAAGTAATTCTCTGGGCTTTAGGATGTGATTTTACATATATATATATATATATATATATATATATATAAAATATGCTACCACATTGACAAATTAAATCATGTTGTAGCTAAAAATAATCCAAAGGTAAGCAAGTTTAATAAAAGCTTATCTCGATTTTAAAATTCAGGTCATTCACTCAGAGAATATTAATTTCTCCACTTACATTTCAATTTCTTTCCTGGCAAAAAATAAAACTGAACTTTTGAAATACAATCTTCTTGCTTAATCAAATGTTCAGAGTTCATAGCAACATAATGGAATAATTAACAAATTGCAGTGATTCCAAAAACTAAAAAGTGGAGGTCCTAATAAAGTTTCATATATGCTTAATGCAAATACTCTTAAGGCAGGGCTTTTGAATTATGTGAGACACAATCCTTCATTTACCTTTAAAGAGAATTGAAAGGCAACATCAAGACTAGTTATGCATTCATGCACACAGTGGGTATTCTGTAATTATCTGTTGATTTTATACATTAAAGTTAACCTATAGAGGAGAAATATGTAATTAATAAACCTCCTGAGAAAATTGTAGGCAAGAAAAACAATTCCTTCTTTTGAGTGTGATTATAAAAGGTAGCTCATTCAAACTGTTATAGAAATGGATATTACCCACGTATTAAAAACTTAATTCACCAAGCCAAATTAACTCTCAGTCAGATATAAGTCCATTTTCTATGCAAGAAAATAAGGCTCCCACTCAGTCTCTTATCATTCTGAATTGTATTCGAGAAAAAAAACATATGCATTCCCCTTTTTAAACAAATACTCAAATTAACAAGTTTTTCATAACTATATGGCAAAATGTTCTATTGTCCCAAAAAATACAACAAAATGAATCATTAAGAAAATATCTGCAGATCACACAATTTCTATAAATTATTCCACAGAACCTGCCACTTCTAGTTTTAATTCAACCTTCTAATTTTATTAATATATATTTTCCATCTTAAAAATGATGACTTACACATAAAAATCTCCCAAGAACATCATCATCAAGTTAGCAAAGAGGAAAAATGCTTGGGGAGGAGATCAAATCTAATCAGGCTGGGTAGAAATCCCATCTTCATCAATTATTAGCTGTAGAAACTTGACAAGTTTTTAATCTTATATTGCTTATTCCCTTGCTTTGCAAAATAACAACACTACAGTAACAATGGCAGGATTTGGCAAGTGATTAAATATGACAGACATGAGAGGCATTAGAGATGACCTAGAGGTATCTCAGATGGGTAAGTAGAGGGACATAGAGGAAGAGAAGGTTTAGAGCAACCAGAGATAACCAGTTCCATTTGAGCCAGGAGAGATGGAGACACTCATAAATGGGTGGCCGACAGACAACCAGCAATGTGGGTTCAGACACAAAGAAAAAGATCTATAGACCTACACAGAGATTCCTGGAAATCATAGGCATGCCTAACATCAACATCTATTTTCAAAATATTTTATTAAATGTCATGTTATTTTAAAACTACAACCAAATATGAAGTAGAAAGGTAAGCATATACATTTAAATCATTTATAAACTTTCTGAATTAAAATATGAACCCTATCATATGATCAATAAGATGCTGATTATTATATATCTCTAATTCACCTATGAATTTGAATCCTGACATCAGTAAAGTCCCTGAAATTATATGCTGCTGCTGTTGCAGATAATGATGACGATAGTAGCAATAAAATCTTATAGAGCACTTACTTTGTGTTAAATATTATTATCCTTCTATGTAATTTTTTCATTAAAATATCTTAATTATAAAATAGAGGTCCCATTTTAAGGACAATCAGAAAGATATATGTGTCATCCACATACATAAGATTTTAACCTTAACCTCAAATCTATTTGATAAACTGCAACTGTGTTCTTAGTTCTTATCAATCTTGTAGTGACAAAAATGTAAACACTGTGGAGTTTTGCCAGATTCTTATTTTGCTTTCTCCAGGCAATCTCAGTGACATGCATACTTCCTTTTATATAATATTTACTAGCACCTCAGTTCATTGGAAGAGGAGATGGTCCAAACTATAAATTTCCCCTCTGATCAAAATTGTCTATTCAACTGCAAAAACCAGAGGAGACCTTTCTTCTACAGCAAATGCTCACTGAGTAAGAGAAGGGTTACTCATGCATTCACCAGATGAGGTCCTTGGATTCATTCTCTTAATTCCCTTTTAGATCTAATCAATACCACAGAGAGGTTCTTCCACAACCACACCATATAAAAGACGGTCACAGGGATGTGGCACACAGCCACGCCATTCTCAAACTTTTATCCAGTTTGATTTTCCTTAAAAACAGTCCTTCCTCAAAAAACAAAATGGCTTTTTCAAAAGTTTATTTTCGTTTTTTAATTTCAATTTTCATTTATTTAAACTTGCTTCATTGTCTCTTCCCTCCCTTCACCCTGGCCCCAGCATATAAATGCCACCTTGCTAATTCCTCCAGAGTAGAATTTTCTGTCTTACAAACACAGTATACAATCCCCAACCACAAAGCAGTGGCTAAATAAATGCTTATAAAACAAATTCATGACTAAGAAGCCATAAATTAGTTCATTAAGTCCAAAGCCCCATGAAAGTCTGAAAAAGAAGTCCTTCGAGCTGTGCCTGAGGGGGCTGATCAGCTCCCACAGAATTCCCTTAAGAAGTACCCTTGGACCTGGAACACTAATATATCAGCACATTTAAGAAAATAATGGGGAAAATGAAGACCAAAACCAACATGAACTTTACATTTCTTTGCTCTCATTACCTAATCCCCAAAGCACAGGAGTATAAAATAAAATGATCCTTTCATGTAAAAAGGTTCAAATACTAACCTTTACTAAATCTATAATCAGTTTACTGAGGAGCACTTATCCAAGTTTAGGCTAATTTTACACAGTAAAAAGTTCACCATAAAAAAGTTTTGATAGTTTTTTAAATGAAAACAATTTTCATTTCTTAAACTATTGGCTCTCTCACCTAAAACTAATACCAAATAATACTAAATATGAACTATAACTGAAAAATAAAATAAAAATTATTTATCAGTTGCTCTCAATTTCTACATTTAGCATCTGAAAATTACAAATTAATTTCTTTCCATAATGTAAGTTCTGAGGAGAAAGAGGGCTTATCTTCCACAGCTATGTCCATGGTGCCTAATACATGGTTGACAATAAATACTTATTGAAGGAAAGAGTAAACATACTTTTCAAATGACACAACGCAGAAAGGATATGGTGTATAAGCATCTCAAGGAACTTTGAAAGGGAGAAAAAAGAAGAACAGCAATCAGCTGAAGCACCTCACTGCTTACTTTTAAAAGAGCACAGAAAATGGGAAAATTGAGATAGGAAGCCTGCCTCTACCTCACACTCTCCAACTTGGCTGAGCCCTGGGCAAGGCCAGTTAGCAGATGCTCTATTCTTCACTTTTCATAGGCAACACCTGCTCTGCAAGGTTGCAAGCAGAACATGCACATGCAAAATCTTCTCGTGTCCTGACCTGAGCTGTCCACTATGGGGGCCATCAGCCATGTGTCTGCCCAAGCACATGACATGTGGCTGGTGTAAAATGAGATGTGCTGGAGCTGTAAAGTATAAACTGTATTTGTGAAGATTAGAGCCAAAAAGAATGTAAAACATCCCACTGATAATTATCTTGTGTTAATTACATGTTAAAATCCTATTTTGAATATATTGAGGTAAACAAAATATATTATTAAAATTAATTTCACCCATTTCTTTTTAGTTTTCCTAAGGTGACTTAGAAAATTTAAAAATGTTTATGTGGCTCACATTGTACTGATGTTTCTACCAGACAGTGCTACTCCAGACCAACAATAAGAGAGTCTGGATGCCACCAGAAGTAAAGTCCACTGAAAAACAGAAGTAAGATCTGATTCCTAATTTCTCAACCTATAACTAGAGACACTGGTTGGATTTTCTACCATGAATCGATGCAGTCTTCCTTAAAGAAACACAACAGCACTGGGAGATAAACACATTAGCCTTGATTTATAGATAAGGAAACTGAGGCACTGATGTAAAGTCAGAGCTGGTAAATGAGATGGCAAAACACTGAACCAAGGTCATGTTGACTTTGAAATACATGTTCTTCCATTTTATATCCACATTCATTCAAGGGGAACTTTCCCCATGTTCTAAGAGACTTAAAAAAGGACAGCAACTACCTTACCTGACTACCCTGCTATTGGCTTCTCTTTGACACTCCATACCCTTCAACCATATTTCTCCGAGTCACTAAACCACAGATAAGAGAACTGGGTGAAGTGTTAACAAAAACTCAGGAAAATTACCACAGGGTGACAGCCCATATGCTGCTCTCTCTTATTTAAAAAAAAAAAAAAAAAAAAAAAAAAAAAAGTTTACCTAATTGGGCTTTTTTGGACAGATACCGCAGAGAAGAAAAGTTCTCTGCGGTATCTGTCACTGTTAGTATGAGCCACAACAATGCAGTTTTACTGGTGGGAAACAGCTGCCTGTGAATTCACTAATTCGGGCCAATGTACTTCACCTGTGTGTGTAAGCTTACTTAGTTTCTTAGCAGCCTCTAGAGCCTCATTTGCAGTGTCCACTACAAAGAACCTCTGAACTTTCACTCCATTGTCAGCCATCAGTTTCTTGCTCTGGTATTCCTGAAGGTTCAGCCACCGTCTGGGAGTTAATTGAACTGCCTAGAGAAATTGGGGAGAGAGGTAAGAACACATTAATAACCAGAGAAATAACAGTCAACCTATATGGCCAATCTTATTATAGGTACCCTCAAATGGCAATCAGCAACACAGATTTTAGATGAAAGAAAAAATGTACATAAATTCTTCATGCTTAATTGTTTTTCTAATCAAGATATTAAAGATAACTACATATATAAATGCATGCAACTTTTAAGAAACTATGAAAACAGTAAGATCTGCATCTAGTTAACAGTAATGTACCTATCTTGATCTCCCGGTTTTGACAGTATATAAAAACTATTTAAGATGTCAACGTTAGGGGAGGCTAGAAGGATACAAAGTACTCTTGCACTATTTTTACAGCTCTCTGTAAGTCTATAAGCATTTTAAAATAAAAAGTTATCTTCAAAACAGTAAGGACTCTATTACATAGGGTATGCCTCCACCATCCTCGCCCTAGATAAAAAAAGTTCACAACATTATTTCAGTACCAGTATGAAAATTGTTAATCATTGTAAGGTAGCTCAGAAAATTTTTTTTTAACACTTTGAGGTCAATGGGCCACAGACTGATCCATTTCTTTACCATAGTTTTTAATGGAGTCTAGGTATAATTATTACATGTTTAATGAGATTATCTTTCACACACCAAAACTGTGTTCAGTAACCTGAAAGTGTCACCATTAATTAAACTAGTTCCTAAAAACTGAAACTGGTGTATGAAAGTCACCTTGCTATGTATCAATTAGTTTTTATCTATGCAGAGGGAAAATAATCAAATGACAGAATAACATGAACAAATAGATTCTCTGCACTTTCTCTAGCAAGATCAACAGCATTCCCTATCAAATTCATAAGTCCAATGTTTAAAAGAAGGAAAAAAACAAGAAAAAATAAATACACTTAGTTTAAACTCATTTCCACCCATGAGTCATGCTGTAGAAGATCCACTGCTCACAGGAGCTAGGATGACAATGCCCCTCAGGCACAAAGACACCAAAACATCAATCACACAACTGATCACAGCGCTGGTGGTGGAAGGCCTCCTGACACTCTCCTTGTGGTTTCTGTCAAGAGCCTCAGAGGATGTCCACAGCAGAAGTACAAAGACCATCAACTGAGGTCCACAGGGCTTTACCAGATTGAACCATGAAGCTCTTTTGGACAACAGCCATTCCAAAGAGGCTCCGGTGCCTTGCAATTTTATGGAGTTCTACTCAAGGGCAAAGAATGTGTCTTCATTGTCTTTGTGTCTTTATAAAGAATATGACCATGTTTGTCACATGAAGATACTAAAAAAATACCAGTTAGATATGCAAATGAATAAACCCTGCCTTTTGTCCTTTTGTCCCCTTACTCAAATAATTTTTCATTCCCAGAAACTGACCTTCCCTAAAAATAAAAAGTCCTTCAGACATGAAATAAACATAATTTACACACACTTTTAAAAAATTCAAATTCTAACATGATTAAACCTAAAGATATCTCTCTGTTCCTCCTTAATAATATTGGAAATGATGTTTTCAATATTGACATTGCCTGCACTTTTTTAGAAATAAATATACTGGGATAAAAATAAATTGCCAGGTAAGCAATGCTCACATAATGTACTCAATATTGTATAACTGGATGTGATTTGTTAATCTTAATTCTAAACTTTTTAGAAGTCTTAATGAAACATTAATAATTTAAAAAACACAATTTCAAAAATGAACTTGTTCACTGTCTCAATAGTCTTAATAGCACATCACATAATATACCAAGGAAAACTCAAGCTTAGAATAAAAAGTTTACACATTAGATATGTGCCATATTCTGGGACATTTTTAAAAAACAAATGGGGAAGGATCAATAGATTAAGTCTATGTTGACATGACAATTTAAAGCAGTTAACAGAAGAAAGAAAAAAAATATGGTTTGTAAAGAACATTTGAGAAAGATTAAAAACAGCCACGGTGTGATCACAGTCAATTCTTTTTCATCAGAATACTTGCTGTATTAATTTTGGATATTTAATGCAATCTGCTGCAAACTAATTGCAATTGATCCAGAGACCAACTTCATAGACATATAATACATATTGACCGTTTCTGCATTGACTCAAATGAAAGCCTGCTTAAAGTCCGTTGCACTTAAATTGAAAACTAACATAGTGAACATGGTTCTAAAGCCATTGCTGATTCCAAGCTATAACTCTACAAAGTGATCAATAACCAACCACCTGTGTTTGTCAACCCTAAACTTGAAAGAATAGGGTCACTGACTGGGTCTAAAACTTCATTAACTCAACTTCACTCATTAAGAATTTGTGACATATCTAGAGAGGAAAAACTTAAGTCTACCTTTACATTTTCAGGAAGAAGAAAAAATGAAGAGACACATGCTAAGCAAATGGATGGTGTAAAGTATGTGGAAATGTAATCAAATGCTGAATAGTAATAACAATAATAAGAACAATTCTACTACTGACTGAGCACTTACAATGCATTAGGCATCATGCTAAACACTCATGTATGGAACAATCAAAACAATATTGAAAAGCCAAACATTTTATCATTCTCAACAGCTGTCATTAGGGCAAACCAACAAATATCCCTAACTTTCCTTCCAGGCATTTTCTAGCCATAGCTGAAGTTAGATGAGGCCTGTAACTAGCTCTGGCTGATACCATATTTTGCTGCATATAATGCACATTCATGTTTTTGTGGGCATTATACATGGGATTATGTGATCATTGTACCCCTGTATAATGCACATCCTTATTTTCCCTCAAAAATTCGGGCAAAAAAATTGTGCATTATACACAGCAAAACATGGGTAAGTTGTAAATCCATATGGTATGTGACACACCTGGGCCAACACGTAATTAACCAACCCAACCCTCCCACCCACAGAAATTCACTCTCTCCTGACCTGAGGAATGGCAGTATTCAAGATGGCAGTGGATGTACCAGTCAGGGGCCAGAGTAAGGACCGACATGTCCCCAGATGACTCACAAAGAGTGTGTGGTGAAAAATATGCCTTTGTAAATTTTTAGCCAATGAGATTCTGGGGATTATTTCTTACTGTTGCAGAACATAGCCTCTCTATAGAACCTTGCCTGTCCTAACTATAAAACCATCTTACAAATTAGGAAACACAGGCTGAATGGGTGGCCCAAGACCACAGGAGACTGTCGATCAGCTTCTCTAATCAACAGTGTTGATAACTGTAATTCTGCTGGTTCCCTGTATTTGGATTCCAGCTTCAAAATCTCAGAGGCCCCCTGATAATAAAGACAGATTTTAAAGAGTAAAATCATGTTGCTATCTTCAAACGCCTACCAGGAATATAACCCTCATGAAACGCTGACCCAATATGTCTAACAAAAAGTGTAACTGCTCCAGACTTTGGGAAGGAGGTATGAATAGGTGCTATCCTAAGACACTAAAATGATAGAAGTCATTTTCTTTTCAATTCTTAAAAAGAAAGCTACCTATTAAAACGCAAAACTAGTATCTCAACTACAGAAGTCAGCCAGGACTTGCTCAACAATCCCATGAACTCTGGAATGGAAGCAATGGAAGGGAGTTTAAAGATCATCTGATGCAGGGCCTTTCAATTGTTCCTTCCACTTATTTGCCTGCTTGCCGTCAGCTCCCCCTATGCTCTTTTCCATCCAGATTCTGCCTAAACTTGAGGCTCTATTCAGAGACTGGACAGGCTTTGTCTTCCTCTTTCTGAGTTGGGCGTAAACTCTGGCAGTGACTCCATCTCCTCTGAAGTTCCATGTCCCTCCAGACAACACTTTCTTCCATAATTCCAGTCCCACCATCACTCCCACCATGCCTCCTGCACCCATCAGCTGGCCTGGCCTCATATCCATTCATTGGGCTGGTAGAGGAGATCTCCTGTTTACCTTCTATCGGCTCTAACATCTTAACAACTACTTGTCTTTCCTGTTAAAGTCTATTAAAAGACCTTGATGCTCCATAGAACCTACAAGCACCCCTTCAAGGCAGAGGAGCAAAGGAAATGGCAGTGGCCCACTTATAAAGGCAATGCTGGTGACACTGGGACCCTGCTCTGTGCAGTTTTCCAGGCAGGCATGACTCATACATTCAGATTCCAAGGTACATAAAGACTACTGGGGTCCAACCTCCTTTTTTTTTTTCCCACAGTCAGGAACCTGAGGCCTAAAAATGGGATTTAACGTGCCTAGGATCCTATAGTGAGACAGAGACAGGATGGGAACTGGACAAATTACAATTTTCTTTTGCTCTTTCATACAGATTTTGGCAAAGTGATCATATTAGGGACAGTATCATGTTCTCAAAACAGCAAGGTGGGTAGGCACCTGGGTTTGGTTTCTTTAGGACTTGTATACTGACCTCCAGCTCCTCTCCCTTCCATGTCTCTGGAATAGCAACCATTTCTAAGCTAGAAGGGGAAGTGAAAAATGCAACTTAAAAGCTTTACGTAAAGATTTAAGGGTCAAGGGAACAAGGGAGCAGAGGTAAAAGAAAAAAATGAAAAATGAAAATGAAAGGACAAAGAGAACAAAGAGATAAAAATACAATGACTGAGAGGACAAAAATTCACCCCCCCCCAAAAAAAAAAATCAAAGCACAATATTAGACAGCTACACAGAAAAAAAATGACACAATTGAGAAATCATCCTTGGCCCCATGGTTTTAAAATTAGAGGTGTAGAGACTACTGAAATAGCACCACAGGAGGAAAAAAATCAATAAAGTGAGTCTAGAAAGTAACATCATTGAGCTGGGCACCCCAGAAAGGAAGCATGTGTGAGCCACACCTGCCCACTGGCTCTGCTCTCACAGTCTTCAGCTTGAGTTTCCACAGTAATACTGCTTCACTCAAGAAAGCAGCATCAAGGGGTATTAGAAAGAGCCACAAACTCACTAGTAATAAAAAAAAAAACCCAGAAAATAAAAATGAAAAGCCATTCCCTCAAAAGGAATGAAGGTTTAATAACGTCACTATGAAGGTACAGTGAACTGTTTCTCATACATTCATACCCTATTTACTTGTGCAAATAAAACACCAGCGCAAACACCTTCAAAAACAATTTAACAGATTTTATGATAACTACAATACTCACCAAAGTAGACTTCTTGGTTCTAACCTAGCAAAACGATCACACATGTACTAGGGATACAGACAGAGATCTTTCGTGTAGTGTTATACACAGTAGAAGAGAAAGTTAGAACAAAAAAATACCAGCTAAATAAACCACACTATATCCTGACTATATGAGGTTTGAATATCTGTGCCAACACAACAGCACCCAGTATCCCTGTGTGCCCTAACATTCTCACTCCCCTTGTACTAGCATGCCAAAACTTTTGATGCCACCTTCCAGAATACTATTTGTTAGCTGAAAGGACCTGGAAACCACAAGTGGAGAGGGTGGAGTCAAGTCATTGAATCAGCCAGGATTACTGAGTTAACACATTGAGGACCACAGCCTCAGAGTCACCTGACCCAGGTTTGCATAAATGAGAAATAAATCTCTGATGCGTTTAATCTCTGATATGTTTACCACTGAGATCTTGGGAATGATTTGTAATAGCACCATTGGCCAGTCTTGATAAGTATGAACATCCTAATGCTGATTATCCTCCAAGGCGCATTACTAAAAGAAATCAGCAAGTCTCTTTCAATACATAAAGTAGAATAACATTTACACTTCAGACAGACATGTCCACACACCAAGCAACATTCTGTATCTTTTAAAGAGCCCCGAATAAGTTAAATGTATAGGAAAAGGTCCAGATGAAGTTCATCAAACTTAATGCCAGAAAACTTGAGGAGGGCAGACCTGGAAAATAGTAATCAAAAGGAGATTTAACCTAATCTATAGTTTTTTTAAAAATTATGGAAAAAAACATTTATTATTTTTTAAGTATTTTAACATTTTTACTAGCTCCTAAAACCTAGAAGTTGGATTTAACAGTTTATTATGATTTATAAGTGTCATTTAAAAACATCAGTCCTGCCCTGGCTGGTGTAGCTCAGTGGATTGAGCGCGGGCCTGTGAACCAAGGGATCACGGTTCAATTCCCAGTCAGGGCACACGCCTGGGTTGTGGGCCAGTTCTTGGCAAGGGACACACGAGAGGTATCCATACATTGATGTTTCTCTCCCTCTCTCCTTCCCTTCCCCTCTAAAGATAAATAAATAAAATGTTAAAATAAAAAAATAAAAACATTAGTCCATTAAATCACATAGAAATAGGTATGCAAAAAGTTTACAAAACAAAACATACTTTAAACATGTTTAAGTACAGTGATTATCTGAAATTCCAGATTTTTCAGTCACTTCTTTATTATGCTATGGCAGCTAAGTAATCTTTAACTTTAGTTGTAATAAGTCTCCTAAACCCAGTTTCATTGCAGATTCCAACTTCTACATTATCTTCTGTCATTTGCCCTTCAAAGCTTTCCTTTAGGGTTAATATGGCTGTACGAATGGCATCTTCAAGTTCTAGATCTTCATTGTATCTTTTTGCAGGGGAAGTTTTCCCATTCACATAATTCTTTCCCATTGCTGTGGCTTTCCAGGCAAAGTAAGCTCCTGATGTGTCCGAAATAAATATGGTTGTCCAACCACAAATTAGTTAAAAATCTCCAAATGGATAGACACCACCTGACTGGTTATATTCTTGCATCACAGAAGCTATTCTCTGTACCAGCTGAGCTGTGGGAATGGGTTCTTGGTAAACAAAATCATACTGCTGAGCTAGTTTTCAAGCCTAGTGCACAAACACCCTATAATCTGGGCCCACACCACTATATACCAAGCCTATATGTTTATAATTGGTTCCACTTTGTGTACACTTTGCTCATCATACAGAATGGGTTTCTATTCCTTCTCTGTTGCTAATACCACACCATTTGCAGCATTAATTCCCACTGAAGAGACTCTACCAGCTAAAGCAGCCGAAGTATATTCAATCTGAACAAGTTTACCAAACGGGCTGAACATAGCCAACGAAAAGCTGTAACCATGTTCCACCACCTTTACCTGGAAAGTCTTGTGTAATGAAAATCAATCTACTTAAAAGCAACACTGAGATGAAATACACAAAGCTAGGCTTTAACATAACTGCATAGCCTTAAGTCTCTATTAACTTGTCTGGAAAATGAAGGGCTTACGCCCTTATATAAAGTAGCCAAGTTCTTGACATGCAGTACAAGTGGGGGCGGTGGGGACAAAAGCTTGTATTCTCTGTCACACAGAACTACCTCCTATAAACTGCTGCTCTTCCATAGGAAGAGGCTCTTAAGCCTTATTTTGAGCTCTCAACAGCAATGAGACAGTGGAAAACAAACAAGGAATTAGCTGTAAATTCAGAGGAAAATCTTGTTACGGGCAAAACAAAGAAGGCAGTTGCTCAGTGGGCTATGGAAGGCCAAAAGTTGGTATATGTTTGTTATAGTTTAGTTTTTGCCAATGCCACTCTGCATGCAAATTAGCACCCATAAATCTACCTTAGTCATGTTACCAAGGAAATACTATGCTTCAAATAAACATGTTGGTGCAGGTGAAAAGACAGATCTCAATACCAGCATCATGAAATAAAAGGCCTGATTACTTAAAACACACCATGATGAAAAAGCCACTTCACTGTTGCCCTGTAAAAGAGATTAAGTGGAATCCTATTTTTAAGAGGAAAAATAGTGATAATGATAATAAAAAATAATAGTATCTTTCTGTTTGGCTCTTAATGTGATAATGCCAGCACATCAACTCCTCCTTCAGAAAGAAAACATGGTTAAAAGAAACAAATAAATAAAAGCAACATAGTGTGTAATTAGCAGCCTAATCTCAAAAAAAGGAATAAATACTAATGTGAGACATAAAAGAAAGAACAGGAATGTATGTGCTGACCCTTTGTTATATATGATGAAAGTTTTGACCTTCTTTTGACCTGTCTATAGGGCAGGGCAAAGCACTAATTACTGAAGGCCTTGCTCTTATCTTCCTGCAAGGAGCTTTTGAAGCCCCCAAGGCACCTTACCTCATCCCTAGCGCAGGATGCCTTATATACCTCTATGCCCCCTTTTATCTATGAATCTCTCCTGCAGGTAAGGTTCCCATGCGCATGAGATTAAATTTGATTTTCTTTTGTAAATCCGCCTCCTGTTGATTTGCTTATCTGGCCAGCCAAAAAGAACCAGAGAAGGGAAAGAGGAATTCTTCCCATTCCTCAAAGGTACCTTGACAAAGTCTTATATTTTTGAATCAAACTGAACACTAACTAACATGTATGAGTGCCACGAAGTTACAGAAATTATACTCTACACTTGACAAGCTTCACCTCATTTAATTCTTACCACAACCCCATGAGGAAGAAACTGGACAAGATCCATTTTACAGATGAGCAAATTAAGGCTCAGAGAAGCTAAGTGCCTACTGAGAGTCACAGAGCCAGTCAGAGGCAGAGCCACGTTTCAAACCCAGGCGTGTCGGATTCCAGAGTCTATACGCTCTAGTGAGACCTTAACTGTGAATGGCATCCCAGCCCACTGAGCCGGGAAATAACAGGGGCAGGAGGAGCAGCAGGAGGCAGGACACAAATTTCCCTGTAGGGAGGTACAGAGCTTCCCTGGAAAAGAGGTTCGGGGGAGAAATGGGAAGCTCTGAATGAGAGAGGGTTTCCTGGATGGGTTTCACTGAGCCAAAAGAATTAAGATTCTCACAAATACTGTCTCATTCTTTTTATCCCAGGTTCAGCAGAAAGGCAGCCTATTTTTTTAAGGAGCTAGGGAATATAAAACTCTGTTGTCAGAACAAATGCACAGAGGAGAGTTCACTCCCTAACTCCAGACCTCTGCTCTGCCAACAGTAAAAAAGAAAAGGAAGAAAAAAAAAAAATACAACCTTGATAAACATTAGCATATAAATACAACAGCAAAAATAAATGTATAAAGGCCCTGAAAATGCTGAACAGTATCATTTCAAAATGCCTGCCTGTCCCCTAGTGGAGAATGTGCCGGCTCAATTATGTCACAGAGTAGAATCAACCTAATTTTATACTGTGAACAGAAGTGGGCAAGACTTACCGATAGATAGCAGGAAAACAAACTGAGGTAACGTAAATATATACCTACATTTAACTCCTACCAAGGCCACTGGCAGAACCTATACATTGTTCATTTGTTTAAAGACTTTCTCCTGGGCTTTCACAACGTGGCAGCCACAGTTCTGGCTGGCATGCCAGATCTACTGATCCACTGCACAGAGAAACTGCTGTTACAAGACTTATGTCCTAGGAGGGGAGGCAAGAAAGAAAGACAGGAACACACAAATGAGGACTGTAATTACAGAGTGGGAGGTGCTATGAAGAAAATAAAATATGTGTGGAACTAGGCAGGTCAGTGTAGACTGAGCAGTGACTTCCAAGGACTTCATATAGGTCTGCCAGCACTCCCAGAAGAGCCACAGAGCCAACAGAACCAGCCCCGCAGGCCCCTTCCTCACAGCTCTGGTCCCGGCTCTGCAGAACCCCCTCCATGCCCCCAGTTCCTGGAGAGACACGGTGGCTTCCTTTGATTCTGCTTCCTACACCTACAATCTCTACCTTGGTCACTTCTTTTTTTGCCATTCCAAGACTTCTTTAATGCTCCAACATTTCCTCAATCAATTTTCTTGTTAAATTATCCTTATTCAAATAATAAGTTTAGTTTCTCACTATACTTATTTCTGACTGGATCACAAATGACAAAAGCAGAAATGCAAAGTGAAGTATGAATATAGAAATGCAGTTGGTGCTTCCCTGTTTCATATTTTCCTACCTGTAACATTATAGATAGATAGATAGATAGATAGATAGATAGATAGATAGATAGATAGATAGATAAACATTACACACGCACAGAGATAGATCCCAGCTCCATTGAGCAAACACCAGTTTTGTTCCTGGAAAGGTGCCAGCACCAAAGTTCCGCATGACACAGAGTAGGGGGCTCCCACTCAGTCTCACTGAGTGAATCAGACTGAACAAAGGGATGGACAAGATGGACAAAGGGAGATCTGCTTTATCTCAAACTGCCATATGCATATGGAAGGAGTATTTTGATAAGCTATTGGGCTAAGCAAATGAGATACAAGAAGGACAGGTATAAGTAGTCCCAGATGGTCTCTCAACTTCCAACTAAGAGAAGGGAGTTGAGTTGACTACAGGGCTTTTTGGTGCATGGACACACAGTTTGGAAACAGAATTAAAGTGCTCCATGTGACATAGGAGAAACTTCTTGGTGCAGGGAGAGACGCCATAGGAGAAGAGACACATCCTATGAGACTGTTTGAGGAATGCCATGACTTCACATGTCCCCTCTGAAAGCCTCAGCATAATCTGGCTCACTAATGATTTGATGGGAGTGTGTTCTGCAGAATATCAAGAGATGCTGAGTCCCATATTGAATTACACATTGGCCAAGAGCAGATATTATGCATGGAATTTTCTATCATCAGATAAATGTCATTTTTCTACACCAATTCTCTAATTCTCTTATACACAAAGGTGTCCAAAAATTCAAGTCAACTCTGTTACTAACTCTGAGAGTTAGCACAGACCCTACAGTTTCAGGATTCAGTCCCAAAAGATTATTCCTACTTCAAATACCAACTGCAAATGGGGTTCTCAGTCTCCCTGTATTTCTACTCAGCTGACTACAAATTGGGCAGTTCCCATGGGCCCTTCCTCAAGTACAAAAATTCACTGGAATGACTCACAGAACTCAGGAAAGTGCTTTACAATCAACAGTTTATCACCAAGTAACGGCCAAATGTAAGACATGCACAAGGCAAAATACAAGATGTGAGCAGAGCTCCTAGGTCCTCCAGGCACACCACCCTCCCTAGGCAGTATTTGCGTGTGTTCACCAATGTGGACGCTACCCTCATCTCCTTGTTGTAGAGTTTTAATTCAGGTTCATTACATAAGAATGATTGATTAAATGACTGGCCCTGGCTGACTGAACTCAATCTCCATGTTCTCTTCTCCACCCAGAGGTAGGGTTAGGAAGGAGACTGGAAGTTACAATCTTCTAAGCAGAACAGCCTCTCCATAGAAACTATCTAAGGACACACTAGGAGTCAACACACTAGCATAAACTCAGGTGTGGCTAAAGTGGCTGGTTATAAATAACAAAAGGATACTCCTGTCACTCAGGAAACGCCAAGGGTTTTAGAAGCACTATGCCAAGAACCTAAGATAAACACCAAATACATATTTGTTTATTATGCCACATCATGTGGTAGAAAAGTCACCTATATGAGAATTACAGCAGTTTCTTATACTACTCTCTGCTTCTTTCCCATCCTACAACCCTAAAAACAAAAAAGGCAAATTTTGTTTTAGCCATGAAGTGTATATTGTGCCTGTAAAAAAAGATTCAGAGCATTGTAAGTGGATAAGGCACCATATCTATTTATTATAAAGGAATGAAACCAGTTTGATGAAGTACACACAAAGAATCACGCCTAATTTCCCATTCTATACTATTTCAAAGAAAGGTTAATACAAATTCTAATTGTTTATATTATTTGTAAAAAATGTAAAAGCTTAAGTCACAAATGAATTAACAATAGAACTAGAAAAATATCATTTAAACTATAGATTTCTGTTACGTAGAAAGATAAAATTCGGACAGCCAAAAGACATTAAACATAGAATACAAAGAATTTCCTTTATTTGGAAAACCATCAGAATAAAAAGATATTTACATTAACATTGTAAGTATTTACTAAGCACTTACTGTGCAGTGTAACTGGTTTAATTTTGGTTTTCTAGGAAGGCATCAAGTAAAATGTCCATTCTTTTTATAAGCTTTTCTTAAACTTGTACATATTGTAACTCTATCTGATATATAAAGATAAATAGGAAAATACTTTTTTTCCCAGGTATTCCTACAGGCAAGGATGATAAATGCATAGCACTGTGCCCCTAATCTAAGTTTATGACAGATATCACTAATCATTCACATCCTTTTCCCCAAAGAATGGACTTGAGGTGAAGAATCCTCCTCCCCCTGTGCTCCACATGGGTACCACTAGCAAGAATTAGGATAAGAGTGATCATCTCTCTTCTTTTTTTATTATTATTTTTTTAATCTTAGACAGAAGGGAAGGGAGGGAGAAAGAGAGGGAGAGAAACATCAATGTGTGTGTGCCTCTCATGTGCCCCCTACTGGGGACCTGGCCTGAAACCGAGGCATGTGCCCTGACTGGGAATCGAACCAGCGACCTTGTCATTCACAGGTTGGCACTCAATCCATTGAGCCACACCAGCCAGGGCTCATTTCTTTTCTTATATGAGAACTAATTCCATTCATGAGGGCTCTACCATGTGGACCAGAAAAGAGATTTTGTAGAAAGTAACCTTACAGAGTGATCTGGTCATAAATTCCTGACTGGGCAGGTCATGGTGGGGTAGTCACACCCCAGGCCTCTAACTTATTTAGTGAAAGGCTTATGTTAGACTTAATCAAGTCCTGTGCATTGTAAAAGACAGAAAACTGTACAAGAACAACAATTAAAATTAAACTTAAAAAAATGTTCTGTGCACTGTTTCTGTACATCTAGGTTAACGCAGCTCTGACAATGCCTCTTTTAGGACCTCTCCTTCTAAGACAGGGGTGTCAAACTCATTTTCACCGGGGTCCACATCAGCCTCACAGTTGCCTTCAAAGAGCTGAATGTAATTTCAACTCCTTAACAGTTAAGGAGTAGTTACATGTATAATGCCCTAAAATTATTTTGGCCCTTTGAAGGCAACCACAAGGCCAATGTGACCCCCAGTGAAAATGAGTTTGATACCCCTATTCTAAGATGTAACCACCCTCAAGAGAGCAAAAATTCTCAATGATGCTGTAATTCAAGCCCTGCCTTGCTTTCTCCCACCTTCACGTAATCTTCCTTAAATCCCCTCCTTAATTCAAATTCATCAGAGAAACTTCAAAACTATTATTCACAGGAACATTTGAGATCTTGCTCCCCCACATATGTCATCTATTTGGCTCAAATAAATTCTTAGAAAATTTTTCTATAAATCTGGGCATTTCTGATATCAAAAACTTTCATGAATTAATTATTTCTCAAAGGCTCTGTTACTGGACCCAGAGTTCACATGTCCAATGCTCTGAAAAGCCAAAACTGAAACGTCAGGGTTTGGAGTAAGGAAAGTTTTATTGGACAAGAAAGTGCCAGCCAAGAAGATGGAAGACCTAGTGGTGCCCCAAATCTATCTCACTCACTGAACCAGGCCAAAGGTTTTTAAGAAGCTCGGGGAACAGGCATACGTGCTGGTGGGGCTAGCTGTAACTAGAGATTAAACCAGAAAAGTAGGTGGCCATACTGCCTGTCACTATTAGCACCAATAAGTAGAGACAAGGACTGAATCTTTACGGGAGCTTTATTCAGATGCTGGCAATCTGAGAAGATAGCAGGCTATGTACCCTAAAGCCCCTCTTAACATCTCATCCCAAGCCAATCTTTTACAAGGAAAAAAAAAAAAAAAAGGGTAGGTAAGGGGTATGGAAAAAGGATAATCAGATAAGAGTTGCCAATTTTTCTTGTATTTCTTTATCTACTGATCAACAATTCTTTATCTGTGCCATGCACATTCCCTTCCTGGAAAAGGATGGATGGCTCAAATAGCATGATCGCTTGCAGACCCCCTGGGGCTTGTCGACCCCTCAGAGTCATGTAGGTCCTGTATTCCAGTTACTGGAACTACAGCTTTCCACAAGCTTCAATCACTTTAGCCTATCAACTGTAACAGCTAAAATCTCTAACTCCTGAGTTCCCCTACCAGAGGAACTTGGAACTTGGTCACTTATTGCAAAGGGGCATCTGCACCAGATCGTCCCGGATGCTTGGCTCCTGAAAGGGTTCCCCTGTTTAAGTTCAGTCATGTCTCAGTCCTTTGGTTCTATAGGGGGTGGGGGAATTTTGGATCTTGGTGCAGCTGGAGGCCAAAATCTATCCTCTGTGCATGCACTGGCCCTGGAAATCTTATCTGTTATCTCTGATTAGTAACTCAGTATCTCATTAAACAGGATAGGACCAATTTGAGCTGATTCTCTGGTTATAGGTCCACCTCCAAATATCATCACATTACGGATTAGGGCTTCAATATAGGAATTGGTAGGTGGGGAGGGGGTGTGCTCCATAGGACCTAGAATACTAAGTCTTAATCAACTCTTCTAAACAAACATATTATACAAAGACTTTTAATAGCAAGTTTTATCGTAACACAGCTATGCCTGTCCCTTTCGGTATCATCTATAGCTACTTGGCACAACTGCAGAGCTGAGCAGTCACAACAGAGACCATATGGCTGCAAAGCCTAAAATACCTACTAGTGGGTCTAGTCTCTCTGAGGGAAAAGTTTGCTGACCTCTGACTTCCTTGGAGTCCAGAGGAGGAAACTGCACTAACGCCCTCCTAGACCACCAGTGAGTCCCACAGGAGTGGTACACCTGTCTAGCCAAGGGAAGCATCCATGTGGCCTCCCAGTGGAGACATGCAGAGACACTGCTTTGTTAGGTAAAAATAACCTCTGCACTTTGAAGAGCTTCTCTGACTCATTAGAAACACCTGGGGGACCGAATGTCCTTTCTCCAATCCAGATCATGGGAAGAGGATGAAGACCTGGTCTACTTCTGGGGGAAGAGGGCAAAAGGGAAAGAAGGGAAGATTCTCGTTATGCTCTTTTACCTCCCCACTGAGATAATGCAAACCAGCCCACAGGTTAAATAAGCATGTGATTCCATGACAGCTAGTAAAGATGGAAATTTTCACCCAGGGGCTTTTAAATTCAAGTTTTGAGCAGATTTTCAACAGACTGCCACACTCCCTTCGCTTACATGAGAACAGTTTCTTCTCTAAAATTACAAAGTAAAAGCAGCATTTGAAGCCCCCGATTGTAAATTCCATTTTTGTGCACCATTCAAGGGCTGCTCCTTCACCTCATGCTGATAGAGTTTTATTATACAAATGTCTTCAGAGAAGACACTAAGTTCACAAATCCTCATCTACATTAAGGACTGAAAGACCACATCGAATTTACTGAGAAGACTAAATGCAGTCTGTTCTCCTCACATCATACCTCTACTGAACAGCAACAGACCCAGAAGCAGCAGCACTAGCTCTTTCCCAGACAAAACTCACCCAACTCAGCTTACCAGGTAAATGACTTTTTAAAAGCGTATTACAATTTACAGGTGTGGCTTTAAAAATAAACTCTATACTCAAAGCTGACAAGAGTACACACCTCTGAGGAAGAGCAGGAAGTGTGAAAGATTTCATTTTTACTATAACACTCTACAGTCTTTTGACTTCTGTCTCAATGACATAAATTTTCTTTACAAATGAATGGTTTTCTCTAGAAAATCTTTCCTGAATCCCAAAGTCAGGGGTTAGCAAACTATAGCCCCTGATCATATCTGCCCTCCTGCCTATTTTGATCAATCAAGTCTGATACAACCACAGCCATTCATTTATATACTGTCCAGGGCTGCTTTCACTGAAAAAACAGGCAAGTGGTAGCAACAGAGAATGTAAGGCCCAGAAACCTAACATATTTACTACACAGTCCTTTACAGAAAAAAATGTGCTGACTCCCCCAAAGCTCACATCAGCAGTCCACTCCCAAGTTCAACTTTCTCACTACAGTCCACCACTGTCCCTCAGAGGATGTCTCAAAGTGCAATTACACATTCGGGTGATTTCTCAATGTCTGTCACATTCCACTAAAAGCACAAACCAACCTGCTAAGTTCACCAACGTATCCCCATGCCTGGACAGTCCTAGCATGTATGAGGTACTCTGTAAGTACTTAGTAAATGACAACTAATTAATTAGATATAAAGACCACTGATTAAAAAAAAAAAAAAACTTTCAATCTAAGACTGGGGCCACTGACCTGCCTTCATGGCAAATAAATAACAATGGCTCTTGTGATAATAGACAATAAATTAATTGTACAAGGCCAGGCTTTTCCCTGGGCAAACAGTTCAGTACTCATATTTCTAGTGATACAGATTTCAGCCCATATGCCCATCATTGATCTCTAAAATTCCAAAGCTGAGAAGTTTTCTCTGTGTTTAGCCAAATGTTATCAACAAATGGCCAAACAAGCCAGTTCAAACACAAACTCTAGAGATTTACCTCAGAGTACACTAACTAACATGGGCTACATGTCAGGCAGCACGCTCAAACACATAGAGAGGTGGCTGAGACCACAGACTATGATCATAACCATGACCATTTAATGAGAGATAGCCAGGAAAGGTGTTTACAATCTAGTACAATACTCTGGAAATAGCAAGGTAGGAAAAGCATTATTTTGTCCAACTGCAGATGGAAAACTAAAGCACAGCAAGAAAAAGACCTTTTTCCATAGTCACAAGTGATTGAAACCAAACTTCTGGGGACCATGACCTTAATCACTATACTGTCAAGTTATTATTTGTCATCGATGAGATTCTCCCTTTGAAGGATATATCACAGTTCCCAGCCCAAACAGACACTCCATAAATGCTTTCATTATTATAACTATTCCATTACCATAATCATCTCAATAGTCAAGCAAAGAATGCATTTGATCTTCCACAAATTTAATAAGCATGTACAAATAGATTTCATAATCCTTCATACTGAAATATAAATCTAACCTTGTCTGATTTTGCTTTTCTGCCACCATCATCTCTAGAACCCACAAGTATAGAGGGACGAATGTTCCAGCACTGCAATTTTAATTAATGTACTTAAGTCAGAAACTAAAAGCAAGAACAAATGAATAAGAAAAAGTAAAAAAAAAATTGCTTAAACAACAGAAGTACACTTTCTCACAATTTTGGAAGCTGGAAGTTTGTGGTCAAGGTATCTGCAGGGTTGGTTTCTTCTGAGACTTCTCTATTTGGCTTGTAGATGGCTGTGGTCTTTACGTAAATAAAATGTTTTTAAGGTTATTCAAAAGGACATGATTATGTTTTTACGGCTGTTTCACAGACTGATTCAGGTAAAATTTCTCTAATTCCATGCTGAATGAAGTACTTACAAGCAAAATGTAGCCATTAAATATTTCTTATATCAATATTCATAAACACAGTAGTACACTGCAATCAATGTCTCTATTAAAGTCATTTACACAGAGGTCAAACTTTTAAAACACAGAAAAAGCAAGTGAAGTTTGCACATTTTCAAAAAACAAATTCTAAGCCAACATCCATATGGTTACTATTCCTTGACTCCATTTTATATTTGATTTCCAAATATCCTGTAAACTAGAAAATTACGTTAAATCCCCAAATCCACATAAAATTAAACAAATATCCCATAATGAAAGGCCAGGAAAGTATGTATTTGTAGTAAATACCAACTAAAAAATAACGCTTCCTATCAGTGTCAAGATTTCCTGGCAAAAGTGAAGATAAAACTTCATTAGGCAAATAACATAAAATAACATTCCATGGACAGCTGTCTACTGGGCTGGCTAGGAAGGGCCCTCAGAGGAACATGAATAAATGTGATATCATTCGGCATACTTCCCTTACTTGAAGGGTGGAATCCTCCAACACCTTCAAATATTTTAATATTTTTGTAATTTTTCTTACTTTGCATATTTTGTCTAAAGGTTATCATTGTGTTATCTGTTAGTCCATTATAAACTACTCCATTACTGGAATAAATGCCCATTTTATAACCACACAGTTCAGAAAAGGACAAATTTCCAAATGTGGTCTAAGCAACACTGGACAGAGCAGAAACATCACATCTCCACCTGGACACCTTCTTTGTATTACCTAATCCTGACACCGCAACAGCTTCCTCCTGCACCTCCATAGACCTGCATCGTCCAACCAGGATACTGCAGTGCTTGGGGTATTATTAAAAATTCTTTGGTACCACAATAGGAAGGGATTTCTCGTTCTTTCACCCATTCTTGACCATGATCTCTACCATTACAAAGGTGACAGTCCAGAGCCTGTAGAACTCTGAGCAAATTTCAAGAATTCCAGGCCACACAAAGTAAACTATGAAATCGCTTATAAGAAAATTGACTATATACTCAATAATTTGCTCCTCAACATAAATAAAAACTGCAGTAGTATTTACCTACAAAAGTCAATAAACAGCCTAGGCAGACTCTAAGTCAGGGGCATCAAACTCATTTTCACCAGGGGCCACATCAGTCTCACATTTGCCTTCAAAGGGCCGAATGTAACTTTAGGACTGTATAAATGTAACTACTCCTTAACAGTTAAGCAAGAACGAACTTGGCACTGCTGCTGGGTAGAAATAAAGTGGAGGCTGGATTTGGCCCAAGGATCTTGTGCTTGCCACCTGTGCTCTAAGGCATCTGAGATGAGCTAACTAACTGCTAGCTTATTTCTTATTCCTTTGAATTAGGGTTCAATCTTTGGGCATACACTAGTATTTTTTAGCCTACCCCCTGACAAGTTCATGCCAATCAATTTGATAGAATATAGTAGCAGAAAAACATTATTGTTCAAAGCTACCTTGCTCAGGAATCTAGTGGACCTCAGTCCAGACAATACCTATCCCCCAGTTCAAACCATGCTTTTGAGAGTATGTACATGAGTACACATACCATACTAACCTAGCTTCCTCTCCCTCTTGACTCCTGGTTTTACCCCTTTAGAGCTGTGTATTCAACCTCTCTGGTCCTCAACCATTAAACACAGATGATAAAACAGGTTTATCATGACAATAAAATGATTTACTACATGTAAGTGCCTGTCATGTAGTGAGAGCTCAGAAAATACTAGCTATTATCATTTATTATTAATTGTGATTTTTACAATATGATTCCAACACCATTCTGAAGATCCAACACAGCAACACAAGACAGCCAATGACATCAGACTGCAGGGAGAAATCTTCACAGCACATCAGTAATCGTGCAAAAGAAGTAGGAATTGTGACAGAAACATCATCCCTAAAATCTCGTATCAAATGCTTGGCTGAGGCTTTGAACTACTTCTAAACATTTTAGACCTCTTGCCTGCCTTGTAAGCCCAACAACTGTGAAAGAAGCATATGAAACTCAGGCAACTGAACAGTGGGAAAGAGTATATTTACATTGTGTGTATCAGTCATAGCGAAAATAGCTGTGCTCAGTGAAGAGGGATTCACGGGTGACACATTCAGACTCACACTGCAAACTCTGTCTCTTGGGCAGCAGCTCAAGTCTCCATTCAGTTCTTTTTTACCTTAGCCAAGCTGCCTAGAGTCAGCCCCCTACCTGTACCCTTCCAGGGATACCTTCTGATCTTGGCTGAGTTTGTACACAGAATCCAGGACTCACCCTCTCTGTCTCTCTCCTTTCCAGGATACCTCCTCACCTCCCAGCTGCAGCGGTTGTCCCAAACTGTCCCAGTTCTTCAGGACAGAAAGACTATAGGTTTTCTATTGGAGTTTTAGACACCACTGTGGTCTGCTCTCAAGAGAAAAGCTGAAAATAAAAACTAGAAACTTAGAACATGCCTGTCCCTTCCAATTTTGACTCCCTTCCAAGATTCCCCTGCTTCTTTTCACTCTCCAGAAGTTAAAGTAGTTGGTTTGTGTATTTTGTGTCTATTGTATAGTCACTAGCTATGGAAAGTTCAATCTGTTAAAAGCTTACATGGCCATCCTGGAAATGGAGCCTATCTGACACATATCCCAGAGGGATTCAAGCAGACATGTTCTTTTCTATCCCAAACAGCCAGAGAACTCATTAACAGAGACAGAACTTTGAGAGTTTATATTGAGGCAGGATAGTAAGAAGCTAGTAATATTCCTTGGCAAGTGGAATAGGAAAACTGAACAGCTGATTCTAACTGGACTCACCTGCCTCCTCCTTGCTTGCAGGACCACTCTCCTAAGCATTAAGCCCTCAAGACAATGAAGTTCTGATCAGCATCAAATAATCTTACAAAGCCCCAGTCCCTTGACCCCAGACAGAGTTTCAGTCAAAATAGAGACAACACCCAGGCCTCAGTTGTGTTTCAGCTCCAGACTCAGAGCAGCCAAATTACTCCACCAACTACACCCTTGTGAAATCAGAGAAACTCCATGGCTGACATCAGGACCAGATGCACTGATCAACTACCCCATACCCTAGCACCGACCAATCAGTAGAGACCCCAAAACTGACCATATATATTCATTTTGATGAATCAGCATATAAAGGACACACCTGGAAAGTTGATGAATATTCTATTGAGATCCTCCCCTGTGATCTCCCTTAAATTCCTGCCTTTAGAAAACAGATAAAAACCCTTAAGACAAAAGACCCAGCACACACGTGCTCTCACTCTAGAGTATGCCTGCTCCTTCTTTTTCAGACATGTATCTTTGCTATCTTTCTCCTAAGCTCTAACGGTCCCCATAAGACTTACAACCAGGGAAGCAGCAGTCAGCAACAGCTTGTCCTGGGCTAATCCCCTGAACCTGTCTCCAAGGGCCCTTCTTTTGCCTCTAATTTGTTTTCTGAGTCCATACAGCCCAGCTAGTTCACTTCTTCTGCCTTGGTGACTTTCCTCCTAAAAGGCCAAAGTGGCTCACTGAACAGTCCACTTCATTATTCTCCTCAAGTGTACTTTTGCTAAATAAACTTCCTCTTGCATTAGAGTTCTTGGCTTAGAATTCTTTTTTTACCAAACTCAAGAACCAAGATTCTTGAACTAGTGTTAACATCACTGGTAACAATATCATTATGTGAGAAAAGAGTTCATACCTTAAGACAGAAAGTCATTTCTGTCTTAAAAAATAACTCTAGAGAAATGGGCAAAGACTGGTCAAGGAGTAAGTAGAGTAGTTTGTTCTGAGATGCTGACACTAGTTTGCAGCTTGAGAGATTTGAGCACATTTGGAAAGTAACATAATACATAGAGGCTCAGTAAAGGAAAGGTCTTCATCCAAATAGGTAGGAAAATGGAAGTCCAAGGCAGAAATTTAGCAGAAAAAAAAATAGCTGATAATATAACTTACTCAAGAGGTTGTCAAGGGGTATATGCACACCTAGAACCAAAGACAGCCAGAGTGTTGAGCCAGGACAGCCAGGACCAGAGATAGCAAAGACAGTTGGCATACTTCATAAAGAAAGTCTCCTAGGCTTTGTCTGGTCTCACCAAAATAATGTCATGATTAATTATTGATGTCTTCCAGAGGAAACAAAAGTCCCATGTATGCACAAACCAGAATGAAGAATAAGGTTATAAGCACTAGCCAGGTGCCTCACTTGGTTGGAGTGTTGTCCCATACATCAAAAGATTATAGGTTCAATTACTGGTCAGGGCACATACCTAAGTTGCGGGTTCAATCCCTAGTCAGGACACGTACAGGAGGCAACTAATCGATATTTCTCTCTCACATCAATGTTTCTCTCTCTCTGGCCCTGTCTTTCTCTTCCCACTCCTTCCTCTCTCTCTAAAATTAATCAACATGTCCTCAGGTGAGGATTAAAAAAAGAAAAGAATAAGGTTATGAAACTTGAGAAGAATAAGGACAGACCCATCAACATCATCATTATTAATAATAATATCTTCAATATGCCCAGATGATGTCTGGAGTAATTCAAAAATAAGTGAAATTAAAAAGGGATATCAGACAGGCTAAAATAAAAAAAAAAGTGCCTTGAATCTTAATAAGCATAGTACGTGAACTGCCTCTAATTAGATTCAGGAACATGACTCCTTTGGAAACCAACCAAGGGAAAACACTTATTCAGAAGATTTCAATGAAAAATTAATAACTACTTGGTTCCACTTTATCATGCACAGACCTCAATGGTAGATTTTTAAAAACTAAAGTACAGTCTGTCTCAGAGAAATTACTCTTGTGAGTCCTTCAGAACCTAGGACATTTTAATCAATAAGGTGTAAGGGTAATTTACTGACTTACATAAATGAACAAAATATGTGCTATTCAAACTGAGTGAATTCTGTCACTGAAATCATTAAGTGTTTCTATAACCATACTACTAAACTAACAAAGAAAAAGCAACCAAAATCTGCCATTCATCTTGATGTTCAAGCTCCAATTAAGCAACCACTGATCTAGATAATGGTGACTGAGGTTTTTAGAAGGTATTTGGCCTCATGTCTTTCATATTCAGAGACACATGACCTGACCAAGGTAAATATAATTACAGAAGGGGACCATCTCTGCCTCTGATTTCTGGTTCATGTAGCTTCTGCCTATACCAGATTATGACTTGCTAAGGAGGATAATTAAGCAGGGTAACTAAGAGTGTAAGTTCCCCAACTGAATGAGCACCACAAAAGTGAGTGTGGGATTGTATGGGGTGCTGGTAACTTTCTATTTTGGTCCTAGGGAGTGATGTCTACTTTATAACTACATGTTAAAAATATATAGAAAATGTATGGAATTCTTTTCAGTATTTCATGTTATATTTCACAATTTTAAAAAAGCTTTAAATAAAAGTGTAAGCTTGAAGGCCCATAGCTCTGAATTCAAATCTAGACTCTATCATTTATAATTTGGGTGAATTTAGGCAAACTACTTAACTTCTCTAAGGTTCAGTTTCCTCTTTTGTAAAATGAGAATAATGATAAATAATGATAATAATAGTACAGTCTGCATAGGATTGCTGTCAGTGTCAAGGAGGAAATGCACTCACAGTGCTTAACCTAGCATTTAGTGGGCCTGTTTGGGTGGGGCTATCACAGCAAAGGCTCAGACGGTGACCCCAGCATCATCTCCCAGCTGGTGCACATCAACACATTTCCAGCTTGTAGCTACACTTGACTTTCCACCTTTTAGCTGACAATGTGCAGCTGATCAAACTGCTGTAGGGCAGCACACAGCTGAATGTAAACACAGTCCTGCTTTCTGGGCTAGGGCTCCACAGATCAGGACATGCCCTCACAGCCAAGGGATGGGCAGGCTTGGTCCATACAGAAAGCCAGCAAGTGGACACTTGAACACAATTTTGGACCACTGGCCATCAGTCTAATTCCAATAGGAAACCATTGAGGGGAAGTACAACTCCAGCCCTTTACAGCTAGTAGTAGACAGATGTTTAAGTAGTCAGGTAGCACAGGAGAAATCATGTAGACTTTGCATGCTGTCTGACAGAGGGTTCCACTCCTAGCTGTGCTGCTGGCCCCCAACATGGCTTCAGTAGACACTGTGAGTGATCACCCAGTATATTTTCTAAACTGTTCTGATGTCTCAGCACATCAGGGAATGATGGGAATTCCACCTCTTTGACAAGGGCTGGTTCAGCAACAAGCATATAACCTAATGGGCCCCAGCAACAAGTTAGAGGATGCCTGATGGGAGGTTTAGAGGAAAAACTTCCTCCTCCCCAGGAGAATAACAAAATAAGATGATCTCTATTCTTCCTTTAGATACTGTCTTGGACCCAAAAATGCTAAAGTTATATGGCTTTCAAAGTAAAAGCAAAAATAGTGCCAAAGCTTTCACAGAAGAGAGAAGCAAAGATCTTAGAATCTCAGTAACACGTGAGTTACTGCATCACCCAACCTCAGGCATATCCTACCTCTGGAGCCCCTGAGGTAGGTATATATGGAATAATGAATTCTTTATTTCTTAGGCTAGTTTGACTCAAGGATTCTTACTTGTAGCCATAATTGTTCGAACTAAAAATGAGTTCAGAGTCTATGGATTTCACTTTCCTTAACTAGAAATTGGGTCAGTAATGCTGAGCTTGCACATTGTGAAAGGTTTAGCAAAACTTTTTTGAAAAATTATCTAAAGCAGCCCATGCCAGTTTGGCTCAGTTGGTCATCCCATAATAGAAAGACTGCAGGTTCGATTCCTGGCCAGGGCACATATCTGGGTTTCCGCTTCCATCCTCAGTCTGTGTGCCTATGGGAGGCAATCAATTATTGCTTCTCTCTCATATCAAAGTTTCTCTCACAACAAAAATAAAAATGACCTTGGGTGAGGATACAAAAATAAAATTATCTGAAATAATTAGGACAATGCCTGGTACCTATTAAGTATCCAATAAATTGTCCCCACTTTTTAAAAACACACTCTTAAAATGAGTTCTCATGAAAATAGTAAAATATTTTTCTTTACTCAAAAATTCAAAAAATAGACCCTAGTGGTTTTTTCCTATGCCAGAGCTAAAATGGACCCTAAAGATCACTACCTCAGTGGTTTTCAAAAATTAATGTGACATATTTTTGTTAGAATTGTGGAGTCTCTGGTTTTAACTACAGACTACCTCCAAGAGACACATTAATCTGCATTTTTAACTAGTATCCCAGGTGATCCTAATGTAAGAGGTCTTAGAATCCCACTTGGATCTTTTCCACTTGACTCTCTAAACAGTCTCCTTACTCTGGCTTCACTCCCTCCACTTTTGCGGCTACAGTTGGACCACTCTTCACCCAAGAGCCAAAGTGATCTTTTGAAAACTGAAATTTAATCATGTGGCCTCTTGGCCCCAAACCTTCCATTGGTGAAACTCAATTAAAATGCTTAACTGAGCAACATGACATAAAATAACCTTCAGTCCCCCTCCTCAATCCCAATTATTTATCATACAATAAGACCCCACCATACGTTCCTCAAGTTACAAGGATTCAACTTGATGAGGAATATCTTTTAATAAACCTAATTTGACTTACATGGCATTTATTTGCATTTACAAGGATCATTTTCAATGCCTCATGCCTCATGAGCAGCTGAAAAATGGGAAACAAAATATCACACAAGCATTCTTATATCTGTATATCTGATGAAAGTGGACCTACCGTGGTTTGCTAGTTCATAGTACTGATTATAGAGTATCACTTTCATTGTTTTCATTGATTTTTTTTCTATATGCTTTAGGGGGCTTGCAGTAAAGTCTCAATTACATAAACACTGAATATCAGTGAATACTTGGCAACTAGACCATTAAGTACATTATATGTAAATCTAAAAAAAGCTGAAGGAACATAGGTAACAGACCTGTTACAGAACAAATGATGAAAGAAAACTATCCTATGTCATGTCAAGATAACTGATTTTAATTCCTGAAGAAACTGTATCCATTTTAACAGGACTTTAGTGTTGTTTATCAAAAGTTGATATTAATTTTGGAGTTCAGTCACAAATTCAAAACTTTCCTATTCAAATTAACAGTAACTATATTTTTGATTCACAAGAATTTAAAATTTGTCTTTAGGATATTTTCAGGAATAAATTCTTCCTAAGACAGAGAAAGGTGATAATGTTTGTTTATAGCAGATGAAAAAAGTGTATAATTCTTTATAGAGTCAGAGCAATGCAATCTGAAACAATGAGAACTTATTTATCATCTAATAAACAGAAAAACTTTTTTAAAATTATATTTGATATTGCTCAGGGTACTAGAAAACATATTCACATACAATGCATGTAGATTTTCTTATCTTTGAAAGGAGGCTAGTGTTTTGTGAGAAATAAAAGAGTTAATTCACACAAAGAGCTTAGAATAGGATATGGAACATAATATATATAAAAAAACTATCAATAAATAGTAGCCACTATTACTGTTATTATTAATCATCATGGGTAGAAATATAAATTTGTATAGCATTTCTGGAGGTCAATCTGACCAAACATCTCAACATATATTTGATTTAATAAACAGAAATGTATGTTCAAGAATATCCATCATAATATTAAAACAGTGGGACATCAAAAATAATGCAAATGCTTACTAACAAACAGATGAAAAACTAATGACATCTGTGTGAATGCAGCTTTCTTTTCCTCCATATTCTTTGGCATCAGATATAATACTTGCAAAATTTTAATGCATAGGCTAGTAATCTTGATTTGATGTCAAAAGGCAGGGAAATAACAAATTATCTAATTAGTATGACTCTAATTCTGTCTGGAAGATGCATATATATACATAATGCACATGTGTGCAAAATAATGAAAGCCTACACTACTATCCACAGTGGCTTTCTCTAGAGCACAGGGTATCTTTATGGTCTTTTGATATTTTTCTGTAGTTTCACAGTTTTTTACAGTAAGTACAAGCTAAATTTTCTTATTCAGAAGTAAAATCAGAAAAGACATTACATTGCCTGTTTAAACCAGATATGTAAAATGTCTGATACCCATAGGTTTTCTCTAAGATTATGCCTTTATATCAGTCATTTTATCAGCAACCCAGTACCTTGGAAATACTATTTGTCAAAAAAGCTTTTTAGCCCTGGCTGGTATGGCTCAGGGGATTGAGTGCAGGTCTGAGAACCAAAGAGTCACCGGTTTGATTCCCAGTTACGGCACATGCCTGGGTTGCAGGCCAGGTCCCCAGTAGGGGTATGTGAGAGGCAACCACACATCGATTTTTCTTTCCCTCTTTCTCCCTCCGTTCCCCTCTCTAAAAATAAATAAATATATTTTTAAAAAGGTTTTTAAAAATATTCTCAAATTCCAAGCAGACTAAGGTTTCAGTATAAAACCAAGTACTACCTGTCAAGCTAGACACCATCCTATTTTGAGATGGTTAATAAAAATTTGAACAGACTGGAGATAGAAATGCCAGAATTGTTGGGCAAAGAGGATAAAAATATCCAGATTATGACAAAAATGAGAGTTTTTTAAAAATTTATTTTAATTGTTGTTCTTGTGTAGTTTTCTGTCTTTTACTAAAAAATGAGTTTTTTAAAAATCAAAAAGGTTTCCCTAAAATAGTTTTCATACCCAAGTGAATATTTTAGAAAAGATCAGATTTTTGACTTTGCTCTTTCCCTCAAATAGTTTGTTATCTTACTGAGTTTTTCAATCCTTCATTTCATACCACAAAATAAATAAAAACATTAGTAGCTACCAGGTAAATTCTGGAAAGTAAATACAGAGCTAGGATTAGAACAACTACAAAAATAAGTATTCAAATATTCTACCTTCTGTGTGCTGACCTTACATTACAACCAAAAGCTCTTCCAACTATGCCCAGATTTATTAGCAATATTGCCATTTAGTATAATATAGCTTAATGCACTGAAAATCAAGTTAATAACTATAAATGACATAGGCAAAAAGTGCCAACTAATGGTAAATCACAAAGCTCCCCAGCCCTGAAAATTAAGAATGGAAATTAGCCCTGGCCAAGTGCTTAGATAGTTTGAGCAGTGGTCCTCAGCTTTTTTGGCACCAGGGACCAGTTTTGTGGAAGACCATTTTCCCAGGGGCAGGGTGGATGGGGAAAGACAGGAGGAGGAGCTCAGGGCAGGGGAGGGGGATGGAGGAAGAGCTCAGGTGGTACTGCAAGCAGTGTCTACAGACAGGGGACAGGGAGAGGGGAGGTTGGGGACCCCTAGATTAGAGTATCCTTCTGATGCGCCAAGATTGTGTGTTGGATCCCTGAACAGGGAACATGCAAGAATCAACCAATGAATGTATAAGTAAGTGGAACAACAAATAGATGTCTCTGTCTCAAATCAATAAATTAAAAAAGATTTTTTTAAAAAGCAAATATTAAACCATCAACTCTTACCTTCTCCCCTACAATCTACTCCAAATCACATTGATTAATGAGCTCCTCAGGTAAAAGGATGAAGTAATTGGCTTTTAACAGGGGCAGGGGGGAGTGGGTGGAGAGGAGAGAATGGCTGGGAGCAATATCTGATTATTCTCTCAATTAAATTTTTATCAGTTATTCATGAGTACTTTTTTATTAAATGAGAAAAAAATTATTCTCTCAACTTTTCAAGTTCTGATGATGTCACCCAGATACCCAAATTTTCTCCTGGATAATTGAAGTTACTAATTATTCATCAAAAGCAGAAAACTCCTTGCCTTCAATTAATTGTAAGCTTCTGTTTACCAGCAATTGGACATATGCAGTATACAGAGCCTCCATGAGCAAGATGCTGGGGATTCAAAAGTGAAAAAAACTCAGCTATTGCAAGGAGAAGTAACACTGGAAAGCACACAAAAATTACAAGTACCTTTTGGGCTAAATCTCGAAGGCAACAAAAAAAGAGTTGTTACGAAGAGACATCCACACAGCACACAGCAGAGGAAACACACTGTGCAGAAGCACAAGGACACCCAAATCCAGAATCTGAAGGGACCTCAGGCAGAGTGTGGAACAGACATGTGGAGTCTGTGGTAGGCAGTTAGACAGACACGAGCAGAGCAAGGACGATGGGCCAGTTACAGAAGGTCACCAGGACAGAACATCTCCAGACACCTAGCAATGAGAAAAACTGGTAAAGCAAGTACTGGAGACAACTGTTGGTAACTGGGACCTCACCCCTAAGGCACCCTCCTTTTCTCCCCTGCATGTAGCTCAAATGGTAGACCCCCTACTCTTGGAAGAGAATAAGGGGCTGGAGAAAGGCCCCATTTCACTTCCCTACATGGACAGGAGCCAACGGGACAGGCCCGACAGGTCATCTTGAAGAAGAGTTAACCCCTCTCCATGGCTCACACCCAGAGCAGCTCTTTGAGCCACCACTGGAAACTTTTGAGTACTTTTTCTTTGCTTGCTGATTAAACTTTCTCTCCAGTTTAAGTCTTGGCTCTGAATTATTTTCCTAGCTAAAACCTAAGTACTGAGGTCTACTTTTCACTGTTTACAAGCTTACATGCACGAGAGAAGAGAGAATGAGGCCACAGTAGGCCAGAAAGTGAAATGGGAACCTTGTCCATATACAACATGGTACCAAGATTACTCTCTAGAACATGCCGATGATCCAGAGAGGGTATCATCAGAATGATTTCTTATTTTCCAAACTGGTGTGGTATTTAAGTTATTTAACTTGCTATTTTAAGAAAGTATACCATATAATCCAACCCTCCAGGATGCCCATAGGTAAAATGATTTGTTAACAAAGTGTTCACCTTATTAAACAAAAAGACAAAATTTGTTATTGTTATCATACCTAAGAAAATAACTAGTACTAGTAATACTATGGCCATAACCACAATTTATTGAGCACTTACTATATGCCCAGCAGTTTTTTTTTTTTTAAGACTTTACAACCTCCTTACTGTGTTTTCTCAATTAACATTTGAGGAAAATAACATTCTTAGAGTTTAATTAAGTTCCCTGATGAAGGGCCAGGATTGGAACCTAGGAGTCTGCCTTAAGACCCTATGTTTTGTTTTCGTTTTCTTTTGTTTGCCTTTCTATTTATTACCGCATTTTTCAGACCATAAGACGCACCTAGGTTTCAGAGAAAAATAGGAAAAAAAATCTGAAGCAAAAAATTTGGTAAAATATTTAATAACATAAATAACATAATATTTCACCAATGTAAACAGAACCCAACAGCAGCATTAACAAGCATTATTCCTCCCAAATTGGGGGGTGCATCTTATAGTCCAAAAAATAGGATGCTTTCTATTCTGTTTCCAGCTTTTCTGATTTTAACAAATAAAATCATAGGATAAAACATACAATGTGATGATTTGTTAAACATACAAACTGTGAAAGGATCCCCCATCAAGTCAATTAACACATCCATCTCCTCATATTTACCCATTCTGTGTCTGTGTGAGAACATTTAAGTTCTACTCTCTTTGAAAAGTTCACTTATACAACACAGTGTTATCAACTATACTCACCACATTATAAATAGGTCCTCAGACTGAAACTCTGTACCTTTTTTACCAACATCTCCATCCCTAACCCCTAACCCCTGGGTTTGTGTTTTTAACCCACCAAACTGTACAACTGCTTCACAGTCCTAGTTGCAATATTTATTACCAAAGCTGAATGAAAACAAAGTCTTTAAATCCCAATTTGATTCCATGTAACAGCCATACACAAATGTAAAGGATAAGAAAGAAAACACAGATTTCTGTTCCCAGTTACCATAAACAAGTTTCCATTGCCCATACGGATAAAAAAGGGGCCACATCCTAAACCTGACAGACTCAGGAGAGGCCTGCAACACTGAGCCCTACAAACTCAGAAACCTAAAATACCCACGTGGGATGGCGTGGACATAAAACTCCCAAAGTAAAAGAGAGTCAGTCCTGAGGGCAGTCACATCCTAGGCCTGTAGCTTCCTTGACAAAGGGCCATCTTTACCCTAAGTGAGCTTGTCTATTGTCTTTTCCTATCTAAGATAACGTACCTTTGAAATGTGAAGGGGATCTTGTCCAGGCCTCTCAGGGCACACCCATGTGTCAGAGCAGAGACCACAGAAACCCTCATTGTTACTTTGTTCCCTGAATACCATCTCTATGTGCTGTTAATCCATAAGCTGCAATATTAATTATCACCTATCCTGTACCCACTAATGTAAAAGAAGTATGTCTCTCTGTTTTATACTTTATCCAATCTCAGAGATGTCCATGCTTTGCTTTCTCCCATTCCCTCAATTTACCACCAGTGGATTTCATGTAACCTCCTTATGTCTCCTCCTTTGATTCTAATGTATAAAATAAGCTGCAAAACTGCCATTATGCAAAGCATTTTCTCAATCCATTGAGATTTTGCTTCCTGGCAACTGTTGTCAGTTTGGTTCAAATTAACTCATAAAAATTCTCTACAGGTTTGGATGTTTCTTAGGTTGACACCCTCCCTTAAAAAAAAAAAAAAAAAAAAAAAAAAGCCTTGGCTTCTGTGTTGGGACTATATCAGGGATATCAAACTCATTTTACAAGGGGCCACATCAGCCTCGCAGTTGCCTTCAAAGGGCCAAATGTAATTTTAGGACTGTATAAATGTAACTACTCCTTAACTGGGGGCAAGGAGCTCTTGGCGCTGCAGCTGGGTAGAAACAAGGTGTTGGGCCAGATAAAACAAGGTGGAGGGTGGGATTTGGCCAGCAGGCCTTGTGTTTGCCGCCTGTGGACTAAATAACTTCCAAAATTGTTTAGAGTCCTGAGATCCTGTAACCCTTACTATCTATCTGCGGGATTCTTTAAAGAGTCAAGAAAAACTTCAGCTTTTATCAATTATCTTCTTAAGAGAACCATAGAAAGAAAGCTGAGAAAAACCAACCTGTTACCAATCACCTGAAGCCATTTCAGCAATTTTTACTTGATCAACATGCTTATGAATGTTACTGAGAATATCACCAATGGGTGCCTTCCCCAGGTCCCTGTGTTCTATTACACTTCAAACTATAGGGAGAAAGCTTCTAAAGAGAAAACACACATTCTGATTTCACTGAAAGACCAAGTTTTGAGAGTAATACCTTTTTAATGCAGATGGACAGCCCAGAGTCCTTGGGAATATTAAGCCAAATGTTCAATATCTCTTTCCAGAATCTCGTATGGTTCTTAATTAAGAAAAACTTAAAAACCAAGCAATGCCATATAGAGACAAAAACCACTGAGTTTACATCAAAACCAAAATATATCCAAAGACTCAAATTCATTTATGTCACTGGATTAGAAGCTGTAAGCACCTTTCCAGGGACTCAGATGACAAAGGTTCAAGTTCCCACTCTTTACCAAGGTAACACCACTGGCCTCCCACATTCAGCTTCTCTGCAGTTCAGCTGCTTTACCATGTAAGAGATGATGTCAAAGATGACTACAAATTCTAAATTCCAGATTTCATCAGAAGAATTAAGTTTTCTAAACAAAACTAACTCAACACAGGAAAGATAGCCTTTCCAACCAATGGTGCTGGAGCAACTGACTATCCATAGTCAAGAAAATGAACCTCAACCTAATCTCACCTCTCACATGAAAATTAACTCAAACTGGATCATACATTTATATGTAAAACTGTAACAACTTTTACAAGATAACATAGGAGAAAATCTTGTGGACCTAGGGCTTCGTGAAGATTTCTTAGACATGACATACCACAAGCATGGTCCGTCAAAGAAAAAAGATAAATTGGACTTCATCAAAATTTAAAACCTGCTCTGTGAAAGATTCTTTTAAAAGGATAAAAAGACAAGCTACACATTTATACCCAAGCACACAGCAGACACACTGGAGCTTTGGACCATGTGGCTTGGAAGGAGAGTAGGAGAGCCATGAGAGCATTCTCTCTTTCTCTCTCTTCCTTTCTTTCTCTCCCCCCTTTTTTCTCTCTCTCTTTCAGCAATGCAGCTTGGGAGTGGAAAAAGCTGTCTTGGTCACATGGTTTGAAAGGATGTAGAAGGACCCCTGCCAGCCCACCACGAGGAAATGCCATCCGGTGGTGGATTAAGAGCAAGAATCTAGTCAAGCATGGATTACTGAGAGAAGCTGGGAATACTGAACTGAGACCAGGTGAATGCTGAGCTATAGACTTCTATTTCTTTTCATGAGAGATGGTACCCCTGACTGACCTGGTTTGGCAAGGGGAGGGAGAACTGTGTGATTATGGGTGTTTTCTTGTTTCTAAAGAGAGTGGGATTTAACAGTAGAATTTCACCATTATTCTAAACCTGTACAACTCATAAATAAATAGTTCCTTCCTTTTCTTTAGACTCTGGTATTAGGAGTCATTGTTTTTCAGCGGTGGGCAATAGAACCCAGAGGAACAGAACCTACCATAGTTCTGTTTCACCATGAAATGCTGCTCAGTAATCAAGCACAACAAATAAAACATGCAACTTGGATACATATTAAGGGTTTTATGTTGAGCCAAAAAAAGCCATCTCAAAAGGTCAGATAATGTACAATTCCATTTATATAACATATGACAAATCACAGAGATGGAAAACAAATTAGTGAATGCCAGAGGTCAGGGATGGTAGTGGGAGGGAGGGAGTGTGAGTGTAAAGGGATAGAAAAACACAGAGCTTTGTACTGATGGAATAATTCTGTGTCTTGATTGTGTTGGTGATTACAAAAATCTACACATGTGACAAATGGCACTGAATTATGCACATACATTGTATCAGTGTCAAATTCCCAGTTTTGGTAGCATATTTCTGATTACATAAAATATAACTACTAGGACACCTCTGTGTACTATCTTTGAAACACCAATTCAAAAGAACCTATGCACCCCAATATTCATAGCAGCACAATTTATAACAGCCAAGAGCTAGAAGCAACCTAAGTGCCCATCAGCAAATGAATGGATCAAAAAACTATGGTACATTTATACAATGGACTACCACACAGCAGAGAGAAAGAAGGAGCTCCTACCCTTTGTGACAGCATGAATGGATCTGGAGAGCATTATGCTAAGTGAAATAAGCCAGGTGGTGAAAGACAAATACTGTATGATCTCATCTTTAACTGGAACCTAATCAACAAAAGAAAAAAGCAAGCTAAATATAACCAGAGTCATTGAAATTAAGAACAAACTGACAGTAACCAGAGGGGAGTTGGGAGGGGAAGTGGGGAAGGGTTTTCAGAAACTACTATAAAGGACACATGGACAAAACCAAGGGGGGGGGGGTGGAAGCAAGGGAGGGAGAAGGGTTTGGCTGGGGTGGGGGGCAGTGGTGGTCGGTAAATGCACGCAATTGTAATTGAACAACAATAAAATAATTTTAAAAATAATTTTAAAATAAAAAGAAATGCTTTTAAAAAGCTTTCTAGGAAACTTTTCAGTGTTGAGTAAGATTGACAAGGAAATTCCATCATGCCAATTAGAACTGAATCGTCCTTGAATATTCTCTTTCCTTCTTGTTCTTGATATTCAACCCATCAGGAAATTCTGAGTCTCCTTTCAAAACATTTCCAGAATTTGACCACTTATCATGTGTACCCAACACTCTGGTCCAAGCCATCTTCATCTGTTCTCTGGATTACTGCTGATCTCCCTGCTTACAAAAACAGCCTTTTCTCACAGAAAAAGGACTGATTCTTTAGGTCTCTTTAAAAGCCAGGTCCAGTCTTTTAATGACTTCATTTAGAGTGAAAACTAAAGTCCTTACAACTCCCTAATGTCTTAAAAGATGAGCAACTTCCTCTCCTCTGCCTATGGTAATAGGTTGAATGGTGGTCCCCACCTGTGACATCCATGTCGAAGAAACCCTTATTGGTACTATGATCCTATCTGGGGGAAAAAATGCAGATGTAATAAAATAAGGATCTTCAGATGAGATCATCCTGGATTATCCACATGAGCCCTAATTCTAATAACAAGTGTTCTTATGCAAGAAAAAAAAGATAAGATGGTACACGGAGAAGAGGAAAAAGCCAGATGAAGAAGGAGCCAAAAACTGAACTATGTAGACACAAGTCAAGGAACACATGGAGTCACCAGGAGCAAGAAGAGTAAGAAAGGAGTATCCTCTAGAGCCTTCTGAGACAGGGCCAACACCTTGACTCAAGATTTCAGACAAGAGGAAAAATTCCTGCTGTCCTAAGCCACCTAGTTTGTGGTAATTCATAGCTGCTCTAGAGAAATAAAGCACTGCACATCCCACCAAGATCCTTCTCCTCTCTCTACTCACCCCTCCCTGATACACTGGCTGTTTGTTACTTAAACATATCAGGCATATGCCCCTACCTCAGAGCCCCTGCATTTACCCTCTATCTGTCTGGAATAATTTCCCCAAAATTTCCCCATGGCTCCCTCCTACCCCCTTCAGATCTTTGCTCAAATCAATGACTACTTTCCTGATGCCTCTTATTTAAGGTGTAACCCCATTACCAAACCCCCAATCTATCCCTCCTGACTTATTCTAGCACATACTGTCATCTGTCTCTCTTTCCCCAGTAGAAAGGTGGCAGAGAGTTTTGTCTCTTTTGTCCTGTGCTATCCCTGGTGCCTAAAACTATCCCTAAATGATAGTATTTGAGTATTACCTGCTGAATGAATGAACAAAGGTAGAGGAACTAATGATGATATATATGAGGCTCAGCCTATTATAATACTTTCCAAACTTCAGGTTAACCACATACCAGTTTCCTTATTTTTTACTATAGCTCTTTACTAAAAATATAATTATCTACTTAAATTTTTTAGCCTACTATCTATACTTTACATAATTATCTACTTTAACCGCATCCTAAGCAATAATATTGATAGAATTACAGGTTTAAAATGCTAGTTACAAATTTTTCCTAACATACAATGCATACCTATAAACATTTAAAATGTTCACCTGGAGATCCCTAAAATCAGTCCTGGTGCCACCAACTGTCTGAGCAGCACCAAGAGGCAAGGGTTGGCTTTCTTCTGCCCCTGCAGTTACCACACCTAGTGTAATGGGGGTTGCAAGGAGGCAGGAGCCCTATAAATAGGGATGTTTGAAAGGAATCTCAGAAGTAACAGTGGCCTCCAGGTAACACTGCCCTCCAACCCCAAATGAAAAGGCACTGAACCCCATGATCCCTCTTCTTCACAGCCACAAAGTAACAAACCATAATGACCCATGTCTATGTAGAGCTCCACTCTGTCCACGAAGAATTCCTCACCTTCATTTTGACTCTCACATCTACTCTTCGAGACACACTAATTATCCCCATTTTATAAATGATGTGAACTGATTCCTTAAAGTCATCTGTGTGATTTTAACCAAGGCTTTTTGAACTCTGTGGTAACAAATAAGCCCAAATATGAAGTGGTTCAACACAACAAAAGTATCCTTCATCCTGAAGTTACAATCCTGGGAGGGCAAATAGGAGGACAGGGCTCTGCAGGAGTTGCTCAGGGACCCAGGTTATACAGGCTTTGCCATCTTTACCAGAAGTCTTCCGAATTACCTTGGTGATCACCATCTCTGTCAACAGAAAGGCACAAGAACATAAAGAAACCATATAGGAGTTCTTCATAAGCTAGCCTGAGCCTTTTCAAAGTCACCTGAGTACGCCCATGTCACTTAAAAGTGGAAGAGACTTGCAACAGAGGCTCTCAGTGCTCCACTCATACCACCTCAGATCCCTGCCTATGTGTTCTCACTCCCAACAGCCAGCCCCTGTGGCCTTCTATGTGGGGTGCTGAAGACAACTTACCCTTGAGCAGGAAGAACCAGAAGTGCCTGGGAATTTACATCCCAATGGGAGTGGGGATGGTATATAAATGCCCCAACTCCCTTGCCCTTAATGGGACAACTCTTGAAGTATAACCTCCTGACACTGTTTCCAAAGCTGTCCGGTAGAACTAAAGCAAAGACACCCTCCTTGAGACTCAGTGTATTAACCCACCCTCTCAAACTCCTTCTTCTAGGTTTAACATCCCTAGTACCCTTCCAGATTTTCCTGAGAATAAACACCTCCCCCAAAATTCACATTCCCAAGAGTCTTTTTCTCAGGGTCTGCTACCAGGGAACACAAACTAATAAAAATCCAAGTTACTCTGGTTCAAAGTGCCCCAAATGATCATCACTCACATACAGCACTTGCCATATCTGCAGAATACAAACACTAATATCAACTTCTTTACGTGGCCAGTTTTAACATAAAGCACTTCATTTTTATACCTTACATACTACCTCTACAGTCTGCATACATGTAAGCAGAAGGTGATATACACAATTTAAAAATTAAAGGGATTCAGTTCTTGCTAGTCCAGGTGAAAAATCCTCAGCCAAAGATCTTAAAAGCACATGTTGGGGACCTCACTTTAGAGATATAATATGGCCCCAGCAACAAAGATGTCTGGGAAACACTGACCTCTGCAACCTCAGGCTCAGCTGACTACCCAGGAAGCTGGAGTGTAGCCCAAAGACAAACATCATGCCCCCAGGAAAGAGGTTAAAGAATGTATAGAATGTGGTAACTGCCTGATGTTATCTTTTATTTTTTCTTTTAATTTAGTGGTATATTGCTCTCTGGGGAGGTCTACACAACTACCCACCATCTGGTTTTGCTATTAACCCGTACTATTAGCCCCCTTTAAAAGGGACCCTGAACTGGAATGGGCATGGATTCTTCCCAGCCCACCATGTTTGGGAGCAGTTGCTCTGACGAGTATATACTGGGTTGGCCGAAAAGTCCATTTGGTTTTTCCCATAAGATGGCTGCAGTAGAACTTCATGGTCTTTAACTTCATTCAAAACAATTTTGTTAGATTGTATTGTGAGTTGTCATATCAGCATACATTTAAAAAATTATCAAAGTTGGCGAATTTGTGTAGCTATTTTAATATTGAAGATGGAAGAAAATACACATTTTCAGCACATTATGCTTTATTAATCCAAGAAAGGTAAAAACCACAATTGAAATACAAAAAAGATTTGTGTGCAGTGTATGGAGAAGGTACTGTGACTGACCAAATGTGTCAAAAGTGGTTGTGAAGTTTTGCGCCGGAGCTTTCTCTATGGACGATGCTCCACAGTCAGGTAGGCCAGTTGAAGTTGACAGTGATCAAATCAAAATATTAATTAAGAACAATCAATCTTATACCACACAAGAGATAGCCAACATACTCAAAATATCCAAATCAATAGAGTTATTGGTGAAGATGAAAACTGTGTCTTTTATTTTATAGAAAAAACTAAACAGACCTCTTTACCAACCCAATAAGTTTCTCCTATTAAAGTTCTTAAGAATCTGAATAAGGCTATGTGACAGTTCTTCAGAATCAATCCTGAAGTTAGGCTTTTAGGGCTTTGCCCCAATAACACACCAGCACAGAAATAAAAAATTCCCCCTGACAAAATCTTAAAGTTTCAAACATATTTAACAGAGCAACTTCCTCACTAGGTGTCTTATCCATATTCGATGCGGCATCTCTGTGTTACCTGCTCCTGTGTGCCATCAATGGTATGCACCCCTTCTGGAAACAAGGTGTTACCAGCCATTTGCAAAGCTGAACTTGTTCTAGTACAGCAATTTTCAACCAGTGTGTCACAAGAATTTTTACATGCAATATCTAACTATTTAGTCCAGGGCATGGACCGATTTTCCCTTAGATCACGGGCCCCCAGCCACCCACCAGGCAGCGGACTCAGTACCAATCCCTGGTCTATTAGGAACCTGGTTGCACAGCAGAAGATGACCAGCTAGCAAGCGAGGGAAGCTTGGCTCACATTACTGTGGGAGCTCCGCCTCCTGCCCCCCCCCCACACACCCATCCATGAAAAAATTACCTTCCAGGAAACTAGTCCCTGGTGCCAAAAAGGGTGGGGGATGGGCCAGAAACAGGCGCAACTGAACCTCTTCTCTCTGTGATATCTGCCAACATCTTAAACAGAGATGATTCATTCCTAAAACCCACTACGACTCTTTCCAGAAGACTTCACGTATAGCAGTGTAACTGCACATGTATATAATTCTTTACTCTTTTATGCTGGTTTCCCCCATTTTCCTCAAACTCTTAGAACTCCATAAACAACCATGCTGGATGACTTTCATCCACTATTTGCCTATTATCATAAGTAGACCTCTTTCAACTACTGCTATTACTCTTTTTCTCTTTCATTATAACACTTTGAATTGATTTCACTTTTATGGTCATTACTGTCCATTTATAATCAGCTTTGACTGCATGCTGATTATTCTTACATTTCAACCTCATACTACTGCAGAAAACAGCACTTGGTATTACACTGTGATTACAAAACCAGATGGATTAAATTATATAACTGTTTTTTTTTTTTTTTAAGGCCTGTAACACAAGTTTTAAAATGCAGGGGGTTTTGTTTAACCTTGAATGAGCTATAGAGTAAAGAAAATAGTTAAGGCTGGGAAAGAAAAAAAAAAGTGTTTTTTTCCTTTAAGCAAAATGAGAAATACCAGAACTTGCACAGTTGAATAAGCACAGCTCTATACTCCAGCAAAATAAGCCAGGCGGTGAAAGACAAATACCATATGATCTCACCTTTAACAGGAACCTAATCAACAGAACAAACAAACAAGCATAATATAACCAAAGATACTGAAATAGAGAACAGGCTGACAGTGACCAGAGGGGAGAGCAGAGGGAATTTCATGGGAAAAGGGGAAGGGTTTACAGGAACAAGTATAAAGGACACATGGACAAAAACTAGGGGGGATGGAAATGGGAGGGAGGTGAGGAGGGCTGGGGGATTGGTCTGGGATGGGAGTAAAAGGCAGAAAACTGTACTTGAACCACAGTTAAAACTTAAAAAAATATATTTCTAGAACTCCTATTTGGGAAGTGGTATCAAGCTTGTACCCCATTCCTTGGAATATTCTTCTCAACTGCAACTCTTCTTCCTTTAAATTGGTTACACTTTCAGAAATGGTCAGAATTTCTTACCCCCAACATTGGTGAATAAGGTGGTGGGAAACAATGTTTTGGTTCAAAAGCAAGTACATAAAGTATACAGCAAGATGGACTGTCAGCATGATCATGTGCTAGCTTTCCAAGCAGTTATAAAACAGGATGTGCATCTCTAGTATAAGCTCATATTCCAAAAGCTTCAGATGAGAAGTTCAAGATGAGCCTGGCAACTGTACTCATTTCCTAGGGCTGCCATACAGTCTATAGGCATCCACTTTATTGCACCTCACAGATAGTGTGTTTTTTACAAACTGAAGGCAAGACCCTTAACCAGCAAAAAAGATTATGACTTGCTGAAAGCTCCGATGATATATTTTTAATTAGGGTGTGTACATTTTTAGATATTATACACTTAACAGACTATAGTATAGTACAAATACAACTTTTATGTGTACTGAAAAATTTTAAAAAGCATGTAACTTGCTTTGTCGTAACCTTCGCTTTACTGCAGTGGTCTGCACCTGAAACCCGCAATTAGTGTGAGAAAGGAATGCCTGTATCAGAAACTGGGTGGCTTAAACAAGAGAAATTTATAGTCTCACAGTTCTGAAAGCTAGAGGTGTGATATCAACATGTCTCAGGGTTGGTTCCTTCTGAGGCTGAAGGAGATTTGTTCCCTGCCTATCACCTGGTTTCCGGAGGTGGCAGTCTCTGGCATTCCTTAGCCTGTAGAAGTGTTGCCCTGTTCTGTTTTCATGTTCAGATTGTGTTCTGTCCCCATGCATTTCTGAGCCTAAAGTTCCCCACTGCATAAGGACACCAGTCATACTGGACAGGGGCCCACCCTAATGACCTCTTAACTTGATCATCTCTGTAAAGACTATCACCAAATTAAGGTGACGTTCTAAGGTAATGGGCGTTAGGCCTTCAACATAAATTATGGAGGGGATACAATTCAACCCATAACAAGCACAAGTGAACTGCCCAATGCAAGCTGCATCCCCAGGGTTTGTTACAGGACAGATCTGTGGCAACAGGGAAGTTGTTTACAGTCTCTCAGCCACGGTTTTCTCCTCTTTAAAATGGTGCAGTGATGACAATAGTAATGCCTACCTAATCCTCTTTAAGTGCACAGCACGCAGGACTGGCCCAATGGAATGTGCTTGATAAACATCAGGTGTTTACTTCTATGTGTACCCAATGCCAGGTTATCCAAACAGACACTATTAATAACCACTATGTAGGTGAGTCCAAGAGAAACTGTACAGCTATACTCCCAGAGAGCCCTGGGGAGCCCTCTGAATGCCAAACACCTAGACCACGTATCTCTTAAAGGCAGCAAAGTCCTCACTTGCCCAAGCTTCCTACCAACCCACTACCTTCTAGGCCTAATGGTACACCTGTTATGCATTTAACAAATATCCACTGGAAGAATAAATGAACAAGAAAATATTAACACTAAAGGTATTTCTTAACAGACATGGTGAACAGAAAGTGTAACCCCAACTATACACCAGACAACATTTCTGCTCCGGTGATCATTAACATTAACTACATAATCATTGTACACCAGCATTGTACAGCAGCATTAGTCATCATAGCCAGAAGGTGGAGCAACCCAAGTGTCCACTGATGGATAAAGGGACAAGCTGTGACTTGTACTCACAAGGGAGCATTATCCAACCTGAAAAAGGAAGGTAATTCTGACACGCGCTGATACAGCAAGGATGAAACTTAATGTCATTATGCTAACTGAAATAAGAAGTCACAACAGACAAATATGGTATGATTCTTATATGAGGTTCCTGGAGTAGACAAATTCATGAGACAGAAAGCAGAAAGTTTCCGGGGAATGAGTGGAAAATGGGGAATTATTGTGGGAGTTCAGAAGTCTCACCAAGATATGCCTCTGTGGTATGCAGATTGCTCTGAGCTAAAGGCAATTTTAGCCTCAGGCTCAAGAAAAAACTTCTGCCCAGAAAAACATGAATTAGGGACCTCGTCCATAACAGGGAATTATCAGCGATAACCTCTTGTGACCTACTACAGGGCATGACAAACTTCTATTTACTAAGCATCTGCTCTTCTTGCCATCCTGCAATGACCCTTTGGAACCCTCAAGGTGCATGACTTCATCCCTAGCTCAGGATGTCTTATATGTACTCTTTCTATCTCTGAACCTCTCACATACAGGGTCTGACTCTCAAATGAATGCAGGGTGTCCATACATATGTATGCATTAAACTTGATTATTTTCTCTTACCATTCTGTTTCACATTCATCTGATTGTTAGAACAGCCAAATGAACCTGAGGACAGAGGCCAAGTTTCTTCCCACCCTACAGTGTTTAATGAGTATAAAGTTTCAGTTAGGGAATATGAAGAAGTTCTGGAGATGGTGGTGGTGAATGTACTTAATGCCAAAAAAGGTACATTTAAAAATGGTTAAATCATACATTTTATATGTATATTTTACCACAATAAAAAAGTAGATAATAAAAATTTTAAATAAAAAATATATACACATTCATATTTCTAGTACCTTTAGAAATTTGAGAAGCAAAAACAAGGTTTTGGAGACATAAGGAGTGTTTGCTGGTCCAAACTTTTATCACAAAAGCTGTTCCTTCTCTACTTCTCTCAACACCCCAAAATTCAATCACAAAAACACTGCTGTGCCTTCATAATTAATTTTACTTACATTATAACAATGTTGCTTATTTAAAACATCAAAGTTCCAGGAAAGGAAATCTTTTCTGACCTATTGAGAAAGACCCTGAAGTATGTTGGGGGGAAATAATTCATCCTGCAGCACAGAAAAATGTATCATTAAGAAAGAAATACTGTAACTCATGGATTACTAGAAAGATAACATTGCTGACACACTGCCAATATCAGGAGAAATGAAATGCCATACTCACTTGGGTCATTTAATGGAAAATAAAATAATTTCCTCTCATCTTTATTTAAAGTTTAACCCTGTAAGTTTTCCCCCACATTAAAAGTATATTTTATATAAAACATTGTTGATGTAAGAAACATGCAAACCTGTAAAAAACTTTTTTTTGAGATACAAATCGAAGTTTATCTGTTCATTTTTTTGCATATGGAGTACTCTTCAGTGACATCCCCTGCCTGTGACTTTGCCACAATCCTTAACCACGGCACAACTGCAACCAACCACTTCACAGGTTTCCCTCTCTATGGATTCCCCTCATTTCTTGTTATCAGTAACCTTAATTAGGTTACTTAGGGGTTCAGCACGAAGGGCCTCCACCACTGGACATGAGTGACTTGTCACAGTTGGATGCAGGCAAACAGAGACCGGCCCAGCACTAACCCATCTAAAAGGTGCTTCACAACAAACTTGAAATTCCATTCATTTAATGTGATGGTTTAGTTTTGCAAACTGCTTAAGGAGGATTCCTGTCTGCCATCTAGATAACACAAAATAGCCCCACAGCCTACAGGTTTGTCAGACAACATGTTACCTTTCATTCATAAAAAAGTGAAGTGAAGTGTAAAGAATTTTTATAAGAGTTTCTTTAGGCTCAACTTACACTTGCTGGGAAGCAAGACTTCAAATGCTCTGGAGAATAAGTCTGCAGATTATTCTGTGCATCTTAATTTAAGGAGGGGACTTAAGAAGGATTACATGAAGGTGGGCAAAATCAAGGTGGGGACTGGACTACAGGGTACATAAGAAGATTATGTGCTCTATTGAGGGTAGTTATTCCTTTGTGGGGTATCAGGTCTGGCATTTCAAATGCGTGTTAACCTAGATCAGGGGTGTCAAACTCATTTTCACCAGGGGCCATATCAGCCTTGCAGTTGCCTTCAAAGGGCCTAATGTAATTTTAGGACTGTATAAATGTAACAAGTCCTTAACTAGGGGCAAGGAGCTGCCACTGGGTAGGAACAAGGTGCCAGGCTGGATAAAACAAGATGGAGAGCTGGATTCAGTCAGTGGGCCTTGTGTTTGCCACCAGTGTTCTAGATGTTCAAGAACAATGAACAGGGCTGGTTTCAGAACCTTTCTCTCAGTAAAGAAGCTATGGGCCTGAGGCATGATTGTCCACCATGACCTGCCCAGTTAGAAATTTATGATTTATTACAGCACCACTCTTGCTTCCACAATACACATAGTCATAAAATCAACTTTATACCACTCATAAAAGCCTCACCATAAATCTGTATCAAACAAAAAAGAAAGCATCCATTATACTCACAGCATGCCCTGCTACTTTTGGATTTGGTACTCCACTCCTAAAAGTACCCTGTGATAGTGTGATTTACAATAATAAAGTCGTATCTGGTCCTCAACCCTGGTCTTGGTACAGAACTCCTAAAACCCTAGGAATTTTGTAAGTATGATAAAGATGTCTTTGTTATGTTAATGAGGCAACTTCAGAAGTCCCTAAATAAACTAAGGATGGGGGCTGGTTGCAAGGGGAACCAAACAGGGATTAGGGTAGGGGTGTCAAACTCATTTTCGCAGGGGGGCCACATCAGCCTCCTGGTTGCCTTCCAAGGGCTGAAATAATTTTAGGACTGTATAACTGTAACAACTCCTTAACTGTTAAGGAGTTGAAATTACATTTGGCCCTTTGAAGGCAACCACAGGGCTGATGTGGCCCCTGGTGAAAATGAGTTTCACACCCCTGGATTAGAGGGTTGGGATTTTCAGTCCCATGCTTTCATCTCAGGGGAGGTGAGTGGGACTGGAGATTCAATCACCAATGACCAACGATTTCAAATTATGCCCAGGGAATGAAGCCTCCACAAAAATCCCAGAACTATGGGGTTTAGGAAGCATCTGGATGGGTGACTACATGGAGATTTAGGGAGAGGAGCTGGCTGCTCAGAGAGCATGGAAGCTCCACAACCCTCCCCACATACGTTGCCCTAGGCATCTCTTTCATCTGGCAGTTCCCAAGTTACATCCTTTTATAATACACCAGTGACCTAGTAAGCAACATGTTTCTCCAAGTTCTATGAGCCACTCTAGCAAATTAATCAAATCTGAGGAGGGCATTATGGAAACCTGAAACTATAGCTCATTGGTTGGTGAGAGGTACCCCAGCAACCCAAACCTGAGTGCAAAAAGATGATATAGATTGGTGAGATTTTCTTGTTATTAGAACTATAACTTTCTCGGAGACAGAAGCTGGTTCATATGTTGGGGAGCAAGGGGCTGGACTGGGCATGTGAACAGACAAAGTCACGGGCAGCAGAAGTTATAAAAAGATGTGACCATAAGTAAGTAACCAGTTAACAGAACAGAAAAGGCACAGAAAACCAACATCAAGGAAAATTTGTCTTGAATTCTAATGTGTCAGTTTCAATAAACCCTTTTTTCTTCCTTAAGGTAAGTCTAAGTAGCTCTCCTCACACCCTCTCACTCAGGGACAGTAAATGGCCTTCCTTACCTTTTACCATGTGGCAAAAGATAGGAGAAGTCAGCAATGGGGAGCCAGCAATGGGGACCCAGCAGGGAAATCATGGGTCTTGTCCAGGGTTCCCTTAATAAGGTCAATGTTCCTCTCCTATCCCATTACCACCATTGAGTCCATTTTAGCTCCATGACTATGTACCTGTTTTCCAGGGACAGACTTGGTTTCATTACACCTGTTGTCCTGGTATAATCATTCACAGGGCTCAAGTTCACACTTAGAAGTATCCCAATTTGGCAATAAAATATGTAACCACCCTAATTTTAGTTTAAGCCCTTATATTCTCTCATTTTATGAGAGAATAAATATAACTGTCAAACAATCTATGACACAAGTATACAAACACATTCAGTTTTCAGAGATGTTGAAATGCGTAAAAGAAGAAAGTGAGTCTTGTAATAAAATGTTAAGGAAGCATCAAAGAACACAAAGATAATCGGTGCTGAAGGCAAGATTTGAACCCAGATAGTCTGACTCCAGTCCTGCTGAATGCCTATTATCCTGGCCATAATTACTAATGCACTGAGTTATTGCAAGTTTTTCAAATGATCTCCATTCTGTCATTCCTCCAACTCTCACCATACTACATGTAAAAAGAGTACTCTAGCCCTGGCTGGTGTGGCTCAGTGAATTGTGTGCCAGCCTGTGAACCAAAGGGTCACTGGTTAGATTCTCAGTCAGGGCACATGCCTGGGTTGCAGGCCAGGTGCCCAGCAGGGAGTGCTCAAGAGGCAACCGCATATTGATGTTTCCTTCTCTTTCTTCCCCCTTCCCCTCTCTAAAAATAAAATAAATAAAATCATTTAAAAAAAGAAAGAGTACTCTAAAGCACAAACTACCCTGACACCCTACCATCTAAAACCCTTCAATGGTCCCCATTGCCCTCAGAACAAAACTTAATTCCATTTCCAGACTCACAAGAGTCAGCAGAATTTTGCCCTGGCTGCTGTGGCTCAGTGGATTGAGTGCTGGCCTTCTAACCAAAGGGTTGTCAGTTCAATTCCCAGTCAGGGAATATGCATGGGTTCCAGGCCAGGTCCCCAGTAGGGGGTATATGAGAGGCAACCACACATTAATGTTTCACTCCCTCTCTTTCTCCCACCTTTCCCCTCGCTAAGAAATAAATAAATAAAATGAAAAAAGGGGGGCAGAATTTTGCCCCTGCTTATGTCCCCAGCCTCATCTCTCACTGCTTCCCCCACCTCAAACTCCACAAGGCAGCCCTCCTGAGATTCCTCAGCACCCTAGAGTCACAACCATGGGACTAACACAGCCTGGGAATGCAAATGTGACAAGTACATGGAGAAATAGGGTCACTGTCACTCACAGGACCCAAGCTTACATAGACCTATTCCTTGTGCTTTGCCATGTCTCCAATATCGATTCATACTTTACACCAAATCCTTCCAATTTTTTAAATAAAAAAAATTTTAGAGGCAAACATTAGAAATCTATTCTTTCAGTGCCTAAGTGCTATTCATTCGCAATCATTTCTAGAAAAGGGCAAAGTCCAACCACATAATCAGCACACTGTTCAGTCTGAACTCAGGACACCAGGAAACACCATCCTCCATGACCATCAACCAAAGTCTACCTGGCAAAGCAATGCATTTCTCAATTTCTCCCGCAGTCCTGCAACCCTGGAGGCAGTACTTCATATTAGGCAGACAGTACAGTTGCCCTTTGATACACGTTGTGACTACAGTCTGTCCTGTAGGCATCCCCCTACATTGAATTATTAATGCACATGAGGTCCAGAAGCCATCACTACTAAGTCAACACCATGATGTGCAAACATTTCTGAAATGAGCAACATCCAGGATGGTGCAACCAAGCTCCCTCCCTGTGTGTCCTCCCCACTGCCACTTTGGGACTCACCAGACCTTCATGACATCTGTGGAGCAATGGAGATGACTGGGGCCCAAGAGGCAGGCCTTGAACTCTGTGAACCTCCAGTTTCCCAGATGTAAACTGAGAATAACCACCTCTGTCTCACATGGTTGTTGCAAGAATTAAACGAAATAAAACATATGCAAACACCAAGCCAGGGTCCAACCCTGATATGGCAGCAAACAATAAATGCTTATCCAATCTGAGAAATGAAAATTATTCTAGTTTAATAAGGTTTAAAAAAATGCAAGTAAATTTACCTTCAAATCTACTGTGAGAAAAAATCGCTGTGAGCCCACCATAATCATAGAGCCAAATGTCATATATATCACCTTATTTAATCTTAGTAACCATCTGTGAGAATTATTCTGTTTCAGAGAACAATTAATTGAGGTTTTGTCAAGTTCAATAATTTGCAGAGCAAGAACCAAGCAGACCAGAATTTGAACTTAGTTCTATTTGAACACAGAACTCATTCTCCTTTCCCCTGTTACTATTTCCCAGACACCAAAGCCAGGGAAGGAGAGAGATGAATGATGGCCTGGCAAGGACAACTGCTCAGTGGTGATTAGTACACCTGAGTCAACACAAGCCCAAATGATTGAAGTTACCTGGCATTCGGGGGCAAAGAGATGGGAAAAGGTAAGCAATCAGTGTAACCAAATGTCAGCTCAAACAGGATCCTTTGGCAATCTACATTACTGTTTTAAAAGTATAAGTGGCTTATCAGCATAAGGCAGGTGACTGGCTGCACTGTGATTTTAAGCAAGTTACTATGTGACCCCTTGTGCCTCATTCCCTGGCATGCAACATGAAGGCAGTACAATCTCTCTTGCAGTAATACTGTACATGGGTTAAAGAAAAAATGTGCAGAAACAGTTTTGCGCAGAGTATGTCACAGAGGAACTAATACTTCCATTATTACAAAAGCCCTTTCACAACTAGACTTCCTACAGCCCCTTCCTCCCTCACCTGCCTAAATTATCTGCATCATCCCTCGACTTCTCCTGTCACTTATCTGCCTCTTCCTTCTTCTCTATGTATCCCTACTCATTCATTTAGGCCATAAAAGCTTGTTGAATACCTAGTCAGGCCAGCAGGAGAATAGCAGTGTATAAGAAAAATCTGCCCTCAGAGCTTAAATTCTTAAATTTGTGAGAGAAGGTGGGAGACAGTAAACAAACAAACAAACAAAGACACATAATAAACCACCAGATAAAGTGTATACGGTGAGGGATAGAAAATACTCCTGGGGAGAGGGGTGTCAGATACTCAGGGAAAGCCCTGTCTGAAGACTTAGATTGAATCAGAGAGCTGAATGAAGGGAAAGAACAACGCATGAGTTCAGAGAGAACAACGTTTCGGAGAGAGGGAACAGCAAGTGCCTTGATGCAGGAACAAGCACAGTGTCTTAAAAGACTGAGGACATAGTCTGCTTCTGCTCCTCCTGTTCCTACTTCCCCTCTGTATCACTCACAATGCTGCCATATGATTACTAGTTTCCATGCCAATTTTGTCACTACACTACGAGCCTCTTGAGGGCAGGAGCTGTGTAGCTTCCTCTGTGTTCACTCAGTCATACAACACTCATTGGCTAAGTACCAGCATTCTCTTAACTTAAGCACTGGGTTTACAATGAAGAACTAAATAAGCATACTCTCTGCCTTCAGGAGTTTACAACAAGTAGCATTGAGCAGATGCTAAGTATTCACAAATCATTTACATTTACTAAGTGAATAATATTGGCTTGACTTTTAGTTATGTAGTTTTATGCCATGCAGAGTTCTGGGCCTCTTTTGTCTGAAAGATCACCATTCCTCACCTCTTCCTGTTATTCACCTGCACTCTCCACAGAAAACTATTTGCAATGATCCCTCTAACCCCCCGTGTTCTCTCCTTGGCCTTTGCACGCAGTCTACTCCATCAGGAATGCCCTCCCTGCCTTCACCTTCTTCACCAGACTAACTCCCATTATTATTTCCCAAAATTTCATCAGTGTATTAATGTTATCATTTGCTCAAACATGTACAAATCTCTTAAATTCTTCAGACAAAACATTTCCATCAAATAACAATGAGCAATGCAAAAACCGACAATCCCAGACTGAGTAGTAACAACAGTTGGACGAATGATCTGAGATGACTTATGTAATTTCTTTCCCTCCTCAAAATATGGGATATTTCTGGGACTTTCTGGGCATTGGGCCTGCAGAACTGGGCCAGGGTACAAGGGCAGCAAAGTTCTCACTCCTGTGGTTCTGTGAGCTCATCACCCACGCATTACAGAAATATTTCATTTACAGTAAACAAAACCAATTTGGCAGAAGAGCTATCACTTAAAGGTCTTCCCCACACAGAAAGTCAATAGTTTAGCATCTAAATGATCTGAGATGGATTTCATTTTCTAACAGCAGAAACTGTAGCTGCACTTTACTTTTTCAAAAAAGAAGAAGAAAGCCATATTTTTTTTTTCTAGGGAAGAAGGCAGATATAGGGTAAGTCACAATTTCCAATGCAGCCTCCACAGCCTCATTTAGCAGGTAAGAACTTATAGATGACCTTCAGTCCTTCCCTTCTAAAAGGCTGACATCCATCTTGAGTCTCCTACTTCGGGAAAGCGCAGAGAGTTAAGCTGCAGCCGCCTATTTTGAAGTATACAACAACAGGGGCAGGGTAAGCAGTTTCCTTCAACAATACACAGACAGAAGCTCTGGGCTTTGTGAAGAAGCACACATCAAGGATTCTACAGCTGGAGACCTGGGGAGCGGTGCTTCCTACAGTGTCTCCCTCTGCTCCTCTTACAACAGACAGCTCTGTGACCTTCACCCAGCCATTATGAAAGGGGAAATATATGAAAAGGCAACAATACCACACTTATAATTACCATTAAAACTGGGTGCCCTCAGCCAAGACATCCTCTAAGATGTAAGGGATGGAATGGGTTGATCTCATGCCCACCAAGGCTGCGCCTGTTGTATTACGCTGCCATGTACCACAGCACCATGTTCTCCTGGTTATTTGGACATGGCAAAGTGGCATCTGTAAGGATTTGGGTCTGCGAGATGATGCCTAACAATGTAGATCTTTACTGGAACACTAAGTTCACTAAACACTGCCCTGTAAAGTTTCAAAGCCAACCTAGCTTGATCCCTAATAGAGTGTACAGCACACTAATGAAAAATGCCTACCATTGAGCAGCCAGGACTGTGATTCAGATTCAGCTATTGTTTACTAGTTGAGTAACTTTGGGCAAGTCACTAAGCCACCTAAGCTCTAAAAACACCTTATAAGACCCTGCAAGTGCTCACCTGACCTGTCCCCTGATGACCTCTCAGATTACTACTTGTACTACCACTTTCTCGCTCTTTAACTACCTGGACTCAGAGCTCATTCCCACCTCAGAGCCTTTGCACTTGCTGTCCTCTCTACCTAACAACACACTCTTCCTCGGAGTTTCGCCCGCTGCCTACTTTTCTTTCCTCAGGTCTTAGCTCGAATATCAAAAAGTCACCTCCAGGATCTCGTAAACATAATGTTGAGTTCTATGGGTGCATGTTATATAATTTCACTTACATAAAGTACAAAGAGGAACAAAACTAGTGTATCATTGGTGTAAGTCAGGGGATGGGTTACCCTTTTCAAGGGGAAGGCAATGAGAGTAAGGAGCACCAGAGGGCTCCCTAAGTTACTGCTAAATGATTATTTTCTTGATCTGGATTTGGTTACCTGGGCATGTTCAGTTTGTGAACTCATCAAGCTGTTTGCTTATAATATACACATTTTTAGTGTGTGTGTTATATTCAATAAAAAATTAAACCAAAACAAAAACACTACCTTGTTAAATCAGTTTTCCTTAATCTTCTAATCTATACCACCCTGCTGGCTAAACTATTTATTTGAGATCCTGAGACTCTGCTTTGTTTTCTTCATAGCATCTGTCACTGGCTGAAACCATCTTCATTATTGTTTTTGCATGTACACACTAGCCCTTCCCAGTTCCATTAAAGTGCCATGTGGCCAAGGGCCAAAGACTCTGCCTGCCTTGTTTACCACTTCCAAATCTCAGCACCTGGAACAGTCCTGTTCTAGCTATCAGCCAAATACAAAAATGTATGTAAAATAAAAAATGGCTAAAGGGTGACCTTTACTGATATAAAAGCAATTAAAAAATCAAAACAGTGAAGACAGGAACACAGGAAATAAAAAATTTCAGCCCTGGCTGGTGTGGCTCAGTGGACTGAATGTTAGCCTCCGAACCAAAGGGTTGCTGGTTCCATTCCCAGTCAGGGCACATGCATGCCTACTGGTATGCAGACTAATGCCTGGGTTGCAGGCCAGGTCCCCAGTAGGGGGCGCGTGAGAGGTAAACACATATTGATGTTTCCCTTTCTTTCTCCCTCCCTTACCCTCTCTCTAAATAAAATCTTAAAAAAAAAGAAAAAATTCAATGGCATTAAGCATTAGGAATATGTGTCAAATGTTAAATTTAACTACAGGGAGGGGGTAAAGTGTCACTCTATGGGTACGTATCTTCATAAGAGTAGTTAAAGTTACCTCTCAAAGTAGATACTGAATCTTTTATGTATGTATACCCAAAAGTTTTGCACTAAGCCTGGTACAAAACAGGTCTGAGCTAAGAGTGGCAACAGATTTCCGAGGCACTTGGTGAAGTTACTTAAGTTTTGTGGGAAAGTGGGTGACATTCAATTGTAATATATGCCACAGGCAAGGGAGGGCGTAGGTGCATGCTCAAGCAGATTTAGATAAAGCATCCAAGAATTTGAAGAGTTCCTTAAAGTCAGGAGCAATACTCACCTTCCCCCCCCCCCCAATTTCAAGATGTTTTTAATAAAAAAAAAAAAAAAACACTGTGTAGGAGTGCCAGTGACTTTAAGGATGTAATATAGTGCCTACTGGTATGCAGACTAATGTACATGAATGCATAATGCATTTCACGAGCAAATCTACACTCACAAAGCAACAGCCTGGTATAAGGGGAACTTAAAAGTAAGCCTTTATTCTGCAATCAGCTCTGTCATAAACTTTCTTTATAACCTTGAACAAGTCACTGAACTTCTTTAAGCCTCAATTTTTCTACCTGTGAAATGCACTGATTGGGCTAGATGCTCACTAATGCCCATTTTCTGATTCTTGGACAGTTCTGACTTAAAAAAAATATTCTCATCTTCTAAGCCTTCTGTTTACAAGATAATAAATCATTCACAAGTATGTAAATCAAGTATACCAGATACAGTTGGTCAAACCAAGGGTATCTCTCCACAACCAGATTCTCTAAAGGGCTGTGTTCAAGCTCCCATTTCTTGGTTAGGCAAGCAAGAAGTCCTGCAGTTCAGCCAAACACCTATGTTTCTCTGTACAATTATTTCCTTTGCTTGACTTTTCATGCCCTGGGCCCCATATTTCTCATCAATGCAAGTCCACACTCACAGTACCACAGTTCTAGTTTTTTGTCATACCTAAATAATGAATAGGACTTGATCACCTGGCAATGTCCTTCTTACTCTATTACAACAATTAGTGATTTTAATTAGACAAAACTACCATTTCTTTTGCTATCCCACTATACTGTCAAGTGCCTGTTAAAGATATTACAGTCATAAGTATTAGCACCTTTTAAATTTATATTAACAAAGAAAGAGAAATGAAAAATCAGGAAATGAAAGGAGAAAATTTAAAAAATTAAAAAATTAAAAAACTCGCAGATGTTAAAAATCAGCCGAAGTTTAGAGTAACTCAAAAAAATCAACTATCTTTAAGTTTTCTTAAAAACTATACCATACATATCGTGGTTAAAACTGCATAGGTGATAACTTGCTTCTCATCAATTAGAAACAGGAAAAGGGACAAGGATGTTGCACTGCTGTGGCTGAGCCCCCCATTGTCCTTTCTTAAAAGGGAGAGAGATTACTTATGGCACAGGTGGCAAACATAAGGCCCATGGGACAAATCCAGCCCTCCACCTTGCTTTATCTGGCCTGGCACCTTGTTTCTACCCAGCAGCAATGCCCAGCTCTTGCTTAACTGTTAAGGAGTAGTTACATTTACATTCGGCCCTTTGAAGGCAATCATGAGGCTGAAGTGGCCCCCGGTGAAAATGAGTTTGACACCCCTGATCTATGGGCAATAAAAAGTCAAGTAGTTGAGTGATTTCTCCAAGAGTCATTACCAACTCCTAACTCCACAAAGGCCTTCTGACTTTTGCCATCCCCCAAAACTAAACTCTACTGGAGGCCAAGTTCCAACAGCCGATATTCAGCATCCACCACTGGCCCTTTTGGGATTTTACTTCCTGTAAAGAAGGAGAAAGTGGACATGGCCAATGCTCTGATGTGTTTCAGTGATGAGACTGGTTTTTACTGAAGGGCGGGAGAGGGGAGAGCACTTCCCTAAGCTCGCTGCCTGCAGGTCTGCAAAAGCAGGTAGTCTATAGAAAAGTTAGGCTGTGACGGGTTTCTAGGCAAGTTCACACAAGGCTTAACAAAAGCGCTCAGAAGCAGAGACGTTTCAAAATCTTAACTGGTGAAGTGGGTAAAACCTCAGGACTCCAAAACACGATGGGAGAAACTTCCTCAACTTGCATGCTGCGCCCATACCCGGCTAGACGCTTTCCACGCGAGCTAGGGGACTGACGTCAGGGCCATCTGAGACCTGGGTGGCTCACAGTCCGGGGCAGTGACCTGTCGCCCCCGCCCCCCTGAGCCCTAGGGCCCACGCCAGAGCGGAAGGTGCAAGGTCCTTCGTGCCCCGGCGCAGCACCGCGTAGCTGCACACTGGAGCAGAAACAGGACAGCGGAAGGAGAGAGGCCAGGCAAGCGGGCGCCCCACGAGTGCCCTGCCGGCACCCCCTGCCGGCCTGCTCACCTGCGACCTAGCAGCTAGGAGCGGGGGCCGGAGCGCCAGGTCTCGCAGAACAGTCCGGGCCTGCGCTGCCGCCGGGAACGCCATCTTAGACGGGATAGTCCGCGGGTAGCGAACAGAGCGAGGTGCTGGTGGGGGAAGTGGAAGGAGGCGGCCCTGGCCGTCAGCCTCTACCAAGCTCCTCCCCTACCACGTGCCCGCGCCCAGTGTGCAGACGCTTCCCTGGGTAGCACCCGGTTCTGGGGCCAGCTGGTGGATCAGCCAAGCCCTCAGTACCTCGATACCCCAGCCCGGGCTCCAAGTCCCCAAGTCCGCTTTTAGCTTTCAGAGGAGCGGTGGCTTTGTTGGCACTGTGCCACCAGGAATGTGCTTGTGAGCAAAAGAAGATCCCAAGTCTTGTGGTTATGGGGCTTCAACTGTCTCCCCCGGACCAGCAGACAAGCAACTATTAGTCCTTGCAGTGAGGGATGGAGGGAGGGGCCTGGGCTGACATCATGAACCAAGTAACCTCAGGTCTACTCCTGGGTCACCGAGGCTGGTCTGGAGTATGGGGACGTTTGAGCTGAGACTTGTAGGAATAAGGGAAAGGCAAATGGGTCTGGTGAGGTTGGCGGAAACCCTTCAGGTGTGTGCAACCTTTTGGCTCTCTGGGCCACACTGGAAGACTTGCCTTGAGCCACACATTGAATACATTTTGACATGTAATCTCTCTCTCTCTCTGTCTCTCTCTGTCTCTGTCTCTCTGTCTCTGTCTCTGTCTCTGTCTCTCTCTCTCTCTCTCTCTCTCTCTCACACACACACACACACACACACAATATCGCATAATGTTTTAAGTAAATTTGTGATTTTGTGTCGGGCTGCATTTATAGCCATCCTGAGCCACAGACAGCCAGCAGGCTGCAAGTTGGGCACCCCTGCTTACATCTCAGTAAGATTTCGTTTTAATCCTAACAGAGTATTAATGCAAAACTATTGAAAGATTCAAAGCCCTGTCATCACCATAACAACATTTGGAGTTTACCAACTCTAAACACTGGACATGCATAAAAATGACTATATCCCTGGCCTGGTAGCTACTTGGTTTGAGTGTCTTCCTGATAGCCATGGTTACAGGAGGTCAGGGCGCATACATGAACCAACCAATGAATGCATAAATAAGAGGAACAAGAAATTGATGTCTGCCCCTCTCTCTCTCCTCTCTCTCTCTTTCTCTCTCCCCCTTCTGTACCTCCCTTTCTCTTTCTTTCCCTCTCTCAAATCAATTTTAAAGATTAAAGAAAGTAAAAATAACTAGCAAATATGCTTAATGCATGCCAAAAACTTTACAAATATGAATGAATTTAGTCTCCATAGCAACATTTTCCAGTAGGTAGAAGTGTAAAGTCCACATTTTGCAGAAAAGGAAACTGAGGCACATTGAGATTAAGGAACTTGCTCCTGGTCACAGATCTATTAAGGAGTGGAAATGGGATCTCTCTTGTCCCCACCTCATTAAGCACTATTTTAGATTTTTTTTTTTAAACTTACTTCTTCTGGAGCTTGTTATCATGGGGGGAAATGGTACAATGTAACAGAACTGGGTAACTATTACTGCTAATTTCCTTCTTTCTCTCCTTCCCTCCTTCCCTCCTTTTTTAAAATTTAATTTTGACAAATCAAATATGCAGAAAAGTTGTAAGAATATTACCCCAAAATGCACAAATATCCTTTATCCAGATTCACCATGTATATTTTGTCATTTGCTATTCTTGATAAAGATATATAGATTTATAGTCCATTCCTCATTTCATTACAATTTTATCAGCTAGGTTTAGCATCTGTTAGTGATTATTGCTTGAATCACTTATTACTATCATGTTTGCAAAGTGGCGATTATTTAGTTCCATCCTTTTCTACATATTTTAGTTTAGATTCTTCTCCGAGAAGAGCTTTACCTTCTCCCACATTTCTTTATTTATTCTAGTATTCATTTGTATCAGTATGGACTCGTGGATTACTTTTTATTCTGTGCCAAACCTATACTCTTTGCTGTTGCCTACACATTCTATTGCTGCCTCTGGGTATGGGTCATTCAATCCTCACAGAAACCCTTTGACTGTGTCCTACTGTTATTCCTATTTTGCCAGAGGGAGAACTGGGCCACAGAGAGATTATGTAACTTGCGCAGGGTCACACAGCTTGGAGTCAGACCCCAAAGCTAGAATCCAACCACTCCACTCCACACCCTCCCCTTGACATGAGTAGATCTGAGTTCCTGTCATCCATCGTTACTTCTGCTGGAGTCGCCATCTAACAAGAGAGAGCAGAGACTCATTAATGTTTGTACATTGAATGTTTAAACTTCGTGAGTGTTTTGAGCATGTCATCAAGAAACAGATCACCTGTAGAATTCATCAGAGACTGTATAGTCAGATGTTACCATGGTAAGGAAGTCAGCCTTCCAGCAGAGACTAGAAGGAATCTGAAAGAATAAAGCATTTTATGAAAAGAAAGGAGAAATTTAAGACATTCTTTGGTTCAGTGTTCTAGGATCACATTTTTCTATTAGAGTATGATTTTGGGAAGTGGCATAAGAAGAGGCTTTCCAATTGCCATTCAAGTACACTTGGTAGTCTTTAATCGGTTTGCTACTTATTAGTACATAACTGGACACACTCTGGACTGAGTACCATTGTATGAATTTTCCTGTTTCACTTGGTCCTCAGGTTTGGGGCCCAAGTCTTGTGTCATCAATTCCTCAATGTCTTCACCACATTCTCTCATTCTGCCTTCTCTGCAGCCAAGGGACTAGGATGATGGAGCAGAAGGACATTTGTATGCTATCTCCAGTGCCTCACACTTGGCCAGGAGGACTACAGGAAGTGTGCAGTTAGCACAGGTAGGACTCAGTAAGTGGGACTCAGTAAGTCCCACTTACTGAGCTGCTCCAAAGAATTTTTCCTATTTTCTGAGCATTTTTTTTTTTCCAAACAGGAACTCTTAGAGGTCAGAGGTTCCACTACAGAGTTCTGCACTTTGCTTTACTGAGACAAGCACTGGGTTTTCGGTTAAACAGGATTGGATTCAAAAGCCACCTCTACCCCTCACAAACCTGTAGCCTGGGGAAGTACCTACATCGTAAGTGGTAGTAAATATTCAATGAGATATTGTATGTAAGAACCTTGTGCCTAGTAGGGGTTTAACAAATGTTGTTTTTCTTCTGCTAATAGGTTCTTAATAATATTTGTTTGATAGCTAATGTGAAACACCAAAGCCACTCTGAAATGTGAGTTACAAGTGCCCAGGCACATTGTAACTTATCTTGATAGCATGGATGAACTCTGGAAATGAGTAAATGCCAGATGAAAGTATTTGAAGTGGTTGCTTCTAGGAAGCTGGCAGAGGGTAATGGTCAGGAAACCTAATATTTATTGAAGTATAATAGGCATAGAATAGTAGTTTCATATGTATAGCATAATGACTTGACATTTATATGTATTCTGATGTGATCTCCACAGTAAGTGTAGTTACCATCTGTCTCTATGCAGAGTTAGTACAATATTACTGTATTCTCCAAGCAATACAATACATACCCATGACTTATTTATTTTATAACTGGAAATATGTACCTCTTGACACTTTTACCCATTTTTGCCTCAACCCCACCATTACTCACCCCCTCTGGTAACTACTAATTTGTTCTCTGTATCTATAAGTTATATTTTGTTTGTTTTGTTTTGTTTTAAATTCCACATATACATTAGATCATATGGTATTTGTCTTTCCCTATCTGACTTTTTTCAGTTATCATAATACTCACTAGGTCCATCTGTTGTTGCAAATAGCAAGATTTATTTATTTTTTCATGGCCAACTAATGTTTCACTGTAAATATATACATGACATTTTCTTTATCCATTCATCCATTGATGGATGCTTGCGCTGTTTCCATATCTTGGCTGTTGTAAATAATGCTGTACTGTACACAGAGGTGCACATAGCTTTTCCAGAAGTAGAATTGATGTATCATATTATATCAAACTCCTATTTTTAATTTTCTGAAGAATGTCCATACTGTTTTTCATAGAGGTTACACCAATTTACATGCCCCCAAGTGTGCATGAGGGTGCCCCTTTTACTTACATCCTAACAAACACTTGTTGTTTCTTGTCCTTTTTGATAATAGCCATTCTAACAGGTATGAGGTGATTTTGATTTGCATTTTCCTGATAAGTAGTGATGTTGAGTATATTTCAGTGTATCTTTTGGCCATGTAAATGTTTTCTTTGGAAAAATGTCTATTCAGATTATCTGCCCATTTATGAATCAGATTGTTTATTATTTTGTTATTGAGTTGTATGAATTCTTTATGTAGTTTGGATAGTAATTCCTTATCAGATAAATGATTTGCAAATATCTCTTCCCATTTATTAGGATTTCTTCTGTTTTGTTGCTAATTTTGTTCACTGTGCAGAGCTTTCTGGGGTTTGATGTAGTCCCATTTGTTTATTTTTACTTTTGTTGACTTTGCTGCTGGAGTCTGGTCCAAAAAAATTACTAGAACCAATGTCTAGAAACTTACTGCCTATATTTTCCTCTAAGGGTTTTATGATTTCAGGTCTTACATTCAAATCTTTAATCCACTTTGAGTTAATTTCTGTATTGGTATATGTTAGTAATACAGTTTTATTATTATCCATGTGTCTGTCCAGTTTTCCCACCAGCATTTATTGAAAAGATTGTCCTTTTCCCATTGTATATACACATCTCCTTTATCATAAATTAATTGACCATATGTGTATTTTTATTTCTGGGCTCTCTTCTGTTCCACTGATTTAGGGTATGCCAACACCATACTGTTTTGTTTAGTATAGATTTGTAGTATAGTTTGGAACCAAGGAACGTGGTACCCCCAGCCTTGTGCCAAACCTATGCTCTCAAGATTGCTTTGACCCATTATATTTCTAGAGCTTCAAGAATGCAGGTTCCTAGACTCTAATATAGGCCTACTGAATCAAAGTCACTTACCATGGGGTCTAGGATCTGCATATTAAAAAATCTCCAATGTTTTCTTAGTTTAAAAACTAAAAATGCAAACAAACTAGGCCACAGAGAGGCCAACTGTCAAGAATTTTCTTGGTAAATCAAGAGACAAGTTACTCTAATTTCCTCCATTGAGTTCCTAAATGTAGAAGAAAAAGCTGATAAACTGTAAATGCAGGTATGACTAAATACTGCTTCCAGAAAACCTTGATACATTTGTGCAAAATCCATTTCCTACCAAGCTATGACATGTGGAAAAATTGGGTAAGGGTGAATAAATAGCAATTCTATGCTTTTTTCCTTATCAAAATTGTATTTGTGGACTGTTTGAACAGTGACTGTGTCCACAGGCAATAATAGCACACTCAGGAGCGTTCTGCACTGTTGGTATCAGATTGAAGATATCAAATGCACCAAGTTCAAGTCTTGACTTTGTGATTTAAAAGCTCCATGACCTTGGACAAATTACTTCACAGCCTCCATTCTTTCATCTGTGAAAAGGGGATTATAATGATACCTATTTTTCCAAGATGCATTGTGAAGTTCTTGAGATCCCAGTGGCTGTTATCCACCATGCCCTCTTTACTTGACGAAGAAATTCTTTTCATGTTTGTTTCTTTTAGTGTCTACCTCAGTGAGCCTCAATTTCCCCATTAGTAAATTGAATTCCAGGTATGGCAGCATTGTATATGAACTGGGAGTTAGCAATGTAACACTTCTCGTGAATTTTGCATACATTATTAATTTCTAAAACTCCATGATCAGACTTTGGACTTAGAACACCCTGCCTACAACTGTTTCTTAAATTAATCATTCCAAGGAAAAATAAACACATCAGTAGGCTCATACACCTTCTCTTTTATCTCAGCAGTGCATGTTAACAGTGAAATATTGTGCTGTCTGTTATATCCATACTGATTTCTCCAGCATCCCTGATTTGCCAAAGAGGCGTGTCATGAAACCTAGCACAGGGCTAGTGCACCTAGCAGTTCCAATGGTTGTTTGTCATCATCTTTTCTTTTAAGCATGAAAAACATTTGACAAATACAAACTCACTGTAACCCATAGAACTGAGTAGAATTTTAAAGAAATAACTCTAATTTTCATGAATAACATTTGAGTTCATGCTGGTGCATGTCAGAAATGAAAATCACTATTATGATGAAATGAAGGGCTCAGAAATTTCCTTCAGTTATTTTTTATTTTTCTAATTATTTTTATTGATTATTCTATTACAATTGTCCTGGGTTTTCCCCCTTTTGTCCTCCTCCACCCAGCTTCCCCCACTCACCCAGGTAATCCTACCACCATATTCATGTCCATGAGTCATGAGTGTAAGTTCTTTGGCTACTTTATTTCCTCTACTGTACTTTACATCCCCATGGCTTTTCTGTAACTACCTATTTGTACTACTTAATCTCCTCACCTCTTCATCCATTACCCCACACCCTTCTCCCATCTGGCAACTATCAAAACACTCTCCATATCCATGATTCTGTCTCTTCTTCTTGTTTGCTCAGTTTGATTTTTAGATTCAAATGTTGACAGATATGTGTTTTTGCCATTTTATTATTCATAATTTTGATCTTCTTTTTCTTAAAATAAGTCCCTTTAACATTTCATATAAGAATGCTTTGGTGATGATGAACTCCCACTGTGAGATTTTAAAACTCTCTGAAGGTAATAGCCACTGTTAGTGCTGTCTTATATTTCCTTAATAATTTTTCTTTAAGAAAATTTGTATCAATATATATCTATATTTATTACTATATTCATCTCTTTTCTATGCATACATACTATTTATCTATATCTATACCCATATCTATATATTTATGTTTATCTACCCATGCATCCATCTATCTGGCCTGCTTCTTATCTTTGTAAATAAAACTTTATTGGAACTCATGCACATGCATTTCTTTATGTATTATCTATGGCTGCTTTCTAGTTACAATGGCAGAATTGAGCAGTTGCAGAAACCATATGACTTAAAAGATATATCTGGACCTCTACAGAAAAAGTTTGCTAATTCCTGTACCTCATGCTAACTTTTTAGAATTTAAGCTAATAGGTTGTAATGCAAACTCATAGAATATAAGCTCAGTGGGTGCAAATATTTGTATCTTTTGTGTTTCTTATTGTATTCTCAATGCCTAGAACAGTATCTGACACACAGTAAGTCCTCAGTAAATATTTGTGAAGTGAATGAATGAAATCAGTTCCTCCTATTAATGTACATTCAGGTGATTTCCATGTTATTTTTAGTACTACAAATAATGCTATAATGAACACAGATCTTTGCTAACATCTGCAATTATATCACAAACAATATTTTTGAAAAATATTGAATGTCATGGAAACATTAATACATCAAACTTTCTTTTATTTATTTATTAATTTTTAAGCAAACATAGCTCTTGTTTTTATCAAACTTCCCATTTGACATTATCAAATGCCTTCAGAAAGATCATGCTTTATCATTAGTAAAGGCATTGAAGTTTACATAATGAGGAGAGTTTGTTTTTACAAATGTTAGCTTCTGCTGATAAGTACTTTCCAGTCTCACTTAGTATGCATTAAACTTAAGTGAGTTCAAACACTGCACTGAGGCTTTCTGAGCAGGTTAAGCAGGCTGGGAATGATCAGTAGATTCTTCTACGTGTATTTTCCTCCTAAACTTAGGCAACTTCCAGATTTCAAGTAATTAGAGAGTTTTTCCCCTTGCAACTGTACGTTTCTCAATAGGGTGGACAAAAGGCTTCTTTTACAAAAATTTCAGTATATATCAGGCCATTTTCAGATATCAAGTTGTTTCACGGGTTGTTTTTAAGAGCTCTGTACAGAAGTTTCCATAACTTACTTGTTCTGCATGAAAAACAAATGGTTTCCCAGCTTGACAACACTATGCTTTAGGGACCTGAGGGTAACAATATCTGATTCAAATGAGACCTTTCTTTCTTTCTTTTTTTGTTAAATACTTTTGAATTTTATTGTTGTTCAAGTACACTTTTCTTCCTTTTCCCCCACCCCCCCAACCCCAGCCATCCCTACCTCCCTCCCTTGTTTCCACACCCCCTTGTTTTTGTCTATGTGTCCTTTATGGTTGTTCCTGTAAACCTCCACCCTTTCTCCCCCATTAACTTCTCCCATCACCCCTCTGGTTACTGTGAGTTTGTCTTAATTTCTATGTCTCTGGTTATATTTTGCTTGCTTGTTTGTTTTGTTGTCAGTTAAAGGTGAGATCATATGGTATTTGTCTTCCACTCCCTAGCTTATTTCACTTAGCATGATGCTCTCCAGTTCCATCCATGCTGTTGCAAAGGGTAGGAGCTCCTTCTTTCTTTCTGCTGCATACAATTCCATTGTGGAAATGTACCATGTTTTTTTGATCCACTCATTTACTAATAGGCTCTTACTGTAGATAGCTTCCAGCACTTGGCTATTGTAAATTGTGCTGTTATGAACATTGAGATGCATAGGTTATTTTAGATTGGTATAGGAGACCATTCTGCAAGATGTGGGCTCAGACAGAACCCACACCCATGGATAGGTTTTCCCATGGGTAATCAGGTCTGCATTGTACCTAGACCACTATAAGACTTGCTTTTGCTAAAACTCCCTCACCCTGAAATGAGGCAGCAAACCTTTACTGCATATCTTTAAAGTAACTTCCTAAAATCCATACTAAACATTCCAAGGACAAGTGTAACCAGTTCAACCACCTTTCCCTTTGCCTTTGCAAATATCCTTCTTTGGTGATGTGATTAGCAGCACCCTCTCCTTTGTTTCCTGTAAAAGGTAACCACCTAAAGTGAAACTCTGCATAGTAAATGAGGACCATCAATTAAGGTGCCCAGAAAAGCAACAAAAGCTTGTCAAGGCAAGGGTCGGAACCCTCTCCCCTTGAGAGAGTGGCCAAGGTACTCCAAGGCTTTTTCTCCCCTTGAGAGTGAAGCCGTGTCATTCCTTTTCCTCCACAGGACTCGGTAGTTTGTGTGAATCTGTCGTGTCTCATCCACAGTATTGAAGACACCATGAGCCAGGGTCCATATCAGATTGGTGTTTCAGAATTCTTAGGATATAATCCTAGCAGTGGAAATGCCAGGTCAAAAGGGAGTTCCATTTTTAGTTTTCTGAGGAAATTCCATACTGTTTTCCACAGTGGTTGTACCAGTCTGCATTCCCACCAACAGTGCACTAGGGTCCCCTTTTCTCCACAACCTCTCCAACATTTGTTGTTTGTTTCTTTGTTTATGATGGCCATTCTCATTGGTGTGAAGTGGTATCCCATTGTGGTTTTAATTTGCATCTCTCTGATGGCTAGCAATACGGAGCATCCTTTCATATGTCTCTGGACCCTCTGTATGTCCTCCTTGGAGAAGTGTCTGTTCAAGTCCTTTCCCATTTTTTTAATTGAGTTGTTTGACTTCTTAGAGTGGAGTTGTGTGAGTTCTTTATATACTTTGGAGATCAAACCCTTGTCTGAGGTATCATTGGCAAATAGGTTTTTCCATATGGTTGGTTCTCTTTTCATTTTAATGCTATTTCTTTAGTTGTGCAGAAGCTTTTTATTTTGATGAGATCTCATTTATTTATTCCTTCCTTTATATTCCTTGCTCTAGGGGACATATCAATGAAAATGTTGCTGTGTGGAATATCTGAGATTTTCCTGCCTATGTTCTCCTGATGGATTTTATGGTGTCATGACTTATATTTAAGTCTTTTATCCACCTTCAACCTATTTTTTGTGTATTGTGTAAGTTGGTCAACAAGTTTCATGTTTTTGCATGTAGCTGTCCAGATCTCCCAAGGCTATTCAGTGAAGAGGCTATTTTTACTCCCTTTTACACCTCTGCCCTCTTTGTTGAATATTAATTGACTGTAGAGACTTGGGTTTATTTCTGGGCTCTGTATTCTGTTCCACTGGTCCATGTGCCTGTTTTTATGCCAGTACCAGGTTGTTTTGATTACAGTGGTCTTGTAATCCAGTTTGATATCAGGTATTGTGATCCCTCCTACTTTGTCCTTCTTTCTCAAAATTGCTGCAGCTATTTGGGTCATTTATGGTTCCATATAAATTTTTGAAGTGTTTGTTCTATACATAGTACTTTAATAGGTATTGCATTGAATCTATAATTTGGTTTGGGTTATTTTGATGGTGTTATTTCTTCCAACCCATGAACATGGTATATGTTTCCATTTGTTTGTGTATTCCTTAATTTCTTTCTTCAGTGTTGTATAGTTTTCTGAGTACAGGTGTTTTACCTCCTTGGTTAAGTTTATTCCTAGGTATTTTATTTTTATTGTTGCTATAGCAAGTGGGATTTATTTCTGGATCTCTCTTTCTGATATTTAATTATTGGTATAGAGAAATTTCTTTGATTTCTGAATATCGACTTTGTTTTTTCTGAATATCCTGATGTTTTGCCAAATTGATTTATTAGGTTGAGCAGTTTTTTGATGGAGTCTATAGGATTTTCTATCCACACTATCATGTCATCAGCAAATAATGGCAGTTTTGTTTCCTCTTTTCCAATTTGGATGCCTTTTATTTCCTTTTGTTGTCTGATTGCTGTGGCTAGGACTTCCAATACTATGTTGAATAGAGTGGTGAAAATGGACAACCTTGTCTTGTTCCTGATCTTAGTGGGAAAACTCTAAGTTTTTGCCCATTGACTATGATGTTGTCTGTAGGTCTCTCATATATGGCCTTTATTATGTTGAGGAGTGCTCCCTCTGTTCCCTCTTTGCTGAGTGTTTTAAACATAAATGGGTGCTGTACCTTATCAAAAGCTTTTTCCGCATCCATTGATAGGATCATGTGAATTTTGTCTTTGCTTTTATTTATGTAATGTACTACATTTATTGATTTGCAAATATTGTATCATCCTTGCATCCCTGGGATGAATCCCACTTCATCATATTGTGTGATCTTTTTAATGTATTGCTGGATGCAGTTTGCCAATGTTTTGTTGAAGACTTGAGTATCATCAGTGATATTGGCCTGAAGTTTTCTTTCTTTCTTGTGTCTTTATCTGGTTTTTGGATTAGGATGATGCTGGCTTCATAAAAAGAGTTTGCAAGTCTTCCATCTTTTTGGATTTTTTGGAATAATTTGTGAAAGATAGGGGTTAGCTCTCCCTTAAGTGCTTTGTAAAATTCTCCTGTGAAACCGTCTCATCCAGGGCTTTTGTGTGTTGGGAATTTTTTGATTACTGCTTCATATTTGTCAGCTGTGATTGTCCTATTCAGGCTTTCTGCTTCTTCTTCACTGAGTCTTGGAAAGTTATGTTTTTCTAGAAATTTATCCATTTCACCTACATTTTTAAATTTCTTAGCATACAGTTCTTCATAGTAATTTCTTACAATCCTTTGTATTTCTATGGTATCATTCATAATTTCTCCTCTTTCATTTCTGATTGTGTTTACTTGGGTCCTCTCTCTTTTTTTCTCAATGGGTCTGCTTAAAAGCTTGTCGACTTTGTTTATCTTTTCAAAGAAACTGCTCCTGGATTTATTGATCCTTAGAATTGTTTCTTTAGTCTCTATGTCATTAAATTCTGTTCTGATCTTGGTTATTTCCTTCCTTCTATTTTCTCTGGGCTGTCTTTGTTGTTATTCCTCGTGTTCTTGTAGATGTAGTGTTAGGTTGTTTGTTTTAAATGTTTCTATGTTCTTTAGGTAGGCCTGTATTTCTATGAACTTCCCTCTCAGGACTGCCTTCACTGTGTCCTATAAGTTTTGGAGTGCTGTGAGTTCATTTTCATTTGTTTCCAGAAACTTTTTGATTTCTTCCTTGATCTCATTCTTGACCCATTCATTGTTTAATAGCATGCTATTCACTCTCTATGAGTTTGAGTGTTTTTGAATTTTTTCCTTGAGGTTGGTTTCTAGTTTCCATGTGTTGTGGTCAGAGAAAATGCTTGATATGATTTCAATTTTCTTGAATTTGTTCAGGTTTTCTTTGTGTCCTATTATGTGGTCTATCTTTGAAAGCATTCTATTTGCATTTGAAAAGAATGTGTACTTTGCTTCTTGGGATGAAAGACTCTATATATAGCAGTTAAATCCTTTTGATCTGGGACATTGTTCAATGCCGCAATATCTTTGTTATTTTGTTTGGAAGATCTGTCCCTTTTTGACATTGGGGTGTGAAATCCCCCACTATAATTGTGTTGCTGTCAATATCTTTCTTGAAGAGCTCCAAGGTTTTCTTTATGTATTTGGGTGCTCCTATGTTGGATGCCTATATCTATTTACAGTGTTTATGTCTTCTTGATGGATTCTTCCCTTGAGTAATATCAAGTGACCTTCTGGGTCTCTTTTTATGGCCCTTTATTTTGAAGTCTATTTTGTCTGATATGAATATTTCTACCCTGGCTTTTTTTCCTGTCCATTTTCTTGGGATATTTGCTTCCAGCCCTTTATCTTCAGTCTGTGTAGGTCTTTTGTCCTGAGGTGGGTCTCTGGTAAGCAGCATATGTGTGGGTCATGTTTTCTTATCCATTTGGCTATTCTGTATCTTTTGTTTGGAGCATTTAATCCATTTATGTTTAATGTTATTATTGATATGTACTGATTCATTGCCATTTTCATATCTGTGTTCTCTTATTTCTCACTGTTTTTCTTCCTGTTCTTAAAGCATACCCTTTAGCATCTCTTGCAGAGCTGCTTTGGTCTTTTAGATTTCTTTTGTCTGGGAAGCTCCTTATTTGGCCTTCCACTTTATTTGAGAGCCTTACTGGATAGAGTAGTCTTGGTTATAGGCCTTTGGTACATCAAATTTTAAAACAGGTTAAAAGTTTTGTTGCTTTAGTAAGTATGTATATCTATAAGCATATATAACTTGAAAGCTAGGAGGTGGGGTGCTGGTGATTTTCATTTTCTTTATTATTTTCTGTGATTCTAAGCTTTCTATAATTAATATATATTGATATTAAGAAAAAATAAAGTTTATTTTTGAAAGAAATTAAAAGATCCTTTTTGTCTTGTCACTTCTATGTCCTATTTAAAAATCTTTAATGCTTTCCATCAATATAAGTTAATTCCTTCAGAAAATCTAAATTTTCCACCTGGTGCTTACAGCTCCTGAGCCTCTGGTTTAAATATACATTTCTATCTCCACAATGTGTCTCCTGCATGGAAGGTTCGCTTAGCCAGAAAATGCCTTATAATGTCCATCTTGGCACACTAATTCACAGCTTTTGTCTATCCGGAGTGTCACCTTTTCTGTTCCCTACCTTCCTCAGCCCTCCCCGAAGTACGTAGCTCTTTTGAATAGCCTCACTAAAGTCCTTCCCACAGCCACAGCCTGTGTTTGTCCTCTCATAGCACCTGCTGTCACAAGTAGCAGACCCCATGGCCTGTGGGAGATAAAGCAAGGAACCCTAAACAGATGAAGTCAGCCAAACAATGGAAGGAAGAATGCTGGGACCCTGGTAACAACTACATGCTCCACCCGAAGACAGTCAAATGAAAATATAAATTTTGTTTTAAAGGCAGACCAAATAAAACCAGGCTGTTGACAGACTCTGCCCTTCAGTTTATACAGTCTGTTTATGTAAACTTCTTGGAACCTTTGCCTAAAGTTTGTGGGGTTCAGGGACCCAGAAAGAGGGAAAGGAGGTATCAACTGAGGATCAAGAGTAGGATGGGGTAGGTTGAGAGTGAGAAATGGACCAGAGGTTCTGGACTTAAGAGAAGAGGAAAGGAAGGGTTGAAGAATGGACTAGGAGGTCTATGGTAAAAGTTATGCAGAAATTTTAAAAATAAAATTCTACAGTTTTGTTTTAGACTATATTGAAATATCCATAGTATCAAAAATTGCCTTATTAAAAAGAAAAAAGCAAAATAACCTGTTTTGTTCCCCATATACCTGAATCAAAGTTCCACTTGTAGTAGTAAAATAAGCAATAGCTAAATTGAGCTGGATCTCTACTACATGCAATCACTGCATTAAGTAGGCTTTCTAGGTATCTACCTCACTCAGATTTCAAAATAGCCCTGTAACTTTACTGCTGATGCTGGGTCACACACACTTAGAAGCAAAATATACAGGCTCTGGCTGGGTAGTTGTGTTGGTTAGAGCATCATCCTGATATGCCAAGATTATGGGTTTGATTCCTGGTATAAGCAGACAATAAAACAATGTTTCTCTCTCCATCTCTACCTCTCTCCCTCTTTCTCTTTCTCTCCCCTTCCTCTCTCTCTCTCTCAAATCAGTTTAAAAATATACAGAGGCAAAGTGTTTTGCCCTAGGTCACTTGGCTAGGAGGTGGCAGGATGACTTTTGAATCCAGAGGTTATACCCTTAATCACTGCAATGTACAGCTCAGAAGAAGTGAAAGAAAAGGAACTTTGGTAGCAAGAGTGTCAATTAGGGTTTCTCAACCTCATATTATTGAACTTTGAGACTTATAATTCTTTGCTGTGGAGGCTGTCCCGTGCATTGTAGGATGTTTAACAGCATGTGTCACTTCTACTCACTAGATGCCAGCAGTGGCATCTAGTGCCAGCACTGGCCAGCAGTGTCCGCATCATTATGGATGAATTAAAACATACACATAGACTACCAAGTCTGGTGGAGGAATAAGGATGACGTCGTGGCTTTTGTCTCAAGAGGTGCAAAAGCCGCTGCCTCTGCAATGACAGGCCTTTATTCTAATCTATCTTCACATTACAAGATGGTTCTTCCTATCTCGGTTACAACAAAGGAGCCAATGCCCCTCATTACATCACAGAAGAAGGATATTAGCAAATGAATAGGCAGGCAGGTTACACTGGGCCTCTGCAAAGTACTTGCAGGGTGAGGGGATTTCAGCAAAAAGCCAGTATCAAAACAGCCTAAGTATATTGCAAATCTGATTACCCACAAAAGAACCTATCCGTGGGTATGGGTCCTGTTAATCTCCAAGTGGGAGCTGGGCCCACGCCATGCAGAAGGGTCTGTCACAATCAACAATGTTTCCACATATTTCCAAAAGTGCCTGAGATGGGGTGATGGGGAAGAAGAAGCAGTATTCCCCACTGGTATAATAAATATTGGTCCTTTAAGACAGAAAGTTAATAGTTAATGTCATCATTTCCCTTTTTTATGGACTTTTACAAATCCAACTAAAAACAACAAAGACTATGCATAAAATTTTGTGCATTTTATGTATCTCAACTTTTAGTAGGTTAACTTCTTTAAAAATCATAATAAGAAGGAAGCCAAAGGTTTTAAGTCATCAAGAAATCACTAAATGAATTAAAATAATAATTCTCATGTCATTAGTCTGATTTTAGCCAAACTGAAGAAGTACTATTCTAATATCCTACACACACAGCAAATTTCAATTTGAAAATTCTGCAGGCAGTTAATGGTCCTGCTATCCAACTGCCTTAGTAAGTGTTCAAATCATTTGTGAGCTAAACTTTCTCAGGAAGTCAATTTTATACTATTAGCATTAGTCTGTGCCATTAAGATAATTTCTTTCCTTGATAAAATAAGTTTATTATTGTTCTGAGTCTCAGGGAAAAGCCTAGTTTAAAAAAAAAATCCTCACCTGAAGGTATATGTATTGAGAAATGTCACTCCAATCAACTAAACCACCTGGCAAGGTGAAAAGTGTAAGCATTTTTATCCTCACCCAAGGACATTTTTTCATTGCTTTTAGAGAAAAAGGAAGGGAGCAACAGAAACATCAATGCTCAATGCAAAAGGAAGCATTGAATGGTTGCCTCCCATACTCTCACCTGGACCAAGGATCATACATGCCTAGACTGAGGACTGAACTCACAACCTAGGCATGTGCTCTGACCAGAAATCGAACTTGTAATCTTTGAGTTACAGGATGACACTTCAACCAACTGAGCCACACCAGCCAGAGTGAAAGTATAAAAAACCTAAGGTTATCCTCCAAATTCCCCTGATGTTATTTCTGTTTAAAGGGAGAGATTTGTATTCTGGAATAAATCAGTTCAAATTATTAAAAACAACTGACATAAGAATACAGAAAATATTGCTAAAGTACTTACTTATAACTCAAAATACAAGTTGTATCTCTAAGCCAGGAAAAGGAGAAATCTATTTGTAGTCTAAAAGGCAGTTTTGAAGGTTCAACACTGAGTCTTTCCTGTGGCCTGATTAAGAGCAATTATCTTGTTTGATGGAGTTTGTTCTAACCTGTCCCTTGAACCATAGCATCTGGCAAGGGCAAATCGTTCCAGTTGCCTGCTTGCCTGAGGTTTCAATCAGAACTTCTGTTGCAAGTGAGAGAAACTGTAGCCAAAACTGGGGTATTCATTGGCCAATATAAAACCTACTGGAGGGAAAGAGTGACTAATAAAGATAGCTGGCTTCATGGACTCAAACCTTATGGAGACTTCTCTTTACTCCTGGTCTGAGTTTCTCTCAGTTTGACTTTTTTTTTTTCCAAAACAGGTTTTTTTTTGTTTGTTTTTTTTTTAACAAGATGAAGAAGATGGGTACTGGGACTGTCCTTACGTCCTCTTGATTATAGAGGAAAGAAAGTCCTCATCACTGAGCTCAAGTCCTAAAATTATGTTAAAAAACAAACAAACAAAAACTGTTGAGGCCAGCTGGGTTCCAGTTCCATTCCTGGACAAATCTCTGCAGCCAAGAGGCCTACCATGCTGTTTTAGGTCAGGTTCAAGTACAGTGATTTTATTAAGGATATTCTTGGTGCCACATGGTTCAGGAATGAGGTGAAAAAGATAAGGTGGGGGAAAGGATTGATTACTACTGCAGTTTCAGGTAAAGTGTCAGCTTCTGTCCTATCTCATTGGAGGCTCTGGAATATAAATTAAACGAGAGTTTGTCTACATCTGGAAGGAAGGGAGCTGGGCTTTTGCATCTCCACACCAGCCACTGCTTACAGGTTGCCCTGAGGGATACAATCTCCTAAGCACTTCCAGCTCTAGTACCCTGGAAGTGAAGCAACTCTAGTAACCCTGAGGCCAACCCCTAAAGAAGATTGCAGATACCAGCATTTTGCAGCAAAGCACAAGGAAGTTGGAGGCAGGGCACATAGCACTCCTGTCTGCTGCATGCACCTATCCCTGAGTAGTCCACATGTTGGGTCTCTATGATTGACAACCCAAACGAGAACAATGGTTTGATGCCAAACAAAGAGCAATTTACCAATAGAAGGAAGATTCTGTTGCATGAAAAAAAGAGAGGTGATGGGCAGACAGAATAATAAATGTCAGTTCTATATGGCTTCAACTGATTTAGACCCACCAAATTTGACTCCAAGCAGGTTGAGTCAAAGTCAGGTAAATACACATTCAGAGAAGAAAAATTAAACTTACTGAGAATCGCCTATGTTACTAACACTATTTTAATTAATAGCTTCATTGATGTATAACTAACAAACAATAAATGGTACATATTTCAAGAGTAACTTTGATAATATTTGACATGTATTCACGTATGAAACCATTGCAGCCATCGACATTACAAGCATCTCCATCTCCCCGATATTTCCCTTTCTGGTCCATCCCTCCTACCCCTCCCATTCTTCAGTCCTCAAGCAATCACTCATCTGCTCTCTGTCACTATAGATGATTTAGTATTTTCTAGAGTTTCATATAAATGGAATCAAACAGTATATATTCTTTGTTTTCTAGTCTGGCGTAATTATTTTAAGATTAGTCCATGTTTTGTGCATAAGTAATTCACTACTTTTTATTGCTGAGAGGCATCCCATTGTGAAGGTGTAACACAATTTGTTAATCCATTTACCAGGTGATGGACTCTAGCACTTTTACATATCATATTATATGGATATGTCATATTCTTTCCACAGTACTATGAAGTAGGTCTTATGCCCATTTTACAAAGAGGCATTTAGGCTCAGGGAGGTTGACTAAGTTACCTGATATCTCAGCTCATAACTAATGGAGCTTGGATCTCACGTTTTTCCCTCAGCTAAGCCTATGCTCTTTTCTACTCTCCCCATCCTTGTAAGAACACAATTTACACACTTACTAATTAATTGTTCTCCATTCTAATGAGCAAAATTTACATATTCAGAGGAACTCTTCCAGTTTTGTACTTTTACTTAAAGCTTTACCTTTAGCTTTGATGCTTCTTTCTTCATGCCACAAGTAGGAAATAACTCATTTCCTCCCTTTTTCCCCTCTTAATAATAATAAAACAAAACAATTTGGTAGGGTGTTTCCTAAGCAATTGTCCGATCTTTGGTCATTTTTACTCTATTATACCAAATCATTTGTCCAGTTCACTACTGAGTTAAACAGCTAATAGTTAAAGAAGTCAGCACTGTTTGCACCCTATTCAGATGCCTTGAAGTTTCAGAGTAAAAAGGGAAAGGCTACCAGACAAAAAAAATCACTGGGATAGTCAGCACATTTCTCAATGATGAAACCACCACTGCACCTACTTTGGCACCTGAAATTTCTAAATTTATATTTACTACTTGTGTATATCCGGTGTCCTCAATTCATTTGTAAACTAAAATATTCAAGAACCTCTACCACACTAACCCTGCACTTAATCCGGATGTCCAAGCTCGAAGTTCTAAATCCACTTGACACAGATGGTATACACACAAATTCTGAGAGCCTGAAGTCCTCAGACAAGAAGATGCCCAAAAATACAATTTGAAAAATTTGACCTATCTTAAAATAACTTCATAAAGTAGTGGGAGCTGAGGAGCTGGGGAGCCAAGGAACCAGGGGAAGATCACTAAAGCCTGGGTTCTGAGAACATACCAGATCCTCTTAGGGGGCTGCTGCCTTCCCTAACTGCTCATGTCTCTACTGTAAAGGCCACTTTCTGAAATCCCTTTGATTCTCCATGTCTGAGGTCATTTCTCTCCCTGCGGGAGCAAGCTCAGACAGCATGCAGGACTGGCCAGAAGTGAGGGAAGGTGAATGCCCTCAGGAATGATGCTTAAGCAATCACGAAGAGTTGATGAATAAATACCCATGTTCCCTCACATCTCATAGGGGGTGGGGAGTAATGCTGGAACTGTCTACTTTGTCTCTCAGAGTTCCCCTGGGGGACTGAGGCCCAGTGACTCGCAGCAGTCACCTGCTCAACAAATCACCCATCATTGTCATCCCTTAGTCTGGAATCACTTCCCAAATAAACTTTTTGCACCTGGATCCATGTTTAAGGGGCAGCTGTTGGAAAAAGCCAAACAAAGACACACATTAACTAGAAAAGTGGTGAGAGCAACCATCTACAGCATTTTGTGTTAAGTGCTTTATAAACATTCAATCCCTATAACGAATGTAAAAGGTAGACATTTTTATTCCTATTTCACTATTGAAGAAATTGAATCTTTGAAAAAATTAAGACACTTACCCAAATTCACACATTAAGTGGCAAAGTCAGGTTTCTCCAGCTCTTGAGTGACTTACAAGTCAGTTTTATACACTGTTAAGACTCTCAGGCCAGCCTCCTAGGAGTTGTGGAGTGCATGATTAACACAAGCTCACCTGGTGGCCCTGGAAAATGTCAACACCTTTTTCTTATATATTTAATAGTGCCCAGAAAAGGACTGGATACATTGCAGCTCTGAGAAAAACAGACTAAATTGCAAGGATGTTTTTTTTTCCTTTTTTGGTTGTGACTCTTCTGAAGACTGATAAGCAATTTAAAATGAGCATTACCTCTCCTAGCTGTGTTTGCAATAGTAATACCAAAATGATATCCTATTCATATTTCTGTCTACCATTTGTTCCGGTTTCACTGATGGTGTGCTGATGAGATTACATATTCTAAGCGAACATTCTATTCCCTGCCTCTCATTATTGAGGAAGAAAACTCAAAGATTTCCCAATAAATTTTAGTTTTTAATATGAAACACACACACTTCATTTTGCCTGTTTTTGAATATATGCAATTTATCAGAGCAGGTTATGTTTTTTATTCACTTTCTTTTATTCCTTTTCCATCCATATGCCAGAGAGGAGGAATTTTAATCACTGAAGGAGCATTTGTATAATAAAAGTGATCTTTGCAATTCCTTCAGTGATGAGCATGAATAAATGATCTGTAGATTCTTAATGCATTGCTCCAAATATGAGTTTCAATTTGCACAGAAGTTTCAATAAATTGTTTTGTATCCTTAAAGACCTACAGATGCCTCATGGGATGCACTGCAAAGGATTCCATTTAGAAAGAATTTTGTTTATGAGTAATATACTCTCTGCACTTTTCTCCCCTCCGTTAATGGCTAATGAAATATGCAAGAATGGTGTTTTTCTTTTCCTTTTAAAAAGAGGTCCAACATGAACTAAGTTTTCTGAGTTTTTCAGAGTTTAGCACCAACTTTTTATTCAAAGATTTAAAAGCACAACACAGCAGTTGAGCTCAAATGAGAGTTTAAATTAGTACAATAATTAACTTTACACTTAATAAGTAACACATATTGCATTTAGTTTTTATTTATTTTGTTTTCATAATATGTTTATGATGCAGGTACTGTTATTGTGTCCATTTTTTAGGTAAGCAAATTGAGGCTCTGAAAGGTGACTGACTACTGAAGACCACACAAATATTAGCCTAAATGTCAAATATTTTGTGTCTAAAACTTGGCACTTGTTCCAAAGGCATTATGCTGTTTATGCTTTGCATTATGTGGTTGAAATCTTTTTTATAAAATGAACATTTTCTCTTTTTTGGTGTTTTGGTGGTTAAGAAGAGCACAGAAATGACATTCATATGCTAATGAGTCATTTCTGGATTGATTGTATCTGACAGTAGTGAAGAAAGACTGTTGAAAACATGAATTATTATGAACAGAATGAATAAATATACTTCTTTTAAAATTTAAACTTTAGAATTTTTAGCTTAAGGATGTTGTAAACCTTCAGTTGTGATATCCAAAAACTTATGTGCTTTAATGTCAGTAGAGTACCATTTTTGTAATTGTTTATAAAATTTCACATAATTGTTTATAAATTTTCAAAATGGAGAGGGAGGAAACCAACATGCATTTTTACTTTATTGGATCTCTAATCTGTGCCAGGCACCTGTGCACAGTGTTACTTACAGCTGTGCAAGGTGTTACTTACAGCTTCAGGAGGCAATAATGATATTTCATAGACTTTGTACTGGGCTCCGTAAGGTCAGAGCCCATAGCATTCTAATTCACAAACTGAATCTGGATTGTGGCTGGCAGTATTTCAAGACAGACCCCAACATTCCAACCCTGGGTATGTACATTCAATGTAATCTCTTCTCTTTGAGTGAGGGTGGAATTTGTGAAATTGATGAGACATTGCTCCTGTGATTAGACTACATTATATGGCAAATATGAAGGGTTTTAAATTAGTTGACTTTGAATTAATTTAAAGGGAGATTATCTGGGCAGGCCTGATCTGATCAAGTGAAACCCTTAAAAAAAGACTGGAGTCATCCTGCTGATCTAGCAAAATAAGCAGCCAAGTGTGATTGCCAGTGGAGCGGGCTATCTCTAGATTTAAGCGCCTCAGTACAATCTCCAACAAGGAACTGAATTCTGGTAACAACTACATAAGCTTGGAAGTGGACTTGAGCTCCAGGAGAAAACACAGCTCGGCCAACCCTGTGAGAATCTGAGCAGAGAACTGAGCTGGGCCAAGCTCAGACTCCTAACCCACTGGAACTAGGAGATAGTAAATGGGTGTTGTTTTAAACTGCTAGTGTGGTAATATTTTACACAGCATAGAAAACTAATATGGGGATATAACATTTAATTGCCAAGAAAACATTTTTTTCTAATGTGTCTTATAGAACTGGTATTTCCTAAAATTAAATTAACTTTTGGAAATGCTACATTTTTAATGACATTCTTCTTTCCTTTGGAGGAAGGGTTGCGGTAAGTGCACAACATCTGCTTCCAGGAATAGGCAGACCTTGTTCTTACTGAGAGCAGTAGGGAAGCGTGCTTCTTTAGTGGACCTTGGCTCAGTGTGAGATGTGGATTGAATTAGCAAGGCCAGGCCAGGTAAGAAGGAAAATGGCCAAGTTTAACTTGTGTGATTGTTAATTTTACGTGTGAACTTGACTGGCCTATGGGGTGCTCAAGAATTTAGTTAAATCTAATTTCTTGGTGTGGGTACTTCTAGATGAGATTTACATTTGAATTGATAGACTGACTAAAGCAGATTGCTTTTCCCAGACTGCATAGACCTCACCTAATCCATTGAAGGCCTAAATAGAGCAAAAGGCCAATTAAAAAAAGAACTGTTTCTCCTTGCCTGACCTCTTTGAGTGGGAGCATCGGTTTCCCTCTTCCTTTGGACTTGGACGCAGAATCATACTGGAGTTTATCCAATCAGCTCTCATACTTCTCAGGACCTTGAATTTAAACTGAAACTACACCGTCAGTTTTCTTGTGTCTCCAACTGTCTGACTGAAGATCTTGTACTTTTCAGCCTCCATGATTATATAATAATAACGATAAATCAATATTTGTAAATATAATGTATAAATACATATATCCTGTTGGTTATGTTTCTCTGGAGAACCTAGACTGATACAGCTGTGGGTTCACAGTGGTGGGAAGCTGGGATAATGGGTAGGCTATTCAGTAATGTCTTTACATGATGACATTTATCCTCGGGGATCATTACATTCCAAGGCACTTCCTTTCTCAACATGACTGATTCTGATATTCAAACAACCAATGCCCCAGAGTTCATTAATGATACTTTCCATGAACACTGAAGAAGAAAATCAAAATGCCAACGATTTACTTTGAGAAGCAAGAGTTGACCTCATCAGACCCACCCATGTTGAGTGGGTCTGATGAGGTCACTTCCCTCTTGTAAAAGCCACTTTTGCAATGGTTTACACATGGGGTGTAAGAGAAAAGGGCGCAGCCTGGATGACTGCCAGGCTACTGGTTTGCTAACAGGATGGCTGATTGGTGGTGGCCATCACTAAAAAGGGAGCTTAGGTTCAGCAAAGAAGGGTCATTAATTAAGTTATGTTGACTTTGAGATGCTTTTGAGATATCCAAAAAATATATGTCAAAAGGCAATTCCATATGTGGTCATTAAAGGGCTGGAAATCTATACACATATGTGGGTCATCTGCATAAAAGTCATAATTGAAGCTGTGATCAGGGATGAGATTATCTGTGGAGGGGGATAAAGGAGAGATTGTAGACTTGCTGAGGAATCCCTATAGCTAATTGTCTGGGAGAAGAGGGAGAATGAACCTGAAAAGGTGACAAGAAATTTTGTAAAAGCATGAGGAGGTAGAGTTTGAGCTCTTACTTGCAGGACAATTAGGCTTCAACTAGAAATCAGTGGGAAGGACATTCCAGCATGGAGAAAACATGAGCTCAATCGTTCAGACACAGTGCGCAGGGCTGATGTACAAAGGAACTGGTTACACGGTGGGACTGTTGATGACAAAAGGAGAGGATTGTCATATGATGAGGAGGATAGAATACCACTGCAAAGGTCTATGTTCAGTCTGCAGATATGTGGGTTTTACACCTGGGAGGCTGTGTCAGGGCTGGGGACATCCTATGCTGCATCCTCAGCTGCAGCGTCTCTGCTTTTTATTTTCCCCATATGTGGCTAAGCCAGTGTTTGGAGTTATGAATCTAGGATATTTTTCCTCTTTGTAGTTCCCTCCACTCTGTAAGAGTTTTATCAGTGTTCATTGCCTTTTTTCTATAGTGAGGGCCGAGTGTTGGAAACTGGTGAGTGCTTTTCACTTTTAACGAATTCAATTTTAAACTTAAACAAACAAGCAAACAAAAACAATGTATAAGGCACACAAAGCTCGACTGTGGGCTCTAGTCAGCCAAAGTGCCACCTCTTTAGGATCCTGAACTAAACTGTGGAAGAAGTGGGTGAAGAAGGTGGCAGGAAATTAAAAGGAGTAAAATTTATAGGTATACTAAAATGTGTTAAAGCACCAAGGGGGAGATTGCAGTTTCCTCTTTCCACCGCCTAAAATGGGGGGATTCCTTCAGATTGTTGGGGAAGGAAGGGACCAGAGTGGGCTTAGAAAGCGCCTGAAATTTCTTCCACCGGAGAATAGGTAGAAGGTCTCACAGCAATGGCTATATTTGCAGACATGGCCTGCAAGCGACACTGGAAAGGGCTAGGTAGGCAGACACAGTGGGGAACTCAGCAGACAGAGGACCAGGACAGCCCCTCTGCCTCTCAGCTTGTCAGCTCTGCTTAGGATCCCAGTACTATGGCTCAATCTTGGAAATGTGGGGTTGGTTACAGGTTAGACTGAGGGTTTCTTTCCTCTGACAAAAATTAGGGACAATCAGAAAAATGAGAGAAGTCAACATTAAGCTAAATTATTTTTAAAATAATGAAAACAAAGTATGACAAATTTTGCCTACCTGATCTGAACCTAAGATTTGTATCTGTTATATACATTCTGGAGGTCTACAGAATTGTCTGGAAATACAATGGACTTGTTTCTGTGGGTAACTCATCACCCTAATTTGCCTGAACAGGGGTTTCTCACTCTTTCAATGATAAATGCTAAAACTGGGCAGGTCCCAAGAAAAATAGCACAAATTGGCTACTCTATCACCTCCCAGCACAAGGGTAGGTTTTTGATGAGGAAAACATGTACTGAAAGATGTGTAGGATGAGTGAGGAGAGAAAAGAGGCTCTGAGAGCAGCTCATGTGGGACAACAGCTATGACGAGACATGAATGGACTTGAATTAGGGAAGAGGCTGTTAGAACGCAGAGGTGTGAGGTGGGATTCAGATGGCTCTTGTGCTAAGTGGCACCATCACCAAATTTGGGGATGCAGTGTCTGGTTTTGGTGACTAAATAAATCCTTAACTGTGTTGGCTGATTTAGGCAATTACTCCTTAAAAAATAAGAATTGAAAACTCTAACTGAGATGATAGAATGTTCTCTATTTTCAATTCTGTTAGTTTATACCTATGTATTTGGGAACACATTTGCCATTCGGCTTTGCCAGTAGTTTTCCACCAAGGATGATTTTGCCTTCCCTGTGAAATCGGGCAATATCTAGAGAAACTGTTGGTTGTTGCAGCTGAAGGCTGCTACTGGCATGTGGCAGATGGAGGCCAAAGATGGGGCTAAACATCCAACAATGTGCAGGATAACTTCCACAACAGTTATCCAGCCTAAATGTCAATTATGCTGAGGTTGAGAAACCCTCAGCTATATGAAACAGCATGAAAAAAGCCACTACTATATAGAAGGTATAGTCTAAGTCTGCATAATAATACATGCTTTTATAGAAAGTATTTGTTAGATTAGATAGTGAACTTTCTTAAGTAGGTGTTTTCCACCTCTAAATTTCCAGAACCTAACACATTATAGCCGCTCAATAATTATTCAATAAACAAATGATAAAACAATAGCTATCATTTATTGAGCTCCTACCATGTGTCAGATGCTTCTTTGATATCTCACTAAATGTTCATAACAAGTCTCGGAGTTACTACTTTTATCATTTTATTTTATAGATAAAAAATAGGAGGACCAGAGAGGTAAACCATTTTGTAGCAAGAAAAGGAGCCAGTGCGGGAACCATTGCTTGCCTGATTCCAATGTTCATGTTACTAATAGTCATGCTGCACCATCTCCCTTTAACATGGACCCAACTTGTGTTGACCGTAATCAAATTTCCAATTACCCAGATGCTGGAATAAATGTTTTTATAGGCTTCATAAACTATTGTCCCCTCCTCCTTTTTTGTTTTGTTTAGTGCTACTCTCTAAACTTAGTATTGCTATATGCACATTGAATTTATAAAGTACCATTTTAGTCAGAAACTAAACTATTTTTATAGCACAAACACTTTCAGATATATTCCTGGGATTTATGCATTAATATCACAAGCTGGATTGTGTGTTTAATATTATTTCAGTAGATAAAAATCCTTCCAGAGAGGCTTGATGGTAACAGTGAACAAAGATTGCCACTCCTGTCCCCATCTAAAAAACCTCATTCTATTATTTTCGGGTGAAATGTAACCCAGCACATTTTTATTTTATTCCCTGATTATATTGTTCTCTCAGTAACTTTATTCAGGGGGGAATAAAAAGTTAACTGAGATGGGAAAAATTCAATAGAAATGTACAGTGAGCACTAAAGACTGTATACCAACACTTTCCCCCTTTTGGCTGTCTGATGGTTGATTGCTTTCTGAAAGCTCTAAAACAAGAGATCAATATACTGCAGAAGTTTTAGCATTGCGGGAATTTTTACCATACTAGTGCACAGCAGGTGACTAGAATAGAGTAATCCTGCAAATAATTCAGAAAAAGCCTTCAACCCTTTCACCATTTGGCCCCAATTTACTTCTTCCATCTCATCTCTGGTTCCATCTACTACTCTCCTGCCTCAAAACATCCAAGACCATTGACAGATGTGCCCCAAATATTCATCTTCCAGGACATTCAGATATTTTCGTTTTGAGTGTTCTACTCTCCCAGGTGAAGATCAGTTAGTTCTTCAAAAGCAAATTCAAATACCATGTTGAATGTGAGTCTTTCCCGCACCTGTTTTTTTCTTAATCAATAATCACTCACTCACTCACTCACTCACCTGAAATGAGGCTCATCTGAGCTGAGATATGCTACAAATAAAATCCAGTGAAATGTGGACTAGATTTCAAAGATGTAAAATATCTGATTAATACTTTCATGTTAATTACAGATCACAATGATAATGTTTTATCATATTGTGCTAAAATAAGCTATATTATTAAAATCAATTTTTACCTGGTACTTTTTACTTTTCAAAATGTGCTCACTGGGAAATTTTTATTTGTACATGTGGCTTTCATTCTATTTCTGTTGGACAGTGATGTTCTGCATGGCATCCTTCCCACTTCTAAGGCCCTTCTTCCTGCATCATTCTGGTATTGAGTTGAAAGACCTTAATGTTGGCTTTATTTGTCCCTAGTGCATTTCACCTGGTCCCTTGGTGTCCTAAGGTGGTGTCTACAAGGTATGGCCAGGAGACACAAGGCTCTGGAGTCTTTCTTCTTTTGCTTGTCTCCCCAAGTCTCCTCCTGTCCGCGCTGCAAGGGCTTCCCAGTTTCACTCTTGGAAACATCTGGTCTTACATCCTATCTGTTTCTTTCCTCAGCTTTGGACCTAATCTTTGTGGCAGATGGGGTACAGCAGGGGGAGACCAGCTTCCTTCCAAGAAGCAAAATACAGTTTGTTATTTTAAATTATCATTCTCTCCATACTTGTTTATTGACTAAATAAAAAATGTAAAACATTGAGTCATATCTGGAGTTCATCTCATGGAAATAACATCAAAATGCATTGTCTTCTCATGGTCTGGAAGCATGGATGGAAACCATGTTTGTCACTGTCTCCATCTCTTGCAATGCTAGAGGCATTTTCAGAGAGTATTACAGTAAGCCTCACAAGGACATAGGCTTTTTTGAAAACCACTCAGTGGGTAAATATTAGTTTTTCAGACCCAGAATGACTCACTGAATAAATCCAGCCATTTATAATTTTCCCAGGATTTGAAATCTCAAGCCATGAGATTTCTCAGCTTCTCCTGGGAAAAAAGATGAAATGGAAGGATTCCCTCTAGGATTGTGGGTTCAGTGTAAACTATTCCTTTCTTTCACTATTCCTCCCATCAATAGGGTGCAGCTGCACACACTCTCAGTATCAGCTTCTTGGATGAATCACTTTGCAAATACTGCTCAGCAAAGTCTTTGTTGTATTTCATAAAGTGTCAAATGATCATCCATGGGTGTTCACCCTACCCTCTGATTCCTGACCTGAGCACTGTAGACAAGCTGCCCCCCCTTCACTGTGTTTCCCATACCCACTCTCTACAAGAGTGACTGTTGTTATTTTCCTCAAATCAGTTTAAATTGTGAATTCGTTAGTTCATAACTGCCAAACCTATTTTTAATTGCAAAGCTCAAATGTTCCCCCTCGGAATTAAAATGAAATGTGCAAAATGCTGCCAACTGTTTCTCCAGTTCTTCCAAAATGGAGTCTATCCAAAATGCTAGTGAGCATTGTGATAGATCAAGCCACATTAAGACACATAAACATTTAAAATCACTTACAACTCATTCTGTTTGGGGGTAATGTTAGTATCTGAGTCACGGAGGTTGCCAATAAGAATGACTGTGTATCTGTTGATTGCTGTTTATGTTCCTTTGAAGGTAAGAATGAGTTTTGCCAATTTCCAATAGTCAGCCACTCAGATTTTTGTCATTTATAATCATATAGCTGAGGCTGCTTTGTCTATGAGAAAGGACAGAGCTATTGGGAACTGTCATTAAAAAATTAATACGTTATATTTTAGAGTAGCTTTATTCACAGCAAAATTGAAGGGAAAATACAGAGATTTCTTATATACCCCTCCCCATCATAGACATGCATAGCCTCCCTCATAATCAACACCCCCAACCAGAATAATCTCCTCAAGCCCAGAGTTTACATTGGGATTCACTCTTTGTTATACATTCTATAGGTTTGGACAAATGTATTATGATATGCATCTATCAATATGGCACCATACAGGGTATTTTCACTGGCCTAAAAATCCTCTGTGCTCCACCTTATTGATCCCTTCCCTCTAACTCTTAGCAAACACTGGTCTTTTTAGTGTCTCCATAGTTTTGCCTTTTCTTGAATGCCATGTAGGTAGAGTCATATAATGTGTAGTTTTTTCAGATTGGCTTCTTTAACTTAGTCATATGCATTTAAGATTCCTTCAGGTATTTTCACGACTTGATAGCTCATCTCATTTTAGCTCTGAAGAATATCCTATTGTCTAGATGTTCCACAGTTTACTTATCCATTCACCCACCAAAAGACATTTTGTTTGCTTCCAAGTTTTGGGTAATTATGAAAAAAGCTAGTATAAGCATCTATGTGTAGACCTTTGTGTGGACATAGGTTTTTTTAGTTAGTTGGGTAAATAAATACCAGGGAGCACAATCACTAGATCATATAGTAAAAATATGCTTAGTTTTGCAGGAAATTATCTTCCAAAGTGGCTGCACCATTTTGCATTCCCACCAGCAATATTGAGAGTTCCTGTTGTTCCACATTCTCGTCGACAATTAGTGTCAGTGATCCAGGTTTTAGTCATTCTGATAGCTAAAGAATGGAGATACATGTAGTAGTATCTCCATGCTGAATAGCTCTTTTACCTTAGAATTTCCATTTGACTGCTATGAACTTTGGCACCCTCATTTGTAAGCTTTAAGTAGAATTGCATGTCTTTTAGGTCTGGGAGGTAAGTATAAATGTCAAATGTAAAGTGTTTTATTCACACAGGTCGTCAACAATGCAGTAGTTGTAAGAGTTCATGGTGACAGCACCCAAATGCCACATATCAAGGTAGGCCCCTAGTCTTTTGGATTTCATGAACTAAAATAATTGCATTTTTTTGATGGAACTGATAGAAACTTGACCAACTTTTATCTTGTTAAATGAAGACAACAAAGAAAAAAAAAACAACTATCTTTAATTCCACCATTTCATCTAAAAGAAATAAAGGTTTGTAACAACAACAACAAAATAAAAGGAAGAACATAATTTAAGAAAATAGCACTATCCTTTAAATTAAATAAATGTAGCATCGGGGAAAAAGGCTGTTACTTTTTTCATGTCACTATGAATGATAAAAAACAATTTATCCCAGGCAGGCATTGATTGAACTGTTGAATCCTCAGGAAATCCTTGAACCTCTTTCTGTTTGTTCAAAACCAGGTTTCTCTCCTTTGTCTGGGTTCCTCCTACTTTCTGAATGATCAGCATATCAGAGCCATATCTTTCTGAGGAAATAGGATGATGGTAAGCTTTTTTTCTCCCACTGAGATCGAGTTTAAATTTTCTTTCAAATGTGTCCTTGTCAGGCTGTGGGACTTTCTGATCTATTTTAAGTGGCTCCCCATCTGACTTGAAAACATACATATGGATACTTGTTCACCAATGTTCCCATCTGTACAGATCTTCTTGTATTCTCCGATTTCACATGCTTTATTTGATCAACCTTCATTTTTCCTTCCCAGTTCCAGAATATCATAGGTGAACTCCCTGATAATTTTTATCATTTTTGGCTTTGTTCAGTATTTGTTTAGTAATGATGATGGTCACAGGTATTCATTTCTGCTTCATGTTTTGCAATGAATCTTAATTTTCTAGGCTGTGAAGTCTATAAAGTTGGACATTTGGTTTAACATATGTATCAACAGAAGAAGCATTCATTTTGTAACCATGGAAAAACACAAGGGATTGTCTACATAAGAGTGGAAAACTTAGGAGAAGAATATCATATTACTGTAGAATTAGAATTGTGAATTCAAAGATAGTTTTCTTCATAATATATAAAAAACTCCAGTTTCAGATGGAAAAAGTAATGTCCAAGGAGAGAAATGACTTGCCAATGGTCACACGGAGAGCTAGACCTTGAATAAATTGTTGTATGTTGGAAAAGATATTAGTGATTGATCAGTTAAAGAATGTTTACTATTCTAGAATTACTTAACTAGTATTCATTTAGAGTTTTCTATTATATACTACCTATAACAAGTGTGATTGTCCTGAGACTTACAGATATCAATTGCCCTGAAACCAAGATCACAGTTATAGACAGAGTCCGGGAGAGAACTAGCTAATTACACATAAATTTTGCATTTGCATCCTGGGCACAATTTCCAGTTAGACATTAAGTACATACTGGCTATTCAGAGCAAAGGGAGCAATACCTAGTAATGGCTAAAGGTCTGAGCTTTGGAGCCAGAAAAAAACAGAGGTTAGGCCTTGATTTCAAAACTTATCATTTGTATGAGTTTTACTGATTTGTTTAACCTCTTTAAGCCTTAGTTTCTAATCTATGAAGTGATAATATTAACTTCAGGATTTTTTTCTTGTCACAGTAGTTAATAATGTGATAACAAGCAAGTAGGGTGTGTTCTCTTTGGAGTAAGGTTATTTCTTGAAAGCTACTGCTCTGAGTGGTTTTTGTATAAACAGTATATTAACAGTTTTGGAAGGTCAAAGTTAGGTAATCAGTTATGACTAAATTTCAGGGAGAATTGTGTAAAAAGTGTGATCAGAATGAATTACATACTGAAATTGTCACCAGTGAAGTGGTTCTTGCCAGCCCCCACCCAAGACAGAAATCAAGAGAGCGGGCAAAATACCGTATTTTGCTGTGTATAATATGCACTCACGTTTTTGGCCCAAACTTTTAGGGAAAAAAATATTTTTTATTATTTTTTTAATTCCTCTTTTTATTTCTTTATATTTATAAACAAAACCAATCATCATATTCCAGGGTATTGATTCACATATGGATATTGTTACTGCTTTCTAGAGTTACACTTTTAACATATAAGTGTAAATAAAAGAATTAAAAACATTTATATAGATACAGAATTAGTACTACCCATATATAATGTGCACCCTTATTTTTCCCTGAAAATTTTGGAAAAAAAATGTATGCATTAGGCATGGCAAAATATGGTAAATTCAAAGGAAGAGGTTTACTGAAAACGAAGTGGAGGGAAAGAAGATAGGGAGGGAGCTTAATGCATCCAGGGAGTGCACACTAATAGAGTATGGCTCCCTGCACTGCTGCTGGGGTCTGGCTTACACAGGGCTGGGTTTTTCCTGCAGGTGCAGAGTATCTTCGTTTTTTAGGTTCCTGCTGTGAGCTGGTAGTGACCACCCAGGTGCAGAGTACAGCTTTCTGGGGAGTGTCTTATCTAGGAGAGGCTTAAAAAATAACCCAAGAGCATTCCCATACATTTAAGAGAGGCTCATCCTGTCTCAAAACTGTATAGGAAGGTTTATGGCATCATATGTACTATCATATGATATATGATGGTATAGAACAGGGATTGGCAAACTATGGCCCCTGGGACTGCTGAGTGCTTTTGTAAATAAAATTTAAAAAAGCTATGCCCATTCATTTATATGCTATCTATAGATATGCTATTTTTGTGCTATAACAACATGGTTAAATAATTGTGACAGAGCCCATATGGCCCACAAAGGCTAAAATACATACTATCTGGACCTTTACATAAAATGTTTGCCTGTCCCTGGTGTATAATGACACTGATGCTGTAAGTTCATTTTCATTTTCAGTGAGGAGGCAGTAAGGCACCAGGGAGCCTTCATTGCCTAGCATTCACTGCAGTGCCTAGCTCAGTGTTTTCTGTTCATAGCAAGCAACCTAGACATTCTGTGATGTTACTATCTTTTTTTCTGTAACCTTAGAAAAAGTAATTATATAGGACAGTAAGGTGGTTAAAGTACCTTCTAATATGGACATGGTAAACAGCTATTTACATCCCTAAAACCTGGTTCATAAAACTTCTATCCTGGCACAAACCTTACTGATTTAGCTCAGTGGTTCTCAGACTTGAGCAGCATCGGAATCACTTGAAGGTCTGGCAGAAAACACAGATGTCTGGTTCCCGTCCTCCAGATTATTGAGGCAGAAAATTCTAAGGTCCGGCCCAAGAATTTGTATTTCTGACAAGTTCCCAGATAATGCAGATGCTGTTGGTCCGCAGACCAGAGTATGAGGACAATATACATCTGACTGCCTGCACAGGTTGACTGGATTGCTATCTCCAGCAGGCCCTGCATATATGTGTTCTAGTCATTTAAGTATATCCAGCTGTTGTTACAGGCCTGGCCCATCTTTACTCAGTACTGAACACAAGTGCATCAAATAAACATTAAAAAGCCACTACCTGCTCTAGAATCCTTAGGAACACATTAGTCCTGAGAAAAGACATCCAACCTAAACCTGCTCGGCAAGAGAAGTCCTGGTGAGTTCTCGGTACAAAACAGATTCCATCTTGATAACATATGGACACCCATCTGGTTTATGTGGCCCTTGACAAACATTAAACTACCTATTGTAATATTTCTGCTCCATGAATACTGCTTTGTGAGCCAGACCAAAGATCAATAAATCATTTTTTAAAGATTTTACTTATTTATTTTTAGACAGAGGAGAAGGGAGGGAGAAAGAGAGGGAGAGAAACATCCATGTGTGGTTGCCTCTCATGTGTCCCCCACTGGGGACCTGGCCCACAACCCAGGCATGTAATCGAACCAGTGACCCTTTGCTTCACAGTCCAGTGCTCAATCCACTGAGCCACACCAGCCAGGACAAGAAATCATTTTTTGAAGTTTCAGGTCATGAATATTTCTTGCTTTTCCGGCAAAGAGGCAACATTGAGATTTTTATGTAGGTATTTATATAACTATTTAAAGTGCAATCATTTAAAACTATTTCTAGTTTGAGGACTGTCAGATATAGGCAGCTGGCTGGATTTGCCCCACAAACTGTAGTTTGTAGACCCCTGAGTTAAATTCATAAGAAGACAGGAGGCAGACCAGGGAGAGAGACAAGGGCTGAGGTAACTAGAAGGGTGAAACCTAAGTAGAAATCCATTTGATTCTTCTACTTGGGCCTCCCCTAAGATACTGGCTTTTACTTGTTCAATGCTGAGGTGAAAACAGCACAATGTTGCCATATTCTAGGTTAACTCATCATCTCAGTTACTGGTCTAAGTGACCTGATACAGCAGATAGCTTTGCTTCGAAGTGTGTATGAGGAACCTGTGCTCCCGGCTTCATTGTAATAAACATAGCTGGGTGTTTGCAATCATTCAGAAAGTTGCCTGGTGTCCCCTAGAATCTAAGTGCATAGCCCATCTTGGCGTCTGCGTGTCTGGAGTGTGTGCACTCACTACTCTTTCTTTACACACACGTTCATATGATTCCTTCTCTCATTCATTCTACTCTGTTCCCTGGAAGCATATCATACAGCTGTGAACTTGGCTGCCAAACAGGTGGGTGAGAAGCTTGGATCCAAAACTGTGCTTTTGGTTGTGCCAGTTTCTGTGAACAATATCAAGAAACTCAAGAAAATACTACATGGAATTCATGGTGATGTGCTCTGAAGTAGAGTCCATGACTTTGTTATTCTTTGTGCATTGGTTTCCTGAGTAAGCAGACTCTGAGACAGAGGTAAGAATGCAGGAAGTTCATTGAGTGCTGCGCTTGGTGTCAATAACTGCTGGGAAGTGAAAGCAGTAGGATTTCAGAGGAGAGTTTCTCCAGGGGCCTGAGCTGTCAGTAGTCAACCTTCCCAGCAGTGGAGGGAATGATGCTTCAGTCCTGGAACGAGTCTCTGGGAGCACCCCACAGGATCCATTCCAGACCTCATAATAAATTTTCCAATTTATTTTTTCATAAATATTTCTGTAGGTATTTCTAAGAGATAAGGACACATTTAGGAAAAATCCATGATAATGTTAGCATGCCCAAATTTATCAATAATTCAGTTTCTAATTATCTGATAAGCCTCATATAATTATATATAACTGTATATAATTAATTAATTAGAAATTTGTTTGATTCAAGATTCAAGTAAGTCTATAAATTATAATTAATTGATATATCTCAAATCTCTTTTAATCTATATGTTTCCTTTCATTTCTTTTTCTTGAAATGTATTTGTTGACTAAATCTGGTAGACTTCTATAGTTTCTTACAATAAATGTTTATTTCTAAAAGATCCTTCATAGTTATGAAAATAATAAATATACAACACAAAATTTAGAAAATATGAAAAAACATAAAGAAGAAAAAATTGAAACCCCTTGCATAATTACATAGATTAGCACTGAAAATATGTTGGTACATTTCTTTACAGCAGCATTTCCTGAAATCTGTTTCCTGGATACTGCTCCCATGAAATGTCCCTGCACAACAGGATCAGTTATTGTATTCATCTTCTATTGCTGCTGTAACAAATCTCCACAAACATAATAGTTTTTAGCAACACCTATTTATTGTATCACAGGTCTGCTTAGAAGTCTGTCCTGTGAGAAGTTGGTGGGTTTAGCTGGATACTATACTTCGGATCTGACCAGGTTGAAATCTAGGTGTTGGCCAGCCTGGGCTCTTAGCTGGAGTCCTGGGGGATGGAGTGTGTGTGTGTGTGTGTGTGTGTGTGTGTGTGTGTGTGTGTGTGTGTGTGTGTGTGATGTGTGTGTGTCTATGTCCAGACTCAGATTGTAAGATAGAGGACTCTTCTGGCTGTCAGCCAGGGATCATTCTCAGCTTTTAGAAGCCACCTCCATCCCTTAGCTTGTGACTCCATCTTCAAAGTCAGAATCACATCCAGATAATTCAAAATAATCTCCCTATTTTAAGGACTAAAATCTTACTTACATCCAGAAATTACCCTTTTTCCAGGAAAGATAATATTTTCACAGGGACTAGAAGGTAAACAACTTTGAGTGTTCATTGTGTCTAACCTTATGATCAATTATATTTGGAGGGTGTCTATTTTCTACCTCTCTTTTGGAGATTAAAAAGTCATTAATTGTTTGGAGCTGTGCCTCAGGAGACCTTTTAAAATTTCTTTAAATCCAAAAGTCCCCAAGCTTATTTGACAATAGAATCTATATATTTTTTACAGATAGTACTTTTATTTTATTTTGAATTTTAATATATTTTATGACTATGCTATTATAGTTGTCCCATTTTTCTCTCCCTTTATACCCCTCCACCCTACACACCCCCTCCCACCATCATTCCCCCATCTTAGTTCTTGTCCATGGGTCATACATGTAAGTTCTTTGGCTTCTCCCTTTCCCATACTATTCTTAACCACCTCCTGTCTATTTTGCCCCTACCATTTATGCTTTTTATTCCCTGTACCTTTTCCCCCATTCTTCCCCCTCCCCACTGATAACCCTACATGTAATCTTTATTTCTGTGAAACTGTTCCTATTCCAGTTGTTTGCTTAGTTCATTTTTGTTTTTTGCTTTTTCTTAGGTTTGGTTGTTGATAGTTGTTTGTTGTCATTTTGCTGTTCATATTTTTTATCTTCTTCTTTTTCTTAGATAAGTCTCCTTAACATTTCATATAATAAGGGCTTGGTGATGATGAACTCCTTTAACTTCACCTTATTGGTAAGCACTTTATCTGCTCTTCCATTTTAAAAGATAGCTTTGGCCCTGGCTGGTGTGGCTCAGTGGATTGAGCACTGTACTGTGAAGCAAAGGGCTGCCAGTTCAATTTCTAGTCAGGGCACATGTCTGGTTTGTGGGTTAGGTCCCCAGTAGGGGTCACATAAGAGGCATCCACACTTTGATGTTTCCCTCTCTTTCTCCCTCCCTTCCCCTCTCTCTAAAAATAAATAAATCTTTTAAAAATGACAGCTTTGCTGGATAGAGTAATCTTGGATGTAGGTCCTTGCCTTTCATGACTTCAAATTCTTCTTTCCAGCCCCTTCTTGGCTGTAAGGTTTCTTTTGAGAAATTGGCTGATAGTCTTATGGGAACTCCTTTGTAGATAACTCTCCTTTTCTCTTGCTTAAGATTCTCTCCTTATCTTTAATCTTTGGTAGTGTAATTATGATGTGCTTTGGTGTGTGCTTCCTTGAGTCCAAATTTTTTTGGACTCTCTGAGCTTCCTGGACTTCCTGGAAGTCTATTTCCTGTGCCAGATTGGGGAAGTTCTCTTTCATTATGTTTTCAAATAGGTTTTTAATTTCTTGCTCTTCCTGTTCTCCTTCTGGTACCCTGATGATTTGAATGATGGAAGTTTTAAAGTTGTCCTGGAGGTTTCTAAGCCTCCTGTCATTTTTTAAAATTCTTGTTTCTTTATTCTGTCCTGGTTGAATGTTTATTTCTTCCTTCTGGTCCAAACCATTGATGTGAGTCCCAGTTTTCTTCCCTTCACTGCTGGTTCCTTGTATATTTTCCTTTATTTCATTTATTCTAGCCTTCACCCTTTCCCCTATTTTGCGACCATACTCAACCATTTCTGTGAGCATCCTGATTACCAGTGTTTTGAATTCTGCATCTGATAGGTTGGCTATTTCTTCAACATTTAGTTGTATTTTTTCTGGATCTTTGATCTGTTCTTCATTTAGGCCGTATGTTTTTTTTTTTTTTTTTTTTTTTTTTTTTTTTTTTTTTTTTTTTTTTTTTTTTGGTTTTTTTTTTTTTTTTTTTTTTTTTTTTTTTTTTGTCTCCGTGCACCTGTTCCATAGTAAGGGGTGGAGCCTTATGTATTCTTCAGTGTGGGGCAACCCAGGTTGCAGTGTTGTGGCACTATATGAGAGGGAGGGGTTCAAGAGGGGACAATGCCATTTGTTCAGCTATCAGCAGGCTTTCAGTCACTTCCCTCACTACCCACAAGCAAATTGGGCCCTGCTGGTGCTGATTCCCAGGTGGGTGGTTTTGTGTACCTTCTAGGACCCTGTGGGTGTCCCAATGAACTTTCCTCTGAGGCTGGGAGTTTCTTCTGCCACCCCAACCCCACAGATTTTTTCAGTCAGAGATTTTGAGACTTTATTTCCCTGTGCTGGAACCCTGGGTTGGTTGGTCTGTCTCCAGTTGTTTCTCCTTGTTTATCTGCACGCAAATGTGGGACCTTGGTCTGCCAGCCACCTCCATGCTGTGAGTCCTCTACACCCTGCTGCCCATCTCTGCCTCTCCTACCAGTCTGGATGAATGTTTCTTCTTTAACTCCTTGATTGTTGGACTTCCATACAGTTTGATTTTCTGGCAGTTCTAGTGTTTATTTGTTTTTTAATTTGTTGTTGTTTTTCTTTTGGTTCTGCGAGGAGGCAAAGTGTATCTACCTATGCCTCCATCTTGGCCAGAAGTCCAGATAGTACTTTTAAACATTTTGTAGAACTGGAGTTTCTGAAGAACACATTTGAGGTACAGAATTTTCCCTATATTTGTATTATTTTATATCTGAGTTTGTTTTATACACTTAGGGTCATATCATATATTTATTATTGTAATTCACTTTTTTTGAGTTATCACAATGCTATTGAATATCCTTCAAAACCAGGGTCAGTAAATTTTTTTTTGGAAAGGGTCATATGCCTTAGGCTTTGAGACCACATGGTATCTATCACAACTACTCAGCTCTACCATTGTAGTGTAAAAGCTGCCATAGGCAGCAGTTAATATGTAATGAACAGGGATGACGACTGTGCTGAGATTAGTTAATGGGCTAATATGTTTGCCAATCTCTGTCCTAAACCATTATTTTTCAATGACTGCATAGTACTCTCTTATATAAACATATGTACCATCATTGCCATTTTATAAATCTTGCTACAGGTACATATAGAAAGCTATGTATATTATATACAATAGCTTAATTGTTACCATAGACAGTCAGTCAGAGTGCTTGAATCTCCCCATTGGTCAAGATAGGGCAGGGGTGTTTCTTACACTGAGCACACCAAAAACTAGAGAGATGAATGGACAGGACCCAAGCACACCAAAATCTAGCAAGATAATTGGATAGAAAATAGGGCCTTCTCTTCCCTATCCCGATAAATACTGCTGCAGGTTTGAGCAGGAAGGGGTGGGGTGGTCTTTGAGACAGGAATTCACCATTCTCCCAGGTCTTGACACCTGAATAAACATCTTTTCTTTTGCAGCAGCACCTGCCTCATGAGTCTGGCTTTTCACAAACTGTATATAACAAATACCTAAGCCATAATCACTTCTGGGTGGGCATTTGAATTGTTTCCAATTTGGGACTTCTGTAACAATACTATTATGAGTATGATGCCTGATCATCATTAGTTTATTACTACCTTTTTACAATGGTTGTATTGTTTTTATTCTTATTGTTTCTACAACAAATGACCATGCATTTGTTAGCTTAAACATCACAAATTTATTATCACATGGTTTTGCAGTTCAGAAATCTGAAGTCTGAGTAGACACAAGTCTCACTGGGCTAAAATCAAAGTGTTGGTGGGGCTGTGTTCCTTTGAGGAGGCTCCAGAAAATCTGTCTCCTGGCCTTTTCCATCTTCTAGAGGCACCTGTATTTTGGCATGTGCCTCCGCCTTGCATCCTCAAAGCCAGCAGCCCTGCCTCTCTTTGGTTATTCTTCCACAGTCACATCTCTCTCTCTCTAAACCATATAAAAAAATTCTTTGATTTTAAGGATTCATGTCATTAGATTGGGCCTGCCCAGATGATTCGAGATATTTACCCCTGTCAGGGTTCTTAATTTAGTCGTATTTGTCTTTTACCAGGTAACATACTGAGAGGTTCTGAGGATGAGTGTGAGAACATCCTGGGTGCTATAATTCTGCCCGCCACACTGGTTCTGAGCCAATCGGCAAGCACATACCCTAGTTTGTAGGAAAGCTGAGCTCCCGAATTTTGCCAATTTTGTGTTTCAATCTCTAAAACAATATTAGAAAGCTCAGTAACATACTTAGTTGGCTAACATGTGTCAACTTCATAATAGATAGCCTTGTAGTGAAAATATGTATCAAAGCATCATTTTCCTTTTTAATTAATGAAACAAAACCCAGGCCACTCAGGTTAGTGTAAGCTGTCAGCTATGTAGAGTTCTAACTGAAGGTATTCTTTGTATTGTTGTTTATATCTTGCCCAATGCATATTCTAACAATAGTTCCTTTATGTCTCCTTTTTTTACCAGACAAGCTCTTTTGCACTCTTTGCCTTGCCATCACACATCATTTTACATACTGTTATTTTGAGGGAGACTCATGTACAGATTTCTGTTTGGTCTCTAACATGACAAAAACACACAGGACAGAAACACACAGCATAGTAGTATCTTCCATTCTGATACCACAGGTCTGAGCAACACAATATTTTAGTCCTTTTAAAAAATTCTCATCCAAGGATATGTTTATTAATTTGAGAGAGAGAGAGGAAGGGAGAGAGAGGAAGAGAGAGAAACATCAATGTGAGAGAGAAACATTGATGAGTTGCCTCCTCTATGGGCCCTGACTGGGTGTTGAACCCACAACCTAGGAATGATCCTTGACCAAGAATCAAACCTGTGACATTTGGGTGTATGGGACCATCCTCCAACCAAATGAGCCACCTAGCCAGGGCTATTTTAGTATTTTTGAAGTTACTCCCAAGGTAGGGGGGAAAAGGGCAGAATTGCATATGTAAAGACTAATTTTCAAAATGATCTGCAGGATCTTTAGAACACTGTTGGTTAGAGACTCTCTTCATCCAAGATCACTCTAAAAATACAGAACAAACAGAAGTATATTCAGAAAACACTGCCTGACCTACTGGGGCAGTGAGGGATCTCACAGGAGTCTGAGATAAAGAAAACTGTAGGTGGGTGAAAGGAGGGGATGCAATGGAGTGGAACATGGAAGAAGGCCAACACTGGTTTTGGAGAATGCCAACAAGCAATTCTTAGACTCTAGGATTCATGAATGACAGTTGGGAAGATTCTAAATGCAGAATCCAAGGCCCTGTCCACTAGAGGTTCCAATTTAGCAGGTGGGAGATAGGGATATAAAGCAGAATTTTTTAAAAAACTGTCACAGCTGATGCTGATACAGACATTTCAAGGATCTTATTCATATATTTATTTATTCATGTATTCACCAGAGATTTATTGAACATTTAGACAATACACTAGGAATTTCAATACAGAGATTCATAAAATACGTATTCCCAGCCTTCACTCCTATCTCACCAAATGAAAACATACAGGAACAAAATTCTAAAACCCAGTGTTTTGAAAAGTCTCTTTAGGTAGCCTTTGGAAACCCTGGGCTAAATGGCCCTCCACACAGATCTTTGCCCCTGAACCTCTGTACCTCCTGGCTGATCTAGAGAGGGGCTGGCCAGTTTGGATACTGGTTAGATTCCTATTATCCCATCCAGTAGTGACCCCCCTTTCCTCAGTGTTGTTCACTTGTTCAAACTTGAGCTAAGTGAACAGACAAACCACCCAGGTCCCTGTGGTAAGAAGAACCATATATAGACAAGAACCAAGGTAATGTTTATAGTTATCCTACTCTATCACTGTCTGACTCTGTGGACTTGGGTAACTCACTTCTTTATGCACTGCTACACCTTCACATTGTGCTCACAGAAATCCCCTAAGGTTTCTAAGAAAGGTAGGAGGGACTATTATGGTATATGTGGACATATTAATTATTTACTTATTTATGCATTTTCTGTATTTTAAGATAAACCCCACAAGGGCAGGGACCTTTTTGGTTTTGTTTCCTTCTGTATTTTTAATTTCTAGAATAGTCCTGGCCCTTAGTAGTCTGTCAGTATTTTTAGAATAATTTCTGAAAACATATTGGATCTATATTAAAGTTTTATGAAAGGTTCTATTATAAAATATCAATTTGAAAGCCTTGTAACTGTAGGAGTATTTTCCAAGCCCAAGGCTATAGCCAGTATCCATCAGAATTACCCAAGGACTTGAAATAAAGATTCCTGAGTTGTATGCTGAAGATATTGATTGACTTAGCCCATTTTTGATATATTCCTGATTATTACTACTATTGTTGTTGTTATTTTTTTATTATTATAGTGGTGGCCGTTTTGAATGGCAGTTTTTAAAAGCACTTGACGAGGTGATTCCAAAGTCCTTCCTTTCTCTGATGTCCTAGAAGATGGTTCCATGAGAAGAGAAATATAATGCCAAGACTTCTCTGAAGCAGCTTTGAGATCCTGTCCCTTCAAAGATTTATTCTCTTCTCAAAGTGTTGCTTATATTGCCTGAGAGGATTTTGTTTCCTTGATTTAGGGCTTGGGGGAAAATTCATCTAAAGTAATTTTCACTGCTTTGTGATGAAAGAAAAAGGTGAGAAGAAGGAGGAGGTGCTCCACATTCCTCTTGGGGTTCTGGGATTCCTCAGGGGTAGTAGAAGCTCTTGTTTATAAAAATATCACAAATGTATTCTTTCCCTGTGGCAGGCACCAATGGATTAGGCAACAAAGAAGGTTGACAGATCTTCTTCTCCCACAGGGTTTAGACTCTAGTTAAGGAGACAAATATTAAAGAATGGCACACACCATTTAAACTACTGTCATGTGTAGGTGGGGCAGAGAAGGCTTTTAAGACAGTGGAACTACTCTGTGTGATACTATAAGGGCGGGTACATGTAATTCTGCATTTGTCCAAACCCATAGAATAAACAATACCAAGAGTGAGCCTAATGTAAACTATGGACTTTGAGTGACAATGATGTGTCAGTGTAGGTTCATTGATTGTGATGAATGTACCCTCTGGAGGGGGATATTGATAGTGGGAGAGGTTGTACTTGTGTGGGGACTTGGGGGTACAGGGGCAAGCTCTGTTTTTTCTGCTCCATTCTGTTGTGAACTTAAAACTTCTTTTAAAAAGTCTTTACAAATTTATTAAATTACTATCATGTCCAATTCTTTCCTTGGGAACATAGCAATTGCAAGGAAAGAATTAAGTATTTATCATTAGTGTTTCTTGTATGAACTACATTAAGGGATAGACAAAGAGAAAACTTGAAAAGGAAAAGTTCTTTATGAAAGAATTCTTACTAATAATGGGAAAGGAATGATAGAACCCACAAATCCCCTTTGTGTTATCTATCTATATAAAACAGCATTTATATAATAATATTATCATACAACAATAATTAAAGCAGGCCACACTCATCAGTGAATGGATCCCTTAAAAGGAAAGTTCAGAGGGGAACTTCTCAATGAAGAGTTCAGGCCATTACATCCTTACTTTTACCTGAAATTGATTGTCTCAGAGTTCTGGAGGCTAGAAGTCTGAAATCCAGCATGGCTGCATTCCCTCCAGGGACTCTAGGAGACATTCTATTCCTTACCTCTTCCAGCTCCTGGTTGCTCTTCTGGAGTTCCAGGGCTCATGGACTTATTTGTCCAGTCTCTGCCTCCATCTTCACATAGCCTCTGTGGGACCATCCCCAAACTTTCTATCTCTGTCTCATTGAACACATATAATTGCATTTAGAGTCCACCTGGATAATTTAGGATAAGTTCTTAAATTTTTTAAATTAATTACGTATTTTGCCATATCAGATAATATTCATAGGCTCTAGGAATCAGATGTGGACATTTCTTTATGGTGGGCCACCATTCATTCTGCCACATGCATCTTCTGATGGAATGTGTTATGAAGCATACCGCATCACTTACAGTGTTTTCTTGCCATAAAAATTATATCTCAGTTTAATAAAGCCTGTAGAGCTTATGATCATTTGTAGGAAATATTGGGGATGATGAAAGAAGTGAAATGATGAGGCAACGCCAAAATGTGGAACAACTGACATGATTGTCATATAAATAAATCAACGACATTTTAAAAGGTGAAGGAGGACTATTCTGAAGTAAAAAAGATTTAAAAAAGTAACAACTGTAATAAATTAAGAACATAATTTGTAGCCCTTTTTTGGATCCTAATTAGACAAAAGCATCTCTAAAAAGACATACTTGGACGATTGAGGGAATTGATTTTGGAGTGGGTATTGAATGACCCAAAGCACTAGAACGAATTTGCTTACCGGTGGCGATGGCATCAAAGTTGTGTCAGGCACTTCTGTGTCCTGGATTCAGTTCCTCTGTCCAGTATTCATGCCAGCGATTGCTGTTGTACCCAGAGTTGTGCAGGTAAAACCTGAAGGCACCCCCCTAACTGCACCACTAGTACCTCACTTTCTGTCTGGGCTGCTCAGTTGTCTCCTGTAGGACACCTGTGGGACTTTTTCAGCCATTCTGTGTATTTCTGAAGCTTCCTGCTGCAAACTTGGAGAGTAAGAGAGTTCAGTCTCACCTCATGGAGCATCCTTGACCACAGTTTGGGAACCAGTGGATAATGCTCTCCATTTGGGTCATTTAGTACACAGTTTGAATCAAATTCTGTAGCTCCACGGAGGATTCTCAACAAAATCATACCCCAAGTGACCACAGGGCTAACCCTCTGATAATGCATCCTTGGTTGGGTTTTCTCTCCTTCCCTGTTTTACTCTTCATAGCCCCCATTCTTCCTTGGGGTCACTTCCCAAAATACACATACATGCAATCCCTTGTTTCAGGCTCTGTGTTTGGGGGGAACCCAGGCTGAGACTCTAGTTATAAAAGAAACTGATCATTTTTAAGACTTGCATATTGAAGTATGTATAGATGAAAGGACGTGATATCTGGGTTTTGCTTTAAATATTTCACTAAATAGAAGAAGAAAGAGGTAGATGAAGCAAATATAATAAAATTATGATGATTGTTGCATCTGAGTATTGAGATATGGGAGAATATTCTTGAGTATTTTAAAATTTGTTCTAACAAAAATTTAAAAAGTTAAAATTATTACAAGGGCTGTGAGGTAGAAGAACATAATGTTTCGAGAGTGTATACAGATTGTACACTGAGAGTGCAGATGGAAGGTGCAAAAGGCTTTTCTGATGAAGTAGCTTTTAAGCTGTGGTTTAAAAAACACAAAAGGAGTTTTCAGATCCTTTCTCCCAAAGCACTTAAAGCATCTTGGTGAAGCTGATCACTGTTTCAGAATCCCTTCTGGAATCTTAGCACACAAAACCTGCTGTCCATGTAACTTGTAGAGGCTGACTTTCTTTTTAGCAGTTACTTTTGCCAAATAGTCCATTTTCCCTGTAGATGGTAAATCACTTTGTGTGACATACAGCATGGGACAAAAGTAGGTTTACAGTTGTGAGTATGCAAAACACAGTTTATCCTTGTATAATTATTTATTAATTATTATATTATTTTATAGGAACAATTGTAAACCTACTTCTGCACCTTTTATGTTTATTCACCTGTAGCCACCTCCTGTGTCTCCAAGTGACTCTGAAACTTGATTCTTTCTTTTCTTTGTTGGGAATGGTAGGGAGGAAATAGGAGGTCCAATGTTGAATGAACTGCCTGGTGAACTAGACAGAGTAACTGCTTTCATTGGCTATTGAGGAAATCAGATTGCTTAGATCTGTGTAATGTCAATGACTTGATGCCAGGTACTCTGTGTTGTCATTTTGTGCCATAAATAAGCTGTGGGGAGAAGTGTTTTCCTGCTGGAATGCGTTCATCCTGTACTTTCAACAGCCGTGTCACTGACTGGGTTAGGAGAATGCATTTTACCTATAATTTCAGCAAATAAATAGCCAACTCATTCTTTTTAATTTGCTTTGCTTTATAGCGCCACTCTTGCAGTTGATTCCTCCACTGATATTAACTTTTAATTCCCAGTGCTTACTGATATATATCAATACTGTTAGGTGGTAGCACCTTGCACATTTAACTCACTTTATGTATCTCAAAAGCACTTTTATAACTATATCACATTTAGACCTCATCACAACCTTGGCATGTTTCCTCTCTTCTTTTCCTTTTTTTTTTTTAACTTTTCTCTTTCTTCTTTCTCTTTGATCCTGTCTTTCTTACCTCCCCTCCCCTTTTTTCTTTTCATCCTATTGATTCTTATCCCTTCTCTCTTTCCTTCTCTTCCCCTTCCTAACTTTTTAATTAAAGATTAGTTGCACATTTAATAGCTTGAGTTCAATGTCCAGTTTAATCATTTCTTATCTGTGTGACCTTATTCAAGTTAACTGAGCTCTAAACTCAAATTTGCTTATTTATAAACTGGGCATAATAACAGTACACATTAGCAATGAGGTAAGTACTTATATGTGTATCAGGCTCAGTCTCTGGTGGATGAAAGATAATCAAAACTGTTTTCTATTATTGTTATTACTTATTACTCTTTTTAGGTGCAGCAGTGACTATGACCAATGTGATTATCAAATGCATGGAGTTTATGATGGAGCTATTGAGAAAACTGAGGTATGCAGCTAGGAATTGGCAGAGCCAGGGTTTGAGGTCAGACCTGATTGTTTTCAAGGTTAGGAGTTTTCTTCATTACTCAGCTTAATGTTTTAGATCAAATTATCAACTGGGGATTTTTTGTGTTCTTAGGAAGGAGTTCTAGAATTCCTGATAATTATATGTTATCATATCCTATATATGCAATTGAAGAAATTTCTAATTACCCATGTTCAACAAACTCAAAAAGAGTCTGGAAGGTTTGCTAGAAATAAATGATAAAAATTTATTCAAGGGTCTTAGGGTTTGCAAAACCACAACTAAGTGTTCTGAAGAAGAGAGTAAACTATGAGTTCTTATAGTAAAAAGTACATTCTTGAGAAGGATAAGTCCTACATTCTTAGTAGTCTCTGGATTGGTCCAAGATGGTAATCCTCTAGATAAGTAGAGGTCTGAATAATCAATGTCAGGAAGCCTGTATACACGGGCAGTCTTTCCTTGGTCTTTCAGGGAGTAACCAGAGGGTTGTCTGGAGGTCTGATGTATATCTAGGCATTGATGCAACAGTAGGAAGGTCAAAAGTTTAATTTCCCAGGCTAAGTAAAACAAAAATAGAATTGTTTCCTCATACCTACTTGATTTTAGTAATTTAGCAGCTTCACCATAGTGACTCCATTTTATTTCTTCTCTCTTTTCCTGACCTGATATGGAGAACTTGTTGCTACATAGGTCATGTTCTTGCCTTCTAGGAGTTTGGTTCCTAAGAAGGAATAATTAAGTTGAATTTTGATAATTAAATATAATTCTATACTTGCCTTAGGTGCCTGCTTATTTTATGGAAAACTGACTCAAAATAATGTTTTTCCAGGATTATTTAACACAGATATTTGGAGGGAAAAAAATCTATAATTTCACCTGATTTGTTCTTGCCTGAATAGATTGGTGAATTTCTCTTGTCTTCAACAGGAAAAGTGAATGAGACAATTGAGAATTATACAACTTCTTGATGATTTCTTGAATAATGACAACCATTTAGCATGATTCATAACTCAAATTTGTTTTTGTTCTATAGCTGTACTTCCACCTGCTTCATTGCATCATTCCTCTGGGTTATGGGGTATGCAGCTCTGTGAAACAATAGAAAAATATATACAGGGTGGGACGAAAGTAGGTTCACTATTGTTTATATGGAAAATAATACAATATTTAATAAATAATACCAGAATAAACTCCAAGTTTTAAGTACTCAGACTGTAAACCTACCTTTGCCATATCCTGTATATCAGCATATGTTCTGAGTTCCTGGCACAGACCTTCTAAAATCCTTGGAATATCCTGGATGATAGGAATGTCTTTTGTTCCAATGAGGTGATGGCTTCAGGATGGAAGCTTCCAAAAAGAAACAATTCATGATGAAAACTTCAAAATGTCAGCTTCATTCCCATCTTCTGGGAAAGGGAGAGGGGCTGGAAATTGAGTCAATCATGGCTACATGATGAAGCCTCCATACAAATCCCAATAGTAGAGGATTCAAAGAACATCTGGGTTGGGGAACACATCTACATACTGGAGGGTGACACAGCTCCTCTCCATGGGGATGGATGCTCCTGGGCTCAGGACCCATCTGGATCTCCCTCTATGCATATGTTCATGTGGTTGTCCATCTGTATCCTTTATCATATTTCTTATTTTATGAAAAACCAGTAACTGTAAGTACTTCCCTGAGTTCTGTAAATTCCTTCAAGAAGGGGGTCATGGGAACCTCCTATTCACAGTCAGTTGGTCAGAAGTATGGGTGACAACCTAGAACTTAAGACCAGCATCTGAAGTTGGTGGTGGTCTTGTGAGAATGAACCCTTACCTTGTGGGGTCTGCACTAATATCAGTTAGCATCAGAATTCAGTTGAATTGTAGGACACCCAGCTCACGTCACAGAGAATTGTTTGGTGAGGGGAAACCCTCACACATCTGGTGTCAGGAGTGTTGTGAGTATGAGTAGAAGAGAGTCATACGGAGCATGTTTCCATGGCCATGTTGACACTGATTGCACTGTACAAATGGAGATTCATACACACTAGTCAGTATTTATTTAAACTTTTTTGCCCACATCTAGTGTAACATAACAATTAAGAATAGGGAGCTTAGAGCTATGAAGACCCATTCCTTATACTTAACAAGCTGTGAGATCTTTCTAAGACTCTCTTTAACATCTACAAAATCAAAAATGGAAATGACTTTATGGTGTTATTGTGAGAAAATTCACATGAAACATTTTTGATAGGGTTTGGTATATATAGATAAGTCATCATTATTCATTTGTTTCTTAAATGGGTTTTGAATACCTAGTATGTACTGCTCATGGACTAAATGCTGGAGATGCAAAGGTGAACCCTATTTAATTTGACCTCATGGATTTTGAAACCAGAAAAGACACTGGAGCTTGTGGCGCCTGTCACTTGCTAAACCCAATAAGCAGAGACAGGAATTGAATCTCTATTGGCTATCGGTGCTTTATTCAGATGGTGGAAGATCTAAGAAGATGGTGGGTTCAAGCCCTAAAAAAAAAAAAAAATCTTACATTTTTTTTCCAGGCCAACATTTTTACAGCAGGGAATAGACAAGGTGAGGTGAGGGGGGTTGAAATTCAGGGAGAATTTGGTGAAAGAAACTGCAGTGTTCTTGTTCTGGGCAGTTAGCTGTCGCCAGGGGCAGATCATCTGTCTCTCCCCAGAACACAATGGCCCGGATGCCTCCAATTGTTCCCCAGGTGATAATCTCTGGCAGTGACCCAGGAGGTCAGCTGTCTTTCCCAGGAGCCAGGGTAGGCCTTATCTGCAGTTTTTGAAACAAAATTTTTAACATATGCATTACTTACTAGGCTTATAACTATTTACCTTAAACTAAAATTTTCCAAATCTTGGTCTCCTATCAACTTCACAAAATATTGCAAAAATATTTTTAAATAGGAAGGAAAAATTATGGTAAAAAATGATTTAATGCTCAATGTCTCCTAATCCATGCAGTTGCAGTGATATATGCCAATTGTATAGTCTGACAAGGCACTTAATTTGGGCCCATGTGTAACTGACTTATTTCAGGTCTGACAGCTTCCCTTCCTGTTCAATGTCTGATGCTTCCATTCATTCTGAAGAATTCTTTTCAAAGTAACACTCTGCAAAAACTGTATGTTAGAACATTATCAAATAACCTAATACAATTAGAACAAAATGTTGCTGATGTGATCAATTCCCAAACCTCTAGCTTTTGAATATAACACAGAATAATTTATAGTTGAAGTCCACGGGATTTTTTAAATTAGATTTTATGCTATTTTAGCTGAGTAGAAAATTACAGAGCCTCAAGGCGCTAAGCAAATACAAGCAACTGAAAAAGAACAAGGATGTAGACTGACAGTCTCACCAAAACGCGCTCAAATTTGAAATTTCATGCAAACTGGGCAGTCACAAATTGTTATGCTACCATGTAATATCAAATCGATACCGGCCATAAACTGGGTTTGTTAATAGTTACAACCTTTTACTGCTTGTGCAGAGATTAAACAGAGAGGGGAAAATGATCATAAAACAGAGACTTGGAGGGGGCATATGCCAGGTTTACTAAAAAAGTTTGAGTTGAGAAATTTTGGTTTAAAGTAGTTATAAGCCTAGCAAGAAATGTATATGTTAAAGCTTTTTTCTTCAGAAACTACAGATAGAAAAGGCCCATCCTGGCTCCAGGGAAAATAGTCAACCTTCTGGGGCACTGCTAAAGATTACCATCTGGGGACAAGTGGAGATGTCCTGGCCATTGTGCTCCAGGGAGCAGCAGAGGACCACCTGCCCCTGGGAGCAGCTAACTGCCCAGAACAAGAATGTTGCAGTTTCTTTTGCTTAATCCTCCCTGAACTTCAAAACCCCTCACCACACCTGTTGTTTATTCCCTGCTATAAAAACCTTGGCCTGGAAAGAAAATGTGAGATGGTTCTTTTGGTTGCGAACCCACCATCTTTTCAGATCACCAGCTATCTGAATAAAGCACCCCTAAAGATTCAATCACTGTCATTGCTTATTGGGTTTGGTAATGACACCTATGTCTTTTGTGGTTTCAAAACCACATGGTTTTAGATTCTTTATTTGAAAGAGAGAATACTGGAATATTGTCCTGTACCTTGGATTTAAACATCAAAACCAAAATGGCTTGATTAATTTGTGTTGATACCTCAGTTTCTTTTGGGTGAAAACAAGAAGACTGGTACAACCACTATGGAAAACAGTATGGAATTTTCTCAGAAAACTAAAAATGGAACTGCCTTTTGACCCAGCAATTCCACTACTAGGATTATATCCTAAGAACCCTGAAACACCAATCCAAAAGAACCTATGCACCCCAATGTTCATAGCAGCACAATTTACAACAGCCAAGTGTTGGAAGCAACCTAGGTGCCCATCAGTAAATGAATGGATCAAAAAACTATGGTACATTTACACAATGGAATACTATACAGCAGAAAGAAAGAAGGAGCTCCTACCCTTTGCAACAGCATGGATGAAACTGGAAAGCATTATGCTAAGCAAAATAAGCCAGGTGGTGAAAGACAAATACCATATGATCTCAACTTTAACAGGAACCTAATCAACAAAACAAACAAACAAGCAAAATATAACCAAAGACACTGAAATTGAGAACAAGCTGATAGTCATCAGTGGGTAAAAGGGGAGGTAATTTCAGGGGAGAAGGAGAAGGGTTTGCAGGAATAAGTATGAAGTACACATGGACAGAAACAAGAGGGGGTTGGAAATGGGAGGGAGGTGGGGTGGGCTAGGGGGTGGGCTGGAATGGGAATAAAAGGTAGAACACTGTACTTGAACAAAAATTAAAATAAAAAAGAAAGGAAATAGATATTGTACTGGCAATTCACTAGAGTCCTTTAAACTGGTGTGTATCTCCTGAATACCAATTGCTTTGCTTGTAATAAGTAAAGTAACTGTTAATGGACAATAATATTGATGATAGTAGAATCAGCTTATTCAGATAAGTCAAATTGTAATATGGATTTTTTTATGATCATAGAATTAGAATAGGGACATAGAATCTTTTTGTCAATCTTTCTTGCATACTTGAAGCCTGTTGACTTCATTTTTACTTTGGTTGGATACTTGCCTGCAAATTCTCACTTTCTATACCAACTCCATTTTGACTGACATGCATCTTTTTTTATATGCTCATGACTTCATTTTGGTTATAGTAGGGTTTATAGGCCTAAAAGGATTTCTATTTCTTTTATGTGACATTGTTTATCTCGGATTGATCACCTCTAAGTAAATTTGATATTGAGACTCCCCAGTATAATCTATATTCCTTATTTCCAAACACTCCTGCCTTGTCTTACTTAAACTCCACTTACTGATGACAGCAGGTATTGTTTAGATAATAAAGACAACATTCATGCATTTAATATTTTTGATACCCTGTTTTTGTGTAAATGTAACAAATTTCTGTTAGTCCTGCAAAACACTTGCCAATTATAAAATCATCCATTTGTGAGTTTGTTTGAAGTTTCTTTAATTTTTTCCCTTTTGCAGCTTATTTTCATAAAAAAAGTTTAGATGAAATGCAATGAGACATTTGAAAGTGTATTCATATGATAAACTAAGTGATTCACAGAAGTGACCTTTTGAGATAAGACTTAAAGATCAAAAGCCATTTGATACTGGGAATTCCCTGTGTTCATGGGTAAACAGGGATAAGTGCCTTTTCCTCTAGTTTGCTTGAGCCTCCTTGCTTCCTACTATTATCTTGGTTTCCGAAATCTTTTCCTCTGTCCTAGGTGAATTGATCCATCTTTATCTATTATCCAGCCAGTGTACATTTTCAGGCTCCTTTTCCAGCTATTCCCATTACGCTAATTCTTTTTTCTGGCTCAATAGGGTAGTTTGCTTTTCACTGACCCTATCTTACTGTGATCACACTTTGGCACTTACTATTCATTCTCTCTTTGTTTTTTGTTTGTTTGTTTGTTTTTGCTATGTGCTAAAGTTCTACCCATGCTCTATAACCCATTTCTAATATTCCCTCCTCAATGAGGTCTGGCTGTATTCCACAGGTTACTCTTGCCTTTCCTGTTTACACTGTCCTGCAGTTTTTCATCTGGATGTGTCTGTCCAAGTTGTGCTATGAACTTCATGAGAGACAGGACTACATCTCAGTCTTTTTTTTTTTTTTTTTTTTTTTACTGCCAGAGCTCAGTACAGTCCTGGCACATAATAGGTACATCACAGATGTTTATTGCATGGAGGGCTTCTTTCTGTGGTGATCAGCACCCTGAACAAAGACAACTACCTAAGAGGCAGTGCACTGTGATTCAGCCTATATGCTGTGTACCCTGGCTTTGGCAGGTAGCAGCCTTAACAGAGGGGCATCTCTTTGATCATTTATTTATCCAGCAGAGCCCCTTTTTTGTAACTTCCACAGGTGCATATAGTATATGACAGACTCAGTTGGATAGATGGGTAAACAAACAACTGATCAAAGTTTTCCACAATCTCCTAAAGCTATTAAAAGACAAAACAGAAGCCAAAGAAGCTTTTTCACTGGGCTAGAACCACCTAGCCTAGTTACCAAACTGACCAGATCAACAGGTGGTTGTTCATCTTCTTATTCCAGTCAATCTCTGACTAGCTTTGGGAAGGATAAATCCTGACATCTGTATCTTAGGTTGTGCTGCTCTGTGAGCAGTGGCATCTGAATGGTATTATTTTGAATGTAGGCATTTCTTATGAGGACTTTTTGTGTGCATTCTGTCATTGCTTTTCCCTCCTACAAATGAATGGTAACTTATTAACATTCTGAAGGAATGCTGAAATGTGTCAACAAAGACTCTGTCAGCTATTATGTAAGTGTCTGTGTGCTTAGAGAGATGGCTGTATGGTCTAGTTATATGAGTCATTACAAATAAACAGATAAATAAATAAATAAATAAATAAATAAATAAATAAATAATTTCTAGGTAAAAAGCAGGCTGTTTATGATTTAAAATAAATATTTTAGCTCTCTCCTCCCTCCACCCAAGATGCCAAAGGGAAGGAAGACCAAGGGGAGGAAGGTTGTGCTGGCCCCTGTCATCATAATGAGGCAAGTGGCCAAGAAGTTAGTGAACCCCCTGTTGTAGGAGAAGTCCAAGAATTTTGGCATCAGACAGGATATCCAGCCCATAATGGACTCTCACCCGCTTTGTCAAATGGCCCTGCTACATCTGGCTACAGAGGCAAAAGGCCATTCTCTATAAGTGTCTGAAAGTGCTTCCTGCCATTAACCAGTTCACCCAGGCCTTGGACCACCAAAAAGCTACACAGTTGCTAAAGCTTGGCCACAAGTACTGACCAGAGACAAAGCAAGGGAAGAAGGAGAGATTGCTGGCCTGGGCTGAGAAAAACGCTATCGGCAAAGGGGATGTCCCTGCCAAGAGGCCACGTGTCCTTCCAGTAGGGGCTAACGCTGTCATTACCCTGGTGGAGAATAAGAAGCCCCAGCTGGTAGTGATGGCACAAAATATGGATCCTATAGAGCTGGTTGTCTTCCTGCCTACCCTGTGCTGAAAGACAAGAGTTCCCTACTGCATCATCAAAGGGAAGGCCAGGCTGAGGCCTCTAGTCCATAGGAAGACCTGCGCCACTATCACCTTTACACAGGTTAACTCAGAAGACAAAGGAGCTCTGGCTAGGCTGGTGGAAGCTATCCAGACCAATTACAGCAGCAGATATGATGAGATCCAACACCAATGGAGAGACAATGTCCTGAGTCCAAAGTTAGTGGCTTGAATTGCCAAGCTAAGAAAGGCCAAGGCTGAGGAACTGGCTGCCAAGTTGGGCAAAGTATATACTGTGGAGTTTTCTGTACATAAAAGTAATAGAAATTCTCCTTCAACCAAAAGTAAGTAAATAAATAAATACATAAATATTTTAGTTCCAGTACACTAAAATGCTAAATTTTAGATTGTAACACCCCATCACATATTATATAGGAGAGCCAGAGAGAATGTTGGCTATGGTCTCATGCCTTCATTTACTCAAAAATATTTACATTTCTTCAGTGCTTAATGTCATGCTCAACATGCATATCATAGATACTTGGTGAATCTGACTTGACTTGAATTTATTCATCTGTACATTCTTACATTAATATTTCTTGGACAGCCACATCAGGCAGGACACTGTTAAGTCCAAGGGATATATAAGTTGGTGATTAGTGCAGGTAGTCTCTGCCCTCATGGTCCTCAAAATAATTGCTCTATTTAATAGTTTCCCTTCTGTATAAAAGTAGACCTTACTCCTAAATATTATAGTGAATTAGTGTTTTTCAAATCTTGGCAGTACTTCAAAAGCACAGAAGATATTTTAACATCCTCATGCCTGGGCCCTAACCAAAACTAACTCAATCAAAATGAATGAGAGTGGCATCTGGACACAACTGCTTTTCAAAGCTCCTTAGGAGATTGTGAGGCATAGCAAGATTGTGACTACTAAGTGATTCCCCACCTTTTTGATATGTCACCATTATGGGATGAAGTGTGTCCCCAACCACCCATCCCACAAATTCATATGTTGACATCCTAACTGTCAGTACTTTAGAATGTGACCTTACTTAGAGAGGTGGTCTTTAGGGAGTTAATTGAGTTAAAATGAGATCATTATGATGGGCTCTAATCCAATATGACTGTTTTTTTTTTTTTTTTTTTAAAGGGGAAATTGGATTTCCAGTCAGGATGGAAGTGAGCTTCCTCACACAGCTAAAAGAAGGACAACAATAAATTTAAAACAAACAAACAAACAAACAAATCCAACCAGAACAACCAGAAAACCAAACTATAGAAATCCAACAACCAAGGAGTTAAAGAAGAAATATTCATCCAGACTGGTGGGAGGGGTAGAGGTGGGTAGCTGGGGCAGAGAAGATGCACAGCAAGGTGGCAGACCAGGCAGTCCTACAATCATGAGGAATAACTGGGGAATGAGATAGACCCAGGGTTCCAGCACACTCAAAATAAAGCCTCAGAACCTCTGGCTATAAAAACCTGTGGGGGTTTCGGTAGCAGGAGAAACTGCCAGTCTCACAGGAGAGTTTTTTGGAGAGACCACAGGGCCCTAGAATGTACACAAACCCATCCATCCGGCACTCAGCACCAGAAGTGCCCAATTTGCTTGTGGGTAGTGAAGGTAGTTACTGAAAGTGGTCTGAAAGCTGAGCAAGCAGCATCATTCCCTCTCTAACCCCTCCCCCACATACAGTTCCATGATGAAGCAATGTGGGTTGCCCCTCCCTGATGAATACCTAAGGCTCTGTTTCTTACAACATAACAGGTATGCCAAGACAAAGAAATATGGCACAAATGAAAAAAAAAAAAAAGAGCTAAACTCACCCCCCCCAAAAAAAAAACCAAAACCCTAAGTGACAGGGAGATAGCCAACCTATCATGTGCAGAGTTCAAAACATTGGCAATCAGAATGCTCACAGAATTGGTTGAGTACAGACACAAAATAGAGGAAGAAGTAAAGTGAAATAAAAGGAAATATATAGAAAACCAACAGTGAAGGGAAGTAAAACATGACTCAAATCAGCAATTTGGACTAGAAGGAGTAAATAAACATTCAACCAGAACAGAATGAGGAAACAAGAATTTAAAAAAAATGAGTAGAGGTGTAGGAATCTTCAGGACAACTTTAAACGTTCCAACATCTGAATTATAGGGGTGCCAAAAGGAGAAGAGGAGGAGCAAGAAATTGAACACGTATTTGAAAAAATAACTTCCCCAGTCTGGTGAAGAAAAAAGACCTCCAGGAAGCTGAGGAAGTCCAGAGAGTCCTAAAGAAATTGGACCCAAGGAGGCACACAATAGATTAAAGATGAGAGAATCTTAAAAGCAGCAAGAGAAAAGGTGACAGTTCCCTGCAAAGGAATTCCCATATCAGTTGATTTCTCAAAAGAAACCTTGCAGGCAAAGAGGGGCTGGAAAGAAGTATTCAAAGTCATGACAAGCAATGACCTATATCCAAGATTACTCTATCCAGCAAAGCTATCATTTAGAATTGAAGAGTGCATAAAGTGGTTCCCAGATAAGTTCAAGTTAAAGGAGATCATCATCACCAAGTCCTTATTACAGGCAATGTTAAAGGGACTTATCTAAGAAAAACAAGGAGATCAAAACTATGAACAGTAAAATGACAACAAACTCACAATTATCAACAACTGAACCTAAAAAACAAAAACTAAACAAACAACTTGAACAGGAACAGAATCACAGAAATGAAGATCACATAGAGGGTTATCAGCAGGAAGGGGGTGGGGTGATAATGGGGGAAAAGGTACAGGGAATAAGAAGTGTAATTGGTAGGTAAAATAGACAGGGGATGTTAAGAATACTATTGGAAGTGAAGAAACCAAAGAACTTATATGTACAATGCATGGACATGAACTAAGGTGAGGGGATGTTGGTGGGAGGGATGGTGCAGGGCAGAAGGGAAGAAAGGGGAGAAAGAAAAGGTATAACTGTAATAGCATAATCAATAAAATATACTTTAAAAAGGGGGAAATTGGAGACAGACATCCACATAGGGAAACACCATCTGAAGAGGAAGACAGAGACTGGGTGATACTTTTACAAGCCTTGGTACATCCAGTATGCCAGCCAGTTACCAGAAGAGAGGCATAGACCTGATTCTCTATCACTGCCCTCAAGAGGGGGGTCACCTTGCTGTCACCTTGACTTGGATGTGCAGCCTCTGGAACTGTGAGACAATAAATTGCTGTTGCTTACACCACCCAGTCTGTGGTACTTGATTATGGTTGCCCTAGTGACCCCCACATAGCATGGTTCATCATCTTTATAAACTAATTTTTCGAAGAGCTACCAACATTTTTTAGTTTCCTTATGTCTTCTTTCCCTCCTGGAAATGGGCCAGCCTCTGAACCCATGTGAGATACTGCATCCCTGCTCTTTTTCAAGGTAGGTTATCTTTATTAATAGAGTCATACTGTTGACATGTACATGACAGGCTCACCTGGAGCTAGAGACTTAGAGTCTGATTCCATGATGAATCATCCATGCATAGTAGTTACACTTGCCCAGCAAAACTTGAGCAGACAGTTGCTGTTGCTGGCAGAATCAGAAAGAACTTGGACATACTTGTTTCAGTGGCTTCTTGAGTTTTGCATCATCTTTTGATTTGCTCTGACAACATTCAGGTCTTGCCTCTTTAAGTATTGTTTTAGAAAATTCAATTTATATTTACTTTTGATATGAAAAGCTTAGAGATTCAGTGTGGTGCTTTATTAGCTGTACAATCAGCCCCTGTTTCAGGTGCACAGGTGAGAAGCAGCATGCTTGGCCCACTTGCCCTCTGGATTTCTGACTAGTGGTAGCATCCTCAGTTGCAGAGCTGTTCTCACAATGCAGGCTTTCCAAACTCCTAATCATTGAACCCAGATTTGAATTCATTTCCCTTTAGTGTCAGGGATTTCCGGGGTGAAATAGGCTCTTTGAAGACAATACTTTCAGTCATAAATTTTTACTTATCATATTTGAATCCAGGCAACAGATAGCTTCCAAAGCTCACAATGATGCTAATTTTATTTTTGAATCAAGGGTCAAAATGGCCATTACAGCAGGCTGACTTTACTGGGGGCACAGGGAAGAGTTTTTTGCCGTATCACTTGAATTATTTGCAGCAAGGTTTTTTGTGTCTGAATAACTGCATGTTAAAAGGGAAGAAAATGCTCCACAGTCTACATATAACAGACCTTCTGATTATGGTGCACAAGGGCCTACCCACCTTTTCAGGACCTACTTCTTGGACCTCCACTTCAGCCATCTGCCCCAAGTTCATTACCCTCCTGCCTCTGACCTGATGACATCCAACCATGGCAGCCTGATTCCACATCACAACCTTTACATTTATTGGTAAAAGGCTGTTCCCTCACATTTTCCCCTCTTTTCTTTCTTCTCAACATTCAGGTCTCTGATTAAATGTCACCGAAGCAGAGAAAACTTTACAAAGGCCTTCTCCCTGGCCCTGCCTACCTCACTCATGCTCCACTTGTTTCTCCTGTTTTGTTTTTATCCAGCACTCGCCTCTTTGTATGTGAAATTATTATTTATTTCACTGTTTTTTAATCATTGGTCTTCCCCTTCCCTACCTTTAAACACTAGAATATAGACTCCATAAAAAAAGGGACCGTTGCTAATGCTCACCTCTGTTTTTCCAGTGCTTGTGACCAGCACAGAGTTCATACTCCAGAACTAGTTGTTGGATGACTAATTAGATGAAGCAGGACTTTACTTATTGCTGCATAAGGAGCTACTCCCAAACTAAGTAGCTGAAACCAAACCCCATTTGCATTCTTTGTCTGGATATCCTTGGTGGTCAAGTAGTTCTGTTTTCTGGTCTGGGGTGCTTGGCTGGGGCAGCTGGGTGGGTGGTGGGTGGGTCTCTCTCTACACATATTCTTTCATGCCTTCATGAATGGTGGTCTCAGGGCTGAAAATGGGCTCAGCAGAAGTGGCAAAGCTTCTTTAGGCCTAAGCTTTGGAACACTCACAAAGTCACTTGTGCCGGATTCTGTTGGTGAAAGAAAGTTATAAGGCTAGTCAAAACTACAAGTGAGTTGAGAGATAAGCATGGCATTTGGGTAGGAGGAGTGACAATGCAGCATTGAGGGGTCATAATTTTGATGATCTGTCCAAGTGCTAAATGATGTATTTTTGTACAAATGCTCCATCTGACCTTTATGTTACACACTCATATCTCAGACATTTGCACTTCTACAGCCTTTTATAAAACCCCCAACACCATAAACACTCAATGGCACATTGTTTTTGCTGCTACTGCTGTATTTACAGTGCTGTGTTTAGGATGAGCTTTACTTTTATGCTCTCATCAGCGCACATGCAGGGATTCTCAAAAGCCTGAAGTACATCTATTGAAGAAAATAGAAGTGGATTTCAGAATTAATTATATTGATTTTAATTCAGACCTTTAAATTTGTGTGGGTTTTTTATTGCTTTTGCGATGGAAAAATTGATCTCAACAAGGCAGACAGAACAAAAATAGATTGCTTTTATTGAATTCACAGTGACCTGATTAAATAACATAGTTGTTAGGAGAAAAATAATATTACTTCCTCTTTCATTACAGATACTTTTTGCCTTCAAAAATTTATTGGCTTAATATAGTAAGTAAAGAAGATGATTAATTTTATTTAGCATTGTACAGAATGGTTTGGGGGCAGTGAAAAAAAACACATTTCTTAGAATATTTCCTATTCTGATGATTGCAAAGCTCATTTTGATAAAGAAGGTGCCTCTCACTGTGTGTTGCCTTTTATGTTGACTGGGCAGCAATCTGATGGTCAATCACACAATTCACATTGATACTGACTTAGGTTTTTATTTCCTGAAAGATATGTTAAAATGTGAATTACTACTTAACTTAAAACAAAACAAAGCACTCAACTTTGATTTAGAAAATTTCTAGAATACATAAGGGAATAGAGAAGAAAGTAAAAATCACCTCATCTTCTGAAATCTTATCTTGACTGTTTACAATTAAAATATAATATCCAATATTTACTTAAATTGTGAGCTTTCTCTACTTGAACCCAGGAGACATAGATTTGAGTACATTTTCTGATAATTTTTTCACTATCCAAATTGCTACCACCAAACAGGTTTTGGATAACAGAGAATGCCTGTTATCTGAATTTGTGATGCAAGCTCCTCAAAACCGAGAACACATTAGGAGAGTAAGGCATACTTGTGATTGGGTTATCTATGCTCTTTAAAGAAATTGGGATCCTACTGATCTGTGCTCTATACTGTTTGTAAGTTACTTATTTTTTTAAATGAAAAATATATTGTGAAGGGAAGATGCCAGCAGGGGAGCATGATTTGTCACTCTCTTAAATTTCCACGCAAAAACCCCCAGAAAAACTAGACAGCAAAACCAAAGCTCTCAGAGAGTATTTAGCACAAAAACATGACACATGGTGTCTTTACAAACCCTATGTGCAGGCCATAGGAGAAATGCATGTACATAAGTAGCAAACATGGTCTGATAAATGCTATGTTCTGACCACTGTTGGGGTGAGGGTAGGGTGCAGGGAGTTGCTGTTAAAAATTTGGCAGAGCATCAAAGAATATTTACGAAGAAAACTCATATCAGCTACTTAGGGGCAACCTTCATATCTAGAGTTCTTTATTCAGTACCACCACCTTCTATTTTTAGTTTATTCATTCAAACATTTTTTTCTCTTGGCAAGCTTTGTTGATGGTGCTGGCTATGCATATCTAAAATTGTGAAGTTCTAAGAGTTGTTTTCTACTTTTGTAGGAATAGTTACAGATCTTTCAAGAGAAAAGATGATCTCGTTTATCTACATCAAGGTGGGTAATAATGACTACTGAAATCTAATCCTTAATTAGAATTGGATTCATTGTCTCTCTCCAGCTGTAGTTTTATTTTCCTTTAACTTTTCCAGCTTTGAGATATAAGTGACATACACCGTTGTATATATTTAAGGTGTTCAGTGTGTTGATTTGATTCTTATATATTGCAAAGTGATGACCCCCACAGCTTTTACTGCCTCCTCTACTACCTCACATAATTACTATTTCTTTTAATGTGTGTGTGGTGATAACATGTAAGATTTATTCTCCTTACAACTCTCAAGTATATAATACAGTATTAACTATAATCATCATGCTGTGCATTAGGTGCTCAGAACTTAGTGTTGTAACTGGAAGTTTGTACCCCTTAGTGGCTTTATTTTTAAACAATGTTTTGCAACAAAGGACACTGTACACAAAATAAATGTGAGTTTTAGATGTTAAAATGTAAATTTAGAAGGTTGTTAAATTCATTATTATTATGCTTTTTGCTCTTGATATGCTCCAACCTACGTTAGAGTTTAAGCTATTACAAAACAATTATAAAACCATGTATTACTTTTATATAATACAAGTGATGCATGTTAATTTAAAAACAACTATAAAATATTTATTAAGAAAGAAATAGAGATTGCTTGTGCTTCCAAGTTTTTCAAAGATTGCTATTTAATGTTTTGGTCTTCTAAAATTTTTTTCTATGCAAATATATTATTTTCCCAAAATGATATTGTGACTTCAAAACTGTTTTGTAACCTGGCTTTTTCTTTTTAACAATTTCAATAAATAATTCTCTGCTTTGTTTTAAATGGCTTTATAGCATTTTATTGTATGGATATACCATAAAAAGTAACTGATCATTCATTATTCTTAGACATCTTTATTCTAATATTTTCTTTGATAAAAATGCTATAATGAAAGAAGCACATTTATTTTGGCTAGCTTATCCAGTTGCTTAATGAAAAGTAATTAATGAGTATGGAATCTATGGAATAAAAAACATGCATTTGAAAGTTTTTAAGCAAATTTCCCTTTAAACCCTACCATTTTATACCTTACTAATACTGTGTGGTGATACCCTGGTACTCACTTCTTTTGCAAATAATAGATTTTTTCTTATTGTTACTTAAATTTTTGTTTGATTATTAGTAACAGCATATTTGTTATTTTATATTTATTGTCTACTAATAGGTCAATGGAGGAGCTAATAGTAAATTAAAATTAGAGAGCTTAATTAAATTAGGCCATGAAGCATTTGTTGATTGGTTCCAAACCTGGTGATTTAGTATACTAAAAGAGGAATGCTAAAATAAACTTTAGTTTGTCTATGTTAGAATAATATGTAGTTTTGAAAAATAATTCACATATTCCTACATATTGAGCACAAAAAATTTTAAAAGATACACTGACAAAAAGCATATTGCAAAACAATCCATACAGTAAATTCTATTAATGTAAAAAATAGAACTTAAATTTTTGCAATTAAAATGCATTTGTTAATTAAACATTCTAATTTTATTGTGATTTTTTAACTTGTTCAAGTAATAAATTTATAAAAGTCTATACCACCTGTGCCACAGCCCCCTGCTTCCTTCCTTTGAGGTTATAAGATTTGTTTTCTTCATTTTAATTTTTTAGAAGTATTTTCATGCATTTTAAAATAAAAATGTATGCATGTAATACACAGTGTTCTATACTTTGTTTTTTTTTGTTTGTTTGTTTTACAGTATAACTTTGAGACCTTGCTGTATTTTGCATATGAGGATTTCCTGACTTTTCAATTATGGCTTCAGAGAATTCTGTTATACGGGTGAATTATTTACTAATCTCCTAGTAATGGATTTTAAGTTTTTCTCCAATCTTTTGCTGAACCTAAAAATGCTGCATGTATATACATATAATTTCAAAATGAAATTTAAAAATGTTTGAAAGCTTTAAAAACAATCAGGGACTACTTCCGTGGGGTGGGGTTGGGAAAAGAAGGTGCCAGAAAGAATTTTACTGTTTATCTCATGAACTTATGATTGCTTAATTTTTTCAAAGTTTTGGAGAGGGATAGGAATATCCAGGGAAAAGGGGAAGGGTTTAGAGCAAGTATGAAAGACACATGGACAAAAGCTCGGGTGGGGTAGAAATGGGAGGGAGCTGGGGAGGGCTGGGGCGGTGGGCTGGGATGGGAGTAGAAGACAGAAAACTGTATAAGAACAACAATTAAAATAAAATTTAAAATAAAAAAAACGTTTTATTACTTTGAATTTTTAAATAAATTTAAAAATAATAATTACAAAAATAATGATTTAAAATCAGAATTTTTAATTGGACAGATAAATACATTTGGGAAGTTGGCACTGGAAAGAAATTCTAATGGAAAGTTGCTCATTTCTAAAGCAATTCTTCCTCCTCCTGAGGGTGGTTAAACAGATGAATACTAATTCACAGAGAAAAAAAAAGGAAGAGGTTTTGTCTTTTAGATCTTCAGTTCTGGAAAGAAATAAGCTTAGAACTTGATTCTGCTTTTTTGACTGTCAAACTCCTCAGCTGGAAGCTGGGATGACTGAAGGCCTGGAGGGCAGGATTCTGCAGTTGAAGGGATTATATGCTTGCAGACATTTACTGTCTATGCAACACACCGTTGAGAGGCATATTTGTAAGTTGACACATGATTTCTCTGAAAATAAAGATTAATACTTTTTAAATGATTTTTCTCATTACATGTTGACATCTGGACTTTTCACTGGATCTTAATATGTTTGATCAAATTGAATTTTGAACATTAAAGAGTATGAACATTTATGAAAAATGACATAATTTATTTGGTGAAACCAAGTCCAAGTACATGAAAACATAGGGCTTGAATTAACTCATTGAGGATATCAATAAACTGATAAAGCAGAGGCATTTTCATTTCAATCATAATATTTAAGCTATATTCATGGAAAAATTACTTATTAAAGTAGCCATATGTGTGATTAATGTGTTGGTAGTGGTATTAATTACTCATTGGAATACAAAGACTAAACTGCCCCAAGACTTGAGAAATATGCTAGTTTCAATAAAAGGGCTAGCTAAGTCCCCAAGTTTTAATGGATTTGTATTCTGCACTATAAGAACATGATTTGGATCTGGAATGAGAGGGAAATTATCTGAGGAAGGTCTAAGTTGATACTAACAAGATGAAACTTTTCTTTTGTAAATGGTTATTTAATCAAAAGTGCCACTTTTAGATAAATAACCAGGCTCCCATTCCAAACATTAGAATGCATATTTTTTTAACCTGTGGAATGTGTCATCATCTATAGACAAGTGTTCCTCCATTCCCAATGGCTAATTACAAAGACACTGTTTTAGAGTGGTGGCTTATGTGGCTGTTTTCTTAACCCAAATTTAAAATTCATAAATTCAATCAAGCATCAGATTAGCAACATTAATCATCATTAGAAGACAAATAGTGCCTGTAAGAATGACTTTCTCACATATTAAAAACGTTTTCTCTGTAGTTACCACTGAACACTGTAGCAGGGGATAAGGACAGCTGTAGATAGAATAAAACCTGCTGTTAAGTCATGATGAATATTCTGAACAAAACTAAAAATTAAAAAGCAATTTGAAAGAAGTCAGATTATTTTCTGTTTTGGATACTACAATTATGTTAAAATTCTAAGTATCAACTATAATTTTCACATGGGTAACAACATCAATTTTCATGAGCTAACAATGACAAAATAAAACCCCACTCCACAAAACACTTCCATAAAATTAAGTGCTATGGAGATAAATGCTATGAATTATAGTGGTGTTTGTTTTTGATACTGGAAACAGAAAAGAGAGCTTCGTGTGTTAACTTTTCATCCAAAGACAGTCAAAAAGATTCTGAATATATTAAAGAATAACTTAAAAAACTGAAAAATTCAGTGATTATTTTGATATGTGAGAGAATATTATCTTGTGAATGATGAATCTAGTGGAATTTTTGCCTATGTAGAAAAAAGAGATTTAGGCAGTTTTACAACTTCCCTGTTCAAGGCATGGAAGAGAAGGGCAGGAAGGGCCCAACTATCAATAAAGAATTAAGAAATAGTAGAATGATATGAACAAAATATGGACAATTTGGATCTTTTGATATGCATAAATCTAATTCAACCTATTGTGTAGCAAGCCTCAGTACCTTTTTTTAAATTAGGTTAATTATAATTTTATTTCAGGGGGAGATTGTCATTCTATAATGACAGTGAGAATCTTTAAAATGCCAAGATTTCATTGATCATGAAAACTGAAATAACTATTCTTATAGTTGAGATTGTCAACTCTTGACTTCTAAAGTACCCACTGAGAAATCTGTTGCTCATGCAACACTATTTTTAAACCTACTGCAGTAAGAGAGAATATGATCTATGCAAAGTTTTACTACTGTCTGAAAATGTAAACCTGGGTGGGGGAGAACATTTATAGGTTGTTAGGACACAAGCTAAGTGATTTGAAGTTGAATCTTGCTAGGTAGGAAACTTGTTGTGCTTGCATAAAATCAATGACATCATAGCTCTGGATTGTTGGGTACAGTGAAGTGAAAGTCTTAAAGTTGGCTTGGTGAGCAAGATGTTAATCTTTCTATATAAGCTGTGTTAGTTCACACTCACATCTTCCAGGAGCAGCCATTTCCTGGAGGAAACCTCTAAGCAGTATTTGCTCTTAGTATTGTTTAATGTAGGGAACACATACCCCATTCCAGAATTGTTGAACACGGGGTAATGAAAGAATGCAGGGTCTGGGTATTCTTTATCACAGGGAGAAGGAAGTATGTTGTGTGATAGGCAGTGGCTACATGGTCAGTGACCTTGACTGCTAATGTTCATGCCCTGGTATTATCCTCTCCCTTTGAGTGTTGGCTGGACTTGATGGCTTCCAATAAACAGAATAGGAAAAAACAGTGATGGGTTGTCACCTCTGAGATTAGGCTACTAAACACATTGTTTTCCATTTTACTGCTCCCTCTCTAGTTTTCTCCAGTAGCCCTTGCTCTGGGTTAACCAAGCTGCTGTGTTGTGAGTAATCCCACAGACAGGCGCATGTGGCAAGGAACTGGCGTCCCTAGCCCAAGGAGATCAAGAACATGAGACCCACCAACAGTGTGAGTGAGCTTGCTCCCAGATGAGGTGTGAGATGACAGTGGTTCAAGTTGCCACCTTGATTGCAGCTTTGTGTGAGGCCCGGAGACAAAGGCACCCAGCAGAGCTCTGCCTGGATTCCCAAACTTCAGAAACAATGAGACAAACTTACTCTGTTATTTTAATTTACTACATTTTGGGATAATTTGTTATGCAACAATAAATGACTAACACATGTTGGTTTCACTTTTTAGGATACATGAGTATATTTTGTACTAAAATTTCTACTTATTCAGAATGAGTAGATTTCTTGGATAAATATTGGTTACATTTACCAATTCCATAAAGTGATATTGAGAGTTCCATAAAGTGATATTGAGGTATACCTAATATTATTTTCTCAAATGAACATTTCTTCATTCTGCTCTATAGAAACTGGACATACTTAAAACAGGTAATGACTGTCCCATGGAAGGACAGCTGCAGGAGCTGATGTGGGATTAATGCTTCCTTGATGAGTACACTGTATTAGTGCCTTGAAAAGAGCTGCTCTAATGGAAGGAACATTTCTATGCAGCTTTGTCCCTTTGGCATTTTGTAGGCCTGAAGTCTGCTTGGGAAGAACAGATGTGTTCTTGGGACCTATTTCAAATGCAGGGTTCCCTAGTCTTGGGCCTCCATGAAACATCACTAGAGGTTGTGTGGCAGTGAAGCACATATCTTTTAAGGATTTCATCATTGTTTAAATTTAAAAGAAAACACACCAAGAGTGATATTTTGAGAATTTTAAGCGGTGCATATGGTAACTAACTGGGACAAGGAAAACTGAACAAGATACGGCTTCTAGGATAATTTGTGAAGGAACAATTGCCAATACGGTCTGGGAAAATTTCAAGGCAACAAGTTTCTCCCAGCCCTGTTAACAAACTAATGAATCCAGCTCTTCTTGGTGGGGATGATAGACAGGCAAGAGCAGACAGAATGCATTTCTACTCTGCATCTTTCTTAGTTGACTTTGTTCTTAAATGTGGTTTCAGACAGAGTGGTAGGTAAACTCATTTTCTTCTAAATATTTAAATGTATTTTGGGCCATACACACTACTCTGTTTTTTGGTTTGTGGAATTTATAAGGTCTTTTCCATCTTTATTTTTTTATCTGACTACTAACTTTTGTACCCATCTGTACCCCTTCCCTGATATTTTGCAATGTCTGAACAAGGAAAAAGAACCTAATGGCTCAAGTGACAGTTGGTGACTGTTCATTGATAAATATGTAGAGAGCATGTACTATGCAAATAATTTTGACCCACATTAGCCAACTGTTCTCCCAATAGCTACATCCTTTCAGACAGTATAATCTGAGTGCCAGTCCTCACAAGCTTGTGGCCTTAGTTTTTCTACTGTCTGAGCCTCATTTTCCTTATCTGTGGTCTTTTCTGTCAACTTGAAGAACCTAACTGATATACAATTCATACTCTAACCCTTGGCAAGTCATAGCTAAATTGTTTGTTTATGAAAACCAGTGCTTCATATAGTGGAGGCCCTGTTCATACATACACACACATGCACATATATATAATTATACATATAAAATATATATATTTAAAAGATTTTATTCATTTATTTTTACATACAGAGGAAGGACAGAAGAAAGAGAGGGAGAGAAGCATTGATGTGAGAGAGAAACATTAATTGGTTGCCTTTCACATGTCTCCAACTGGGGATCAAGCCCACAACCTAGGCATGTGTCCTGACCAGAAATTGATCCCATGACCTTTCAGTTCTTAGTTTGCAGGACAACGCCCAACCCACTGGGCCACACCAGCCAGGGCTGTTCATATATATTTTAAAAAATCTGTACTTGAAGATATACTTATTGATTTTAGAGAGAGAGGAAGGTAGGAGTGGGAGGAAAGAAATCATTGTAAGAGAGAAACATCCATTGGTTGCTTCCCAGACATACCCTGACCAAGGATCCAGCCTGCAAACTTTTGGTGTATAGGATGACGCTCTGAGTCACTTAGCTGGGGCTACCCTGTTTGTATATATATTGTTTTATTTTTTAAGTATATTATATTGATTTTGCTATTATAGTTGTCCCACTTTTTTCTCCCCTTTATTCCCCTCTGCCCTGCACCCCATATCCCACCAACATTTCCCCCCCTTGGTTCATGTCCATAGGTTGTACATATAAGTTCCTTGGCTTCTCCACTTCCTATACTATTCTTAACCTCCCCCTGTTTATTTTATATCTACCAATTATGCTTCTAATTCCTTGTTCCTTCTCCTCTATTCTCTCCCCACCTCCTCTCTGCTGATAACCCTCCATGTGATCTTGATTTCTGTAATTCTGTTCCTGTTCTAGTCATTTGCCTTATTTGTTTTGTTTTGTTTTTGTTTTTGTTTCAGTTGTTGATAGTAGTGAGTTTGTTGTCATTTTACCGTTCGTAGTTTTTTATCTATTTCTTAGATAAGCCCCTTTAACATTTCATATAATAAAGGCTTGGTGAAGGTGAACTCCTTTAACTTGACCTCATCTGGGAAGCATTTTATACACCTTTCCATTCTAAATGATAGCTTTTCTGTATAGAATAATCTTGGATGTAGGTCCTTGCCTGTCATGACTTTGAATACTTCTTTCCAGTCCCTTCTTGTCTGTAAGGTTTCTTTTGAGAAATCAGTTGATTGTCTTATGGGAACTCCTTTGTAAGTAACTGTCTCCTTTTCTCTTGCTGCTTTTAAGATTCTCTCTTCTTTAATCTTAGGTAATGTAAATATGATGGGTCTTGGTGTGTTCCTCCTTGGGTCCAGTTTCTTTAGGACTTTCAGGGCTTTGTGGACTTCCTGGAAGTCTATTTCCTTCACCAGATTGGTGAAGTTTTCCTTCATTGTTTTTTTTTTCAAATAAGTTTTCAATTTCTTGCTCTTCCTCTTCTTCTGGTGCCCCTATAATTTGGTTGTTGAAGCATTTGAAGTTGTCCCAGAGGTTCTTACCCCTTTTCTCACTTTTCTGAATTCTTATTTCTTCGTTTTGTTCCAGTTGGCTGTTTATTTCTTCCTTTTGTTCCAAATTGTTGATTTGAGTCTCTTCCCTTCACTGTTGGTTCCCTGTATATCTTGCTTTATTTCACTTTGTGTAGCCTTCATTTTTTCCTTCATTTTATGACCAAGCTCAATCAATTCTGTGAGCATCCTGATTACCAGTGTTTGAACTCTGCATCTGATAGGTTGTTATCCCCTCGTCGCTTAGCTCTTTTTCTGGAGTTTTGATCTGTTCTTTCATTTGAGCCATAGTTCTTTGTTTCAGTGCACTTGTTCAATACCTAAGGTAGGTATTTGCCAAGGCAGGGCAACACTACTTGCTGGGGCTGTCTGTGGGGAAGGGGTCAGAGATGGAACAATGCCACTTGCTCAGCTTTCACCCCATTTTCCATCACTTCCCTTGCTTCCCACAAGTGGATTGTGCCCTTTCAGATGCTGATTCACAAGTGAGTGGTTTTATGTATGTTTTAGGACCCTGTGGGTCTCCCCAATGGACTCTCATGCAATACAGGGAGTTTCCCCTGCTGTCACCCCAGAGATTTTTTACAGCCAGGCATTTGGAGTGTTTAGTTTCCCATGCTGACACCCTGGGTTTCATGGTCTGTCTTGCTCCCCACCCTTTTCTGCTAGCTTATCTGCATGCAATTATAGGATCACCCAAGGGGTCTGCTGCCTTGCCTTGCCAGGCTTCCTTTCCAACCCAGTTACCCATCTCTACCCCTCCTATCAGCCTGGATGAATGTTTCTTTAACTGCTTAGTTGTTGGACTTCTACAGAATTGATTTTCTGGTTGTTCTGGTTGTTCTTTGTTTTTAAATTAGTTGTTATCCTTCTTTGGGTTTGTGAGGAAGCAAAGCATTTCTGCCTACACCTCTATCTTGGCCTGAACATCATCTTCTTTTTTTTTTTTTTTAAATAAGAACTAAAACTTTATTTTTTAGTTTTATTTTTATTGTTTATGCTGTTACAGTTATTCCCTCTTTTTCCTCCCATTCCCTACCTCCACCTAGCTCTATCCTCTCCCCACCCCAAGCCAATCACATATTTTTGTCCATGTCCAGAGGTTGTGCATAAATGTTCTTTAGTTAATCTGTTTGTAACAGGGTGCAGCCAAGAGGGGGGCCCCAAAAGGGAGTTGGAATGGGGCCCAGAACTCACGGTATCCAGGAAATATTAGAGGGACATATAGGATGTCCTCACCCCCTCCCCCACAGGTATGAGTTGGGGGAAGGGACAAATGGAGCAGGGCCATTGAGTTGTTTTGCATAGCAATGGTTTTGCAGATAACCTCCAGAATGGTTGTTTAACATATCTATAAGCTTTAACTGTTTTCACAGATATGTTAAACAGCTGTGGCCATGCTCTGAGCCAGGGGGATGGAAAGGACTCCCCCAAGGACGTGACTGGGGGAGGAACCCTAAGTTAAAGTACCTGTGTGGGAGCTTGGAGAAGATTGGCTTCAGAAAATGGGACACACCTGCCCAGACTCATGATGGCATCCCAATAACCTTGGAAATATACAGGAATGCTGGCAGGTGTAACTGATTGTAGGAGGAGTCAGAAATAGGGCTGCAGAGGAGGTTTGGCGCCAGTATTTAAAACAGAGACGCGGCAGCCATTTGGGGAGAGATTCATGCGGTTTCACCAGAGAGCGGGACCCGCAGCTCCATGAAGGGAGATCCATGCGGTTTCACCAGAGAGCAGAACTCACAGCTCTATGAGAGAGAATCCGCATGCTCTCCCGAGAGTTAGGACCCTCACAACCCTGTGAGGGAAAATCACCATGTGGCTTTAGCAGAGAATTGCCACGTGGCTTTGCCACAGTGGGGACCCCTTCCCCACAGCTTTGGTAGAAGAAGGACCACGCGGCTTTGGGGTGCTCCCTTCGGCTGCGTGGCCTGGGAGCAAGAGAGACTGCCTGGAAGAAGGGTGAAAGAACTCTTGCCAGTAGGCCGTCAGAAGGTGCCACATGGCTTCAGATTAACCAGAGATCCTGCCTGGACGACGACACAGCTGACGGTGTCAAGAGCCTGGATCCCAGACGTGTGCTTCTCTTCCTTGCAATTACGGTACCCTGACTTAGGGCAGAGGGAGATAGGAAGCACTGTGGGTGTCTGTGGGTGTCCTAAAGTACTTTGATATTTTAATGAAGTTAAGTTGCTACTTTAACTCTGTATAGCATTAAATAAACATTTCCTTTCCTTTTCACAAATCTCTGGCTTTGAGAGGCATCTTTCCATAAGGCAGCAGACAATAATGGACCTTCTGTTTGCTCTGTAACAGTTTTTGGGGGCTCGTCCAGGATCTTAATTGCCCGTGGAAGACTGACCCCTCAGGTTCGAGAAAGTGAGACTTTGGAAGTGTTTTGCCAGTCTCGAGAACCTTCTGTTGCTCTGTAACATGTTCACCATCTTTCATCCTGTCTCTACCACATCCAATCCAGTAGCTGTCAGTCAGTTTTATTTATCTAATCTTCTGTTACTATTTTGTTCATTGGCTTATTGTATTCATTAGATTCCACATATGTGAGATCATGTGGCATATTTCTTCCACTGACTAGCTTAATTCACTTAGCATAATTTTCTCCAGGTCCTGCCATGATGTTGCAAAATGTATGAGTTTCTTCTTTTTTTACCGCTATGTAATATTCCATTGCATAAATGTACCATAGCTTTTTTATCCACTCATCTACTGATGGACATTTAGGCTGTTTCCAAATCTTGGCTATTGTATATAGCAATAATGCTGCTATGAAGATAGGGGTGTATATATTTTTTTGTACCGGTGTTTTGGGATCCTTGTGGTATATTCCCAGAAGTAGAGTCATGGGGTCAAAAGGGAGCTACAATTTAAATTTTTTAAGGATACTCCATATTATTTTCCACAGCGGCAACACAGGCTGCAGTCCCACCAAGAGTGTACTAGGGTTCCCTTTTTTTCCACAAGCTCACCAACACTTGTTGTTTCTTGATTTATTGATTATAGCCATTCTGACAGGAGTAAGGCAATATCTCATTGAGGTTTTAGTTTTCATTTCTCTGATGATTAGTGATGTTAAACATTCTGTCACATGTCTATGGGCACTCTGTATGTCCTCTTTGAATAAGTGTCTATTCAGGTGTTTTGCTCCCTTCTTAATTGGGTCATTTGTCTTCCTGGTGTTGAGCTGTATTAGTTTTGTATACTTTGGAGATTAAACTCTTGTCACATGTATCATTGGCAAAAATATTCTCCCATACACTGGGTGCCCTATTTGTTGTGGTTTTGGTTTCTTTAGCATACAGAAGCTTTTTAAATTGAGATACTCCCATTTGTTTATTTCCTGCTTTGTTTCCAGTGCCTTAGGAGATATATCAGCAAAAACATTTCTACATTGAATATCCAATATTTTACTCCTTATGTTTTCTTCTAAGATTTTTATGGTTTTGTCACTTACATTTAAGTATTTTATCCATTTGGAATTTATTTTGGTGTATTGTAGAAGTTGGTGATCTAATTTCTTTTTTTTTTTTTGCATGAACCAGTCCAGTTTTATCAACACCATTTATTGAAGAGACTGTCTTTGCTCCAATGTATGCTCTTGCCAACTTTGTCAAATATCAATTGATCATACAGATGTGTGTTTATTTCTGGACTCCATGTTCTGTTCCATTGATCTATATGTCTGTTCTTATGCCAGTAGCAGGCTTTTTTTATTATGGTGACCATATAATACAGTTTGATATCAGGAGTTGTGGTTCCTCCAGCTTTGTTTTTCTTTCTCAAGATTGCTGAGGGTAACCAGGGTCTTTTCTTGGTTCCACATGTATTTTTGGAGTATTTGTTCTATTTCTGTAAAGTTATGCCATTGATACTTTAATGGGAATGCATTGAATGTATAGATTGCTTTGGTTGGTATGGTCATTTTAATTATGATAATTCTTCTAAGCTATGGACAGGGTATATGCATCCATCTATTTGTATTTCCCTCAAGTTCTTTCTTCAGTGGCTTATAGTTTTTAGAGTACAGGTCTTTTACTTCCTTGGTTAAATTTTTTCCTAGGTACCTTATTTTCTTGTTTTTGTTACAATAGTAAATGAAATTCTTTTCTTATTTTCTTTCTCTCTCTTTATTTTGGTGAGAAAATAGAGAGAATTATTATTTATGAGGTAGAGTCTTAAACAATTTTGGAAAAAAGTCTCTAAATTCAGAAGTCATAAAAGAAAAAGTTGTCTTATTTACCTTCATAAAAAAATTTGTCAGTTAAAATGACAAAAGTCATAATAAATAGAGCACGAGTAAAAAATGTCTTTCCTAGAGAATAATTCCTATTTGCCCAAAGATGCAAATACAAGGATGTGATGGCAAAGAACAACTCAGATCACTGGTTGAACTACAATAACTCTGAACTGTGAAATAATCAAATAGTTCTATATATACCAACATGGAAATATCTCTACTATGTTTTAGGAAGTGGAAGAAGTCCATTGCTGATATTAAGTATAGGATTATGTCATTTATGCAACAAATGTTTTAAAAACAAAATTAAATGTACATATATATGTATATATGTGTATCTTATATATTGCATAGAAATTGATCTGGGAGAATCACAACCTCCAGTTAACCATTCCAGTTACAGAAGATGAGAAGTGAGATTTATTTGTGTGGACAGGAAGTAAAACTGGGTATTTGTTCTGACAGTATAATTACTATTTCTGTGCTTGAATTGGTTTTATAAAATGTTTTCTTTTCTTTTCTTTTCTCTCTTTTTTTTTTTTTTTTGCTGTTCAAGTACAGTTATTTCCATTTCCCTCTACTACTTCCCCCAACCCCAGGCATCCCCACCTCCCACCCTTGATCCCACCCCTCTTTGGCTTTGTCCATGTATCCTTTATACATGACCCTTGACAACCCTTTCCCCTAGCCCCCTGTTATCCCCTCCAACCTTCCCTCTGGTTACTGTCAGTTTGTTCTTAATTTCAATATCTTTGATTATATTTTGCTTGCTTATTTGCTTTGTTGATTAGGTTCCACTTATAGGTGAGATCACATGGTATTTGTCTTTCACTCCCTGGCTTATTTCACTTAGAACAGACCCATCAATGCTTTCATGATAGGTAGGAACTCCTTCTTTCTGTTACATAATATTACTTTGTGTAAGTGTACCAATAGTTTTTTGATCCACTCATTTGCTGATGGGCACTTAGGTCACTTCCAGCCCTTAACTATTGTCAACTGTACTGCTATGAACACTGGGGTACATACATTCTTTTCAATTGGTGTTTCAGAATTTTTAGGGTATAATCCCAGCAGTGGAATTGCAGGGTCAAAAGGCAGTTTAGATCTATGAGGAAATATCATACTGTTTTCCTCAGTCACTGCACCAGTCTGCATTCCCACCAACAGTGTACTAAGGTTCTCTTTTCTTCACAGACTCACCAGCACTTATGGTTTGTTGATTTGGTTATGATGGCTATTCTGACCATCATGAAGTGGTATCTCATTGTGGTCTCATTTTGCATTTCTCTGATGACTACTGATGCTGAGCATCCTTTTATATATTTCTAGGCCCTCTGTATGTCCTCCTTGGAGAAGTATCTGTTCAGGTTCTTTCCTTTTTTTTTTTTTTTTTTTAATTGGGTGTTTCTCTTCCTGGAGTGGAGTCCCCTGATTTCTTTTTTCTTTTTTTTTTTAATTTTTAATTTATTTTAACTGTGGCTCTTGTACAGTTTTCTGCCTTTTACTCCCATCAGAGCCCACTGCCCCAACCCTCCCCACCTGCCTCCCATTTCCACCCCCCTAGTTTTTATCCATGTGTCCTTTATACTTGTTCCTGTAAACCCTTCCCCTTTTTCCCCTGATATTCCCTCCCCTCTCCCCTCTGGCCAATGTCAGTCTGTTCTCAATTTCAGTGTCTTTGGTTATATTTTGCTCATTTGTTTGTTTTGTTGGTTAGGTTCCTGTTAAAGGTGAGGTCATATGGTATTTGTCTTTCACTTCCTGGCTTATTTCATTTAGAATGATGCTCTCCAGTTACATCTATGCTGTTGCAAAGGGTAGGAGCTCCTTCTTTTTTTCTGCTCCATAGAATTCCATTGTGCAAATGTACCATAATTTTTTTATCCATTCATTTACTGATGGGCACCTGGGGCCAACACTTGGCAATTGTAAATTGTGCTGCTATGAACATTGGGGTGCATAAGTTCTTTTGGACTAGTGTTTCAAGGTTCTTAGGATATAATCCTAGCAGTAGAATTGCTGGGTCAAAAGGCAGTTCCATTTTTAGTTTTCAGAGGCAATTCCATACTATTTTCCATAGTGGCTACACCAGTCTGCATTCTCACAAACAGTGCACTAGGGTTCCCTTTTTGTCATATCCTGTCCAACACTTGTCATTTGTTTATAATGGCCATTCTCACTGGTGTGAAGTGGTATCTCATTTTGGTTTTAATTTGCATCTCTCTGATGACTAGCGATGCTGAGCATCTTTTCATTTGTCTCTGGACCCTTTGTATGTCTTCCTTGGAGAAGTGTCTATGTAAGTCTTTTGCCCATTTTATAATTGGATTGTTTGTCTTCCTAGAGTGGAGCTGTGGGAGTTGTTTATATATTTTGGAGATTAAATCCTTGTCTGAAGTATCATTGGCAATATGTTTTCCTATATGTTTGGTTCTCTTTTCATTTTAATGTTGTTTTCTTTAGCCATGCAGAAGTTTTTAATTTGATGAGGTCCCATTTGTTTATTCTTTTTTCTTTATGTCCCTTGCTATAGGGGACATATCAGTGAAGATATTGCTGCATGTAATATCTGAGATTTTCCTGCCTATGTTCTCCAGATGGACTTTTATGTTGTCACAACTAATATTTAAGTCTTTTATCCACCTTGAATTTATTTTTGTGTATGATGTAAGTTGGTGATCAAATTTCATTTTCTTTTTCATGTAGCTGTCCAGCTCTCCCAACACTATTCAGTGAAGAGGCTATTACTCCATTTTATACTTCTGCCCCCTTTGTTGAATATTAATTGACCATAGAGACTTGGATTTATTTCTGGGCTCTGTGTTCTGTTCCACTGGTCTATGTGTCTGTTCTTATGCCAGTACTAGGCTGTTTTGATTATAGTGGCCTTGTAATACCATTTGATATTAGGTATTGTGATCCCTCTTACTTTGTCCTTCTTTCTCAAAATTGCTGCAACTATTCAGGGTCATTTCTGATTCCATATAAATTTTTGAAATGTTTGTTCTGTATCTGTGAAATATGACATTGGCACTTTAATAGGGATTGTGTTTAATCTATAAATTGCTTTGAGTGTATGGACATTTTGATGATGTTATTTCTTCCAATCCATGAACACAATATGTGCTTCCATTTGTTTGTGTCTTCCCTAATTTTTTTTCTTCAGTATTGTTTAGTTTCCTGAGTACAGGTCTTTTACCTGCATGGTTAGGTTTTTTCCCAGGTATTTTATTTATTTATTTTTTGTTGCTATATCAAATGGGATTTTCCCACCTGATTTCTCTTCCTGATATTTCAATGTTGGTGTACAAAAATGCCTTTGATTTCTGAATATTGATTTTGTGTCCCATTATTTTGACAAATTTACTTATTAGGTTAAGTAGTTTTTTGTTGGATTATATAGGACTTTCCATGTAAACTATCATGTCATCTGCAAACAATGACAGTTTTGCTCCTCCTTTCCAATTTTGATGCCTTTTATTTCCTTTTCTTGTCTGATTGCTGTGGTTAGGACTTCCCATATGATGTTGAATAGAAGTGGTGAAAGCACACATTTTGTCTTCATCCTGATCTTAGTGGGAAAATTTTATTTTTTGCCCATTGAGTATAATATTAGTTATAGGTCTCTCATACATGGCCTTTATAATGTTGAGGAATGTTCCCTCAATTCTCACTTTGCTGAGTGTTTTTATCATAAATGGGTGCTCTAACTTATCAAATGCTTTTACTGCATTTACTGCTATGATCATGTAATTTTGTTATTTTTTGTTTTGTTTTTGTGTTGTATTACATTTATTGATTAGCAAATGTTGTAGCATTCTTGCCTCCCTGGGATGAATCCCACTTGATCATGGTGTATCATCTTTTTAATGTATTGTTGGATGCAGTTTGCCAATATTTTGTTGAGGATTTAACCATCTATGTTCATCAGCAACATTGAACTGTAGTTTTTTTTTCTTTATTGTGTTTTTTATTGGATTTGGGATTAGGACAATATGGCTTCATAAAAAGAGTTTGGGAGTTTTCCATCTTCTTAGATTTTTGGAATAGTCTGTGAAGGATAGGGGTTAGCACTTCCTTAAATATTTTGTAAAATTCTTCTGAGAGACTGTCTGGTCCAGGGGTTTTGTGTGGTGAGAGTTTTTTGATTACTACTTCAATTTTGTCAGCTGTTATTGGCCTGTTCAGGCTTTCTGCTTTTTCTTCATTCAATTTTGAAAGATTATATTTTTCTAGGAATCTGTTCATTTCACTTAAGTTTTCAAATTTCTATCCAGAAACTTTTTGATTTCTTCCTTGATCCCATTCTTAACCCATTCATTGTTTAATAGCATGCAATTCAATCTCCATGAATTTGAGTGTTTTTGAGTTTTTTCCTTGAGGTTGTTTTCAAGTTTCAGTCCCTTGTTGTCATAGAAGATGGTTGATATGATTTCAACTTTCTTCAATTTGATGAGGCTTGGTTTGTGACTTATCATGTGGTCTATCTTTGAAAATGTTCCATTTGCATTAGAAAAGGATGTATATTTTGCTTCTTTGGTAGGAAAGATTCTATACATCAGTTAAGTCCATTTGATCTAGGGCATTGTTCAATGCTCCAATATCTTTCCTAATATTTTGTTTGGAAAATCTATCCATTTTTTACAGTGGTGTGTTAAAATCCCCTATTATAATTTTGTTGCTATTAATATCTTTGTTGAAATCCTCCAAGATTTTCTTTATGTATTTGGGCACTCCTATGTTGGGTGCATATATGTTTATAATGTTTATGTCTTCTTGATGGATTCTTCCTTAGAGAATTATTACATATCCTTCTGGGGGTCTTTTAAAAAATATTAAAAAAATACAGAGCTGTTTTTTAAAGATGTTTTAAATTTAATATTAGAGAAGGGAAGTGAAGGAGAAAGAGTGGGAGGGAAATATCACTGTGTGCTTGCCTCTGGCATGTTGCCTACTGGGGACCTGGCCTGCAACCCAGGCATGTGCCCTGAGTGGGAATTGAACCAGCAACCCTTTGGTTCACAGCCTATACTCCATCCAGTGAGCTATAGCATTCAGGACTGTGCAGTTCTTTTTATGGAACTTTTATTGAAGTCTGGTTGGTCTGATATGAGTATTGGTACCCCTGCTTTTTTTAAGTGTACATTTACTTGGAGTATTTTTTTCTAACCCTTCACATTCAGTCCATGTAGGTCTTTTCTTCTGAGGTTGGTCTCTCTTAGGCAGCATGCGTGTGGGTCATGTGTTGTTTTCCTTTCAGCTACTCTATATCTTTTGATTGGAGCATTTAATCCATTAACATTTAAGGTTATTATTGGTTGGTATTTATTCATTTTTTCCTGTTTGTACCTGTGTTCCTCTCTTTCTGACTCTTTTTCTTTCTCGTCTTATAGTAGTCCCCTTAGCATATCTTGTAGTGCTGGTTTTGGTGAAGATGTATTCTTTTAGCCTTCTTTTGTCTCAGAAACTCCTTGTTTCACCTTCCATTTCATTTGAGAGCCTCACTGGGTAGAGTAGTTTTGGTTGCAGGCTTTTGTTTTTCATTACTTTGGAATATTTCTGGCCATTCTCTCCTAGAATTCAGTGCTTCTGTTGAGAAATAAGCTGCTAGATTTATTGCCGTCCATTTTATGTTACGTTTTGTTTCTCCCTTCATGCTTTTAAGATTCTTTCCTGCCTTCAAAATTTGGCATTTTAATTATGATATGTCTTGGAGTAGGCCTCTTTGGGTTAATCTGGATTGGGACTCTCTGTGCTTTCTGAAGTTGCATTTTTTTTTTGTTTGTTTGTTTGTTTGTTTTTACTTCTCCAGGTATAGGAGGTTTTCTGTCATTATTTTTTCAAACAGGGCTTCTATACCTTGTTCTTTTTTTCTCCTTCTGATGTTCCTATGATTCAAATGTTGTTGCATTTTATGTTGTCTTGGAGTTCCCTTAAGCTATCTTCTTATTTTTTTTTCTTCTGTTTTTCATTCATCTCCTCTACCTGGGTGTTTCTTTCCACCTTGTCTTCCAGCTCACTAATTCAGTCCTCTGCTTCATCCAGCCTGCTTATAAATCCTCCTAATGTGTTTTTTTTTATTTCCACAATTGTATTTTTCATTTCTTCCTGGTTTTTGCTTATAGATTCTATTTACTTTTTCACACTGTTCCAGTTCTTAGTTCCTTGTAGTTGTCTATGAGTTCCTTGACCATTATTTTGAGTTGTATATCTTATAGTTTGCTACCTCTATTTCATTTAGCTCTTTTTGTGGGGAGTTTCCCATTCCTTTTGATTGCAAGTCCTTTTTCTCTCTCCCCATTTTAGGTGATTCTTTTTGTTTGTTTCTGCACTTCCTGATGTTCTACTTTGATAGCTGTCTTTGTAGGGTGAACTTCTATGGTAGAAATTCTGTGAGATTCAGTGGTGCCCAAGTGGGTGAACACTGCCTCTGTGCATCTCCCACTTTGTCTCTATTTCCCACAGTGACTTCAAGCACTCAGGTCTTCCTGGTGCCCATCTGTTCTTCCTGTGTGGTAGGGGAGGGAGCTGTTGATTTGTCTCTCCTCCAAGGATCCTGCAGCAGGTGCTGGGCTGGGGGCTGCAATAGCCTTGGTTTCCGCACTGTTTTCAGGGACCTTACTGTCCCAACGCAATCTCCTTACCATCTGATTTTCGATGTCCTCTACAATTTTTGGCCTCCAAACTTCATATAAGCTGGGATTCCATTGGCCATTCACTCTGTTGCTCAGAAGATTGGCTAGGTGTTCCACCTGTGCACAGGGGGAAGTGGGCTCTGCTCTCATGTATCTCGCCACCATGTTTTTCCACAAGCTCTTTTCATTTGTATCAATTGCTGCTGGTATCTTTATTATTTTCTTCCTTTTTCTTTCTTTGGATTTATTTTGCTTTTCTTTTTCTTGGATAGTGATGTGGGAACTTAGATTCTTGATTCGAACATTTCCCTTTTTAAATATCTGGATTTAATGTTATAAACTCCCACTCAGCATATCTTTAGCTGTGTCCTGAACATTTTGATATGTTGTATTTTCATTTAGTTAAATATATTTTTAAAAATTTCCTTTGAGACTTTCCCATGATCCACCAATTATTTAGAGGTATGATATTTGGCTTCCAAGCATTTAGAAACCTTCCTGTTATCTTTTTTCAGTTTTTGACTTCTAGTTTGATTCCATTGCACTCAAAAAGTATTCTGTATGATTTCAGTACTTTTATATTTGTCAAAATTTGTTTTATAGCCCAGGCTATGGTCCATTTTTATCTTTTGTGGAAACCTGAAAGGAATATGTATGTTGCTGATGTTGAATGGAGTGTTAGGTAAATGTTGATTACATCCCATTCATTGATGGTGTTTGATTCCTCTACCTAATTGTTTTATTACTTTTTGAAGAGAGTATCAGAGTCTCCAACAAAAAATTGGATTTGTCTATTTTTTCTTTTATTGCTATTGGTCTTCTTATATTTCACAATTTTGGTGCATACCCATTTTGGATTCCCATTATTTTGGAGGATTAACCCTTTATCATTATATAATATCTTTCTCTGACTCTGGTAACTTTCTATGTGCTAAATTCTGTATCATCTAGTATTTATACAACTCTTTCTTAATTTGAAGTGTGTAATTGAATGGCTTTAGTATATTCCCCAAATTATAAAAACCACTATTATCAAATTCTAGTGCATTTCTATCATTTTCCTTCAAAATATCCATATGCATTATATCACACTCCTCCCATTCTCTAAATTCTGAAAATCACCAATCTGTTTTCTGTCTCTGTGGCTGGGATTATAATAGAGATTCTATATAAATGGAATTATATTCATCATTTTGTGTCAAATATAATTCTTTTTTTCACTAAGTACAATGTTTTCAAGATTCATCTTTGTTTTAGCATAAAGTAGTACTTACATTCCTTTTTGTGGCTGAATAATATCCTATTGTATAGATATGCCATATTTTGTTTATTTATTCATTAGCTGATGAACATTTGGGTTGTTTTCTTGGCTCTTATGAATAATAGTTCTCTGAATATTTATGTACGGGCATATGTTTTTAATATTATTGGTTTACACCTGGGCATGAGTTATGTTCAACTATTTGAGAAAGTACCAAAAACTGTTGTCTAAAGTGGCTGCACTATTTTTCATTCCCAGCAATATATGAGAGTTTCAATTTCTCCATATTCTCACCAACACCTTGTTTGTCTATCTTTTTGATTATAGCATTTTAGTGGGTGTGAAGTGCTTCTTCTTTGTGCTTTTCATTAGCATTTCCCTAATTATTAATGATGTTGAACATATTTTCATGTGCTTATTAGTCATTTTACATATTTTCTTTGGAAAAAATGTCTACTCAGCTCTTTTGATCATTTTTTAAATTGTGTTACTTAATGTTTTATTAAGTTTTAAGAGTTCTTTAAATAATCTGGATAGTAGATCTTTATCAGATATATGACTTACAAATATTTTCTTTCATTCTGTGAGCTGTCTTTTAGTTGTTTTTGTAGCACAATAGTTCTTAATTTTGGTGAATTCCAACTTATCTATTTTTTCTTTGATTGCTTGCACTTTGTGTCATATCTAAGAAAGCAGTGCATAATCTAAAGTCAAAGATTTACACTTATGTTTTCTTCTAAGACTTGCATAGTTTTATCTCTTACATTTATACCTTGATCTGCTTGTTTGTGTATGGTGTGAGTTATAGGTAAACTTCACTTTTGCATGTGAATACCCTTTTTACCACAATTTATTTTTTAATTTATTTCACTTAAGTATAGTTGGTATACAATCTTACATTGGTTATACTTGTTTCAAGTATACAATATAGTAATTTAACATTTGTATACCTGTCTTTTGATTAACATTTTCATGATATATGTATTTTCTATACTTTTATTTTTGATCTACCTATATTGTTATATTGAAAGTGAGTTTCTTGTAGACAACATAATTTCCATGCTTTAATTGAACTGTTTATATCTTTTACATTTAATGGAATTATTCATATGTAAGAGCTTAATTAAGCCTGTCATTTTATACTTTTATGTTCTCTTTGTTCTCTTGTTTTTGCTTTTGTTTTGTTCCTCTGTTTTCTTTTTTTCTGCCTTCTTCTTGGTTGCTAAAACATTTTCTAGAATTGAATTTTGATTTATCTGTAGTGTTTTTGCATGTATCTCTTTGTATAGCTTTGTTAGTTGTTGCTCTAACTATTATATTATATATTCATAATTTATCATAATCTACTGGTATTGTCATTTTACTAGTGTAAGTAATGTATAGTAAATTTGCCTTCCCTTATGTCATCATACCATTTATCATGTATAATTACCTTAAATATTTCCTGTTCACACATATAAAACGTATCAGTGTTATAACTTTTGCTTCAACCATCAAGTATAAATTATAAAATTGAAGAAAAGAAAGATTCTATTCTGTTTATTCATATATTTGCTTACCATGTTCTCCCTTCCTGATAATTCAAAGTTGCTTTTATAAATGATTTTATTTCTGCTTAAAGAAGTTCCTTTAGTCATTCATTTAGGGTAGGACTGCAAAACAAATGTTCCTTTAGTTTTCTTTCAACTGAGAAATCTCTTGATTTTTTTCCTTTATTTATGAAAAATATTTTATCCACATATAAGGGGTTCTGGACTGACATTTACTTTTTTCAGTATTTAAAAAAACCTTGTGGGAATGTTTTCTGGCCTTCATTGTTGATGAGAAATCCATCATCATTCAAACTGTTTTCTCTTCAGGTGTAATTTTTCTCTTGCTGACAAAAGATATTTCCTTTGTCTTTAGCTTTCAGAAGTTTGGCTTTGATATTTCTTGGTGTTATGGACTAAATTATATTTTTCATAGATTTAAAAAAAAATATCCAGCTTGATATTCGTTCAGGTTCTTGAATCTGTAGGTTTATGTCTTTTACCAAATTAGGAAGTTTTCAGCTGTTACTTTTTCAGTCTTGCCCTCTTTTTCTATCCTTCAGGAATTCCAGTGATATAAATGATGGATCTTTTGTTATAGTTGCATAGTTTCCTGAGGCTCTGGTTATATAATTTAATTTATTTTTTAAATCTTCACTCAAGGATATATTGATTGAATTTAGAGAGAGGACGGGAGAAAGAAAGAGAGATAATGAGAGGGGGGGAATAGAGAGAGAGAGAGAGAGAGAGAGAGAGAGAGAGAGAGAGAGATTGGTTGCCTCCCATATGTACCCTGACTGGGGATCAAACATACAACTTAGGTATGTGCCATGATTGGCAAAAAGTCCCACAACTTTTTCAATGTATGGGATGATGTTCCAATCAACTGAGCCACCCAGCCAGGGCTCTGGTTATTTATTTTAAAGTTTATTTAAAGTCTGTTAAGATTGGATAACTTATATTGCTTTATCTTCCTGTTTAATGGTTCTTTCATCTCTTCTCTCTGTTCTGATATTATCCCATCCATTGAGGTGTTTTATTTTGGTTATTGTATTTTCCAGGTTTAAAATCTCCATTTTGTTTTTCCTTTTTTTTGGGAAAGACTTTCTATTTCCTTGCTGAGACTTTCTATTTTTCATTTGTTTTAAGTGTACTCTTACTTGCTCATTGAAACACTTTTATGGTAGCTGCTTTAACATTTTTTGCCATATGATTATAACATTTATGTCAGCATAGTGTTGGCATCTGTTGAATTTTAAATCCAGTTTAGAATTTTCCTGGTTATTAGTATGATGGATAATTTTTATTGAAACATGACCATTTTGGGTTTTATGTTATAAAACTCTGAATCTTATTCAAATTTTTTGTTTTAGCTAGTTTCTACAACTACTGGGCCAAGGAGGCATTCCAGCTCCCCCCTGTTCAGAGTGGTTGTGGGGAGGCTTATGACTGTCCTTGTGAGGATAAACATCTTAGCTACCTGTTCTGTCTTTTGATATTCTCCCAGAAAAGTGTTTGGGGTGCCTTATTCAGCCTGGCAGGGGTCATGTCTAGTCTTCCCTATCAGCCTTGGCTGCTGTAGGGTGGGAAGAGGCTGCACATTTTGTGTGTGTGTGTGTGTGTGTGTGTGTGTGTGTGTGTTATATGGGTAGAGCAATTTTTTCTAAAAACTTTTTTTCTTGCTAGGCTGCCCTTTTGCTGACTCTTGGCTAAAGAGAGCAAAATTTTGTTGGAACTTCTTTTGTCTGTGCGTGTTAGAATTTTTGGATTACTAGTTTCTTCTGTCTGGAAATATGAAGCAAAAGCCAAAAACATAAAATAAACTCCAAAATATTGAAACCAAATATTGTAGCCAAATATGGGAATCCATGGAATTTAGCACCATATAGTTCACTGGGTCCAAGGCTCCTAGGTCATCTGTCATCTTCAGTCTACCTTTCAGAGTCTCCATATGTTTCTTTCACATGTAATGTAGTTAGTGGCAGGAATAGGAAAAGTATGTCTTCTCCATCTTCCCTGACATGGAAGTCCCCTGAACTCTATCATTGTAATGGCTAATAATTTTTAGTATATTACAATGGGCATTTTGACTTTTCTAGATTAGATGTGAATCAAAGGCAGATTTATTTTTCATGTGTTCATCTCCTGAGTCCAGAGAGCACCCTAGAACAATTGTCAAGCAGCCTTTGACAATAAAGCTGGCACCATAGTTTCCCAAGAGGAATATGTTGACAAATATATTATGCATACCATTTGTGACTGACCTTATACTGCTGTATTTAAATCTGTGAATATTACCTGGTTTTATATCTTAAGTCTCAATAGCTTATTAACAACTACCAGCCACCATTTCATTTGGAATTAAAACTTTCTGTGGGCATTAAATAGTGGTAGAAAAAGCTCTATAAAATTCATTTATTTTTATAAGCATATGTCAACTAATTAATCCAGTAAATTGAAATCTTTGCTCATTTTAGCCAGAGTTATGTTCACTTTCAGAGAAAAAAATCTCTATCATAAAATCTCTCTCCTTCCCTCCTACCTCCCTGTTGTAAAAAGCTAAGTGTCTCCTCATTGGATTTTACTACAGGAGTCACATAAATGATCAGCTATATTAAGCACAGACTTCTTGGGTGAAATCAGGAAAGTAAAGATTATAGGCTGCAGTCAATGGACTGCTCCTTCTGAGTCTGCCATGCCTGATGTATGGGGCATTCCCCTGTCTCGGGCTGATGATATAGCTATTGGGCTCCCTCAGTCAATCATCTGACTGTCTTTCCAAACACTCCTTCCTCTCACTGGGACTGTGACAGGGCATGTTGGGTTTTCCTGTCTTCCGCTGCTCTCAGCTCAGTTAATTGTACCTCAGGAAATCCCTTCCTTCCTGGCACTCATGGCCTTTCCCTTAAGCCTGGCCCACATTCCTTTCTTTTTCAACTTCAGTTACTTCAGAAATCTCAGGATCATAGTCTCTTCTTGTACAAGTGTCAGAGCAAAGATCTGGAGAGATTAAAGCAGTTTTGCTAAGACATGTATTTTATATTAGTAGAAAGTGAGGATTAGAACTCCAGTTCTCTAACAACAGCAATAGCAACAGCAACAGCAACAACAACAATAACAACAACAACAAAACTTCTCTCTGTTTTTGTTACATTTCTATAATTTAATCTTTCTCTTTTTATTATATTTCAATAATCTCTCTGAGGGGTAGAAGAGGGAGGAATTAAACATTGTAACAGTGGTTGATCAGTGGTAGGAATAAGTCCAAATCAAGAAAATAAAAGCTACATATAGACAAGTGAAATATAACTTCAAATACCCTAGTAAATCTCTGGAATGCAACCCACCTGGTTTCAGAATCTAGAGAGAGAGTTTGGGTGGGTCTTCCTTGGTATTCCTATAGAAGTAGTCTAAAACATACACTATAAGTACATATTTGATGCAAAATAAAGTAATTATTTTAGTTGAAACTGACAGCCAACTAAAAATGTCTGAAGCGTAAAGGAGAGAATCATTGGCTCATCTATTTATGAAACAGGCTTGGGGGACAGGTCTTTAAATGTTGTGTTTAGGATTTATCTTTCTGCAACCCTTTGGCTCTATCTTCTTGTGTTGGCTTAATTTCCAAGTAGGCTCATTTTTTTTAAAAAAATATAAGAAGCACATAGCTAGCATCCTACACACTTCAAAACCCTAGGGGAGTGAGTATTTTCCCCAAGAGTCCCATAAAATTCATACCCAAATGGAACTGCTGAGTTCATGTGTTCATCTTTGGACTAATCAATGGGTCCAGGGCTGGAATGCTCTGATTAAATGGCCCAGACTAAATCTCTGGCATACTTCTATTTTCAAGCAGAAAGTGATTGGTGTCTATTACAGTTTGTTGTCACAACTGTATTTGTATTGTCCCATAGCCCAGCTGATCCAGCCCCAGGTACTGCCCCATTAAGCAGCAAGCAGAGCTGAGACTCCAAGTGGGTCTTGGAATTTTGGGTAAGGTATGAGGTAGAACTGGGCTGAGAGGTGGTCTTGGTACCTGGGCCAGCTGCTCTCTCTGGCTCTGCTGCAATCTGCTGTCTACATGATGCCCTGGGTGGGCTGGAGCTCCTGGGCCTTGTTGCCAGGCAATGATTGAGCTCAGCTGGCACATGTCTTAACCTCCAGATGGATTCAGTCACTTAAAATTCATAAACTAAGGGTAAGGTAGGAAGTTTTTTCCTAAAATAATATGGAGGTGCTATCACCAGAAGAAGGGGTAAGGGTTGCTAGGAGGATAGATCAATATATATCTATAACCCAGGGAGGAGGTAGTCATATGAGTTAAGAAGGTCAGGGGATAATTATTTCTGTGAACACCAAGGCTGTCCTTGCTACTGCTTGCTTAAGTATCTCTTCTGAGTTGGGGATAAGATCCTAAAGGTTCAGATTTCTCCTGAAATGTTTCAGAATCTTTCTGTAAGTTTTCATTGATCTCAACCATTTTATTAAAAAATGCCTTTTTAAAAGCATGAGCCTTCAAGATATATATTTTTGAGAACATTATGCTAACTGAAATAAGCCAGGTAGTGAAAGACAAAAGTTAATACATATTTTAAAAAGGAAATTTATTACTCAATTCTATTTCTTGTGGTTTGTTTAATCATGAACATCAAGGCAATATGAACCTATTTGTGAATATACTTCATTCTTGCAAAGTTACAAGCTAAATAAATTTGGGAGCTAGCCTGGTAACTTAACCACATTTTATAACTATTTAAAAATATTTTATTTCTTTATTTTTAGAGAGAGGGAAAGGAAGGAGAAAGAGAGGGAGAGAAACATCAATGTGTGGTTGCCTCTCACATGGCCCCCACTGGGGACCTGGCCGGCAACCCAGGCATATGCCCTGACTGGGAATCGAACACGACCCTTTGGTTTACAGCCGCTCTCAATCCACTGAGCTACACCAGCCAGGGCTTGTAACTATTTTTTAATGCAAAAATGAATTTCATATTCTACATGATTGATTTAGAAATGAATCATTGGAATACAATCCATTGGCAAGCATGTACTTCTAAAAAATTTAGCAGGTGCATTGATGAACTTCAATTACATGGAATAATTATGATTAACTTAGTCTTCCACCTCTACTCCAATAACCAGGTATTTTCCTGGACAAAGTCATGGCACATGTAATCAGTCATACAGGAGCCGGTCAATCCTGTTTATTTGTAGAGATGACCTAGAGGTGACCATGTCTTAAGTAGAATTCACTTCTCTTCCTGGTGAGTATAGGGGGTAGTTAGAAAGATGCTTTCATGTCCAGCACATCTTGTTTATAAAGGGAGAAATGTTTTAATTACTCAAGATGTGCAAAACCTTTGAGCAGAAGGCTTTTCAGAAGCCTTTAAAGAATAGAATTCTCAAAAGAGAACTTTCTAAGGATGCAGAAAAGCAGTGTTTGTATTGATCACCCTTCCTGCTACCTTTGATTTCTTAATTTTCAAGACATATGGCAGTAATGTTAAAACACAGTTCAGCATTTTGGGGAGGATCAGTCCATCCATCCATCCACCCATCCATCCTTCATCCACCCATTCCCTGAATATATATAGGTACAGGACTCTGAAAGGTAGGGCCATCCAGGCTATTGGGCCCAAAGCTTCTAGCTTGAAGGAACTTTGACTTTTGCCATCTGATCAGCTACAGATGTTCATGAGAGTAGCATGAGGCCTTACCACAAATGTTGAACCCACATGAAGTCTGACAATTCCAAAGACAACTACATAGGAAGCTAAAGTGATATCCTCTACTTGAATCTAAAGGCTGCTTGATTCTAAGGAAAGCTCTCAGAGAGTGTTCTAGATGTTTTGGTTAAAGGGTATAGAAACAAATAAGAAAAGATCTCAGGAATTTATAGTTCATGTGTTCATCTTTGGGGGTGACTGATCTGTAGAACTCATTATAATGCATGACAGAAAGAAACAATTGTTACGCTGACGGAACAAGCTTTGGGCCAAGGAAGGACTCATGAAAGCTATTGCTCTGCATTCCTGACCTGGTCTATGAACATGACAGCCTTTGGCCTGGTATCTCTGTCTTTACCTCTGTGTTGAATAGCTTATTCTGCATAACTCCAAACAAGAAAAATTCTCTAGCCCAGAGATTCACAAACTTTCTTGATTCATGGTACCTCGAGGTCAAAAGATACGCCTAATAGTTTAGTTTATTAAGTAGCTAGGTCCAGACAATTTGAATCCATAATGTATTTATACAACATAGTAGTTATTTGGAAAACTACACATACATTAAAGGAAAAAAATATTTATTTTACTTTTAAGTAACCACAATTATCTACTGAAGGAAATGTGCGCCTGTTGGGTACTGCACAACTGCTCAAACTTTGGCATCAAATGGAACAATCTTACCCTTGTTTTCTGTTCCATGGTTATTTTGCACAGTGCTGGCTTTTTATCAGAGAGACTGCTGAAGACCCAACTTTGCAAAGGTAGGATGTCATCAGAAGGAGTTGGGAATGTTGAAGCTAGTAATTCCATGTTGAGAGATCTCAAGTCTGGCTGTGTTTGTCTTACAAATTTGAAATAACCTGTAGCACTCTTGTGTTTGCTGTAGTGCCTCAAGCACAGACTGAGAGGTTGGACCTTAGCTATCTCTTCTCTGTGCACTCTGTTACAGGACCCTTCCTCCTAGTGTTATCCAGGCCTCAGTCCCTACATCTTGTATTCAGGTTTGTATGAGGACCGAAGGGTTCTACTGAGTCAAAATTGTGGACTCAGACAATCGCCAATCAAGTGAATCAATATCAGTTATGTTGAACTGAACCGTACCTGTGGCATGAAGTGTCAAATCTGGACAGAATAACAGAATACACTGATGACTTAAATCTACAGTCAGTGCAGCTTGATGTATTTTTATTTTTCATGGTTCAGAAGCACTTCCAAATCTTGAGGTTCTTATGTGATCATTTTTAACATGGTTCTAGAGAGTTCAGTGGGGACAATTTATAGATTTATGTCACCAGAATGTCAGTATTGTATTAGCTGTACTATACAAGATATTATTTATCTAATTTGAATAATTTCAAATTAGTTTAGAGCTGCAGGTAACTTTGGAACAATGATGTTTTCTGGCAGCAGTGAAAAGGTATGAGACCTAGGTTTGTTAGAACAAGTAATTCTAGTGCAAATGGGGAACCAATAGACTTGCCAAAGTTTTCTTTCAGGATAGGACATAAGTAGTGGGGTTAATGTTTCTGAAACATAAAGTAGGCCTATTTTTCATTTAAGTATATCTTGTTGCCTTGTGATTTTGCAACCATGAAATACATACCATTCATTGGCTTAGCAGAATGACAGGTACCACTCAGAAGAAAGAAATCACTGCTGGGCTTTGTGTCTCAGAGAGAATATTCTGGGGCTCAAACAGCAATTATTCTTTAACTTCACTGAACATGAGAATCACCTGAAGGTTTGCTAAGAGACAGATTACTGAGCACCACTACAGAAACCTACCCAAAGTTTCTGATTCAGTAAATATGAGGTAGGAATCAAGAATTTGTATTTTTAGTAAGGTCCTGGGTGATACTGATGTTGATGGCTTTCAGACCAAACAATGAGAACCACACAGCCATGAGTGACAATAGTTCTTGAAAGTCAGGGGTTGAGAAAGGAGATTTATAAATTTCAGAGCTTCATTTCCATGTCAAAAGCAAAGCCTGGAGTTCTAGAACTGGGGTTTACCATGAATAGACATTAGTGGTATCATCAGACAGAGGTTCTTTCTGCTGCTGTGACAAAAGGGTGGGGAAGGAGACAAAATAATATTAAAGTGACAGAACACTGCCACCTCTTTCCCTACCACCCCCTTAGAGTCTAATTTAAATTTCAAGAAACAACTATCCTTAGTTAATGGGGGTATGGTGGGTGGAGAAATCAAATATTATCCAAAGTTAGTGCCCATTTTCCTGCCTGGAGAGATGTCTTGCCTCTCATGAAAACTACACTGTTGAGTGTTTCAGTTGCTATTAGATTTTTTCTTATGCATAAAATATTTATTCTTGCTTCAGAATCCAAAGCACAGCCTCAGAAAAGTTTCACATTCATGAGCAGTGAGTTAGCCAGTGATTTAAAATAAGGTATTACTCTACTACTGAATGAATCACAATTTTACAAAGCATAAAGTATCTCCACCCCTATACCTTTTTTTTTGTGTGTGTGAATAGAAGGTGCATTTAGAACTTTTAATTATTAAGAATCTTCCTTTTGTTTCTCACCAAGGACAAAAGCTATATTCTTTTTGTAATGTGCCCAATACTGTAATGGTATTCTTTCCTATTTGGATATGACTGATACCCTTATGGGAACTAAATTAATTTCTGCACGATGTGCTTAAGACCAGAAGAAATAAACCACAATTTATCTCCTCCAAACCTCACTCCCCAGTTCAGAGCATGAGACAGATAACCTCAATGTGAACTTTGCCTATGGATGTTTATCTACAGCCTACAAGTAATATGGATTTATTTTGGTAATACACAGACCATTTTGCAGATAATGTCAAGATAAACATTTTATTACTGATTTCTATTAAATTACACATGGTTGTGTTTTAATGGGTTTTCCTTCCAAGCCTCAGTCTCACAAGATGAGTTATACAGATTTTTATTATGATCTTGAATACTGACTTTTAATTATGCACTGGTTAACAAAACAAACAAGGCTGGCATTTCCATCAAGGGAGCATTAAGGATGGAGGGTATATTTTGACATCCTCCTACCTTTCCTTCCCGTTACTGCTTTCTTTAACATCACCCCTGCCAGGCATGAAAATGTAACAGTCTTGAATTATTATAAGGAGACCCTGGAGCAGTTTTTAATTATGTTTATCACAAAGGATACATGGCTTACTGTAATGATTGGTAAAGGACACCTAACAACCATATTCAAGAGTTGGAAAGATTTTTCAGTGGGGCATAGGAGCAATTATTTTTGTCTCAGTAGAAAGCAGACTGGAAAAAAATATCTTAAAATTGAGAAAGAAGGTAGACAATCAAATGAACTTCCTGGCCAGAGGATTCCAGAGGAAACAGGCCATTAAAAAACTCCACTCTTTCTGATACATTTCAGTTCTTAAGATGGCCTTACAGAAGATAGCATTTGACAGCAATGGCCCAAGAGTCCTGCAAATCCAAAGTCAACATCCAGAAATGGTGACCCTCTACCATTCCTCCCTTTCTAAGACTCATCCTTTGAGATAAAGAGGTTGTTAGGAACTTCTATTTTACATGTATATTTTTAAATTCTGTTTCTAAGCATGAGGAGGGTTGAAGGCTTTCAGATTTCTTTCCTGGCCATTCAGACAAGAAAATAGGTCAAGAACTCAATGAGAATGAGGAGATCAGTTGTGTATTTCTGTCTGGCAGTTAGCATTCTTTTTACTCTTTCTCCTAAGAATCTCTTAAAGTACATTCTGTGAGGAGGTGTTAGTAGTAAAGACAAATTCAGGGGATTGAGGTCTTAATGGATGTTGGTTGCTTAATAAAATTTGGTAGGAGATAAAAATTAGTGAATAATAAAATTGTGACAATCACACAGCTGGGATCAAATCAAGTTTATATATTTTATTTGGAATCCCCCAAAAATTGGAGTAGGAAAGGACCTCAGAAATGAAATCTCATGTATTTTTTAAAATTCACAGGGAAAAATAATTTATTTATATATTTACTTGTTTACTTATTTATTTTAGCCATCTGAATAATAGTGTCAGAACTGGGAATTTAACTTGGTACTATGGTGTTTCCATTACATTATTTTCTTCTGAGATGTCAATTCTCTTCAACTGGTCTTATGGAAAAATCTAGAGGTATTTTTGTTTGCTTGCTTCTCATTCCCACTTGCAACAGCAACAACACCCCAAACAAGATATTTAATCTGGGAAAAATAGAAACTGCTCTAATGCCTTACACCATATTAAAATTCTTTCACTATTTCTGGGGCCATCATAACAACTCTGCAAAGCAAGGAACACTAATAAGATAGTTTTAATTATTTAAAAAAATCATTACTATAGTAAATGAAATCTTTGTCACCATTATAAAACAATGCCTTTACTGACCATAGCGAAACAACAGGAAAAAAACAACTACTTGAGTAAATGGGTTCCTTTATATTTTATCAATAGACTGTTCTTCAATTTGCTCATAGAAATGAAATGAAATCCTCACAATATTGAGGAAAATTAGTGAGTCCATGGTATCTTTGAATGGAGAATGCATATAGTTTGGGATCAAAGATGAAACTGAAGCATTTTTCTAACACAGAGGAACTTTAAGGTTGTCTTACCACTTTTGGAGAAAAAGCACCTGCTCAATAGAATTTCAGCCACTCTGGTCAAATTATCAGGAATTCCTTCTTTCCCAGCATTGGAATCAACTCTTGAGGAATGAAAGAACACAAGCAAACTGCAACCTGAGAACCCTGTTTATTTCAGAGTCTCAAAGAGCCACGTATTTTTAAACAAAATATAGAAAATGTGCCTTCGACTTTAGGTATAAAGGACTTTCTTGGCTATAAAATTTTATTTTACTGATGTCCTTCTATGGCTAACCATGTTTAAGATCAGTAAAGTGTTAAAATATTCAAGATGACAGAACTTGAATTCTAATTTCAGAACTATAGCAATGAGAATGTGCGGCAAGGGGCAAAGATAAAATGTCTATGCTGTCACTGTACAAAGGCCATCATTTTAGTATGTGCTTAATTAAAAGGATGTAGAGAGTAGAGTGAGTGTCCTTAATTGACCATTCCCATTACTTTCTGCATAGACACCCATTGAACTGAGTGTCACAGTTCTGAGCCAGAATCTTTTTCCAGTGAGTCCCATGCAGGCACTTTCATCTGAAATACACAGTCAGGATGTTGGAGAATTTTCCTGAGGCCCAAACTATTGTTTTCATAAGTTTGTGGGAGCTCAGAAAAGTACATACTGTTTTAAATTTCCCTGAATGTTTAAGGAGGCAAGCATTTATATTTTGAAGTAGAACACCCTTTTACATACCGTGTAAAGAAATCCTTTGTTAAGGAAGTAAGTCTTTCTGTGAAGAATTATAGTTTTCAGGGGAGCTATCCCTGATATTCAGACTCGACATTGACTTGGACATTGCAAAATTGTATTATATCCCCCTCAGGATAGGAATCACTAAATAAGGGAAGCAAAATCTTGAAATTGAGAAGACTGTGGTGTTTTCTACTGAACCACTTGCAAAATAGGAGAATCAGAAAGTTTTTGTTCTTCTGTTCCACTTAAAAACATGATTAGAATGATTGCCAAAACCTACCGTCTTCCTTGCTTTTGGAGTATTGTTGTTATGTTTGAATTTGGTTTCCTAAGTTCCACCTTTTTGGTATGTACACTTGGTTTATTGTGTTTTTTGTTGAGATTTTTTGTTCCCGTGTGTGTGTGTGTAGGGGTCTTCTCATTATTGTATCCTTAGTTTCTAACACAGGGGCTAGCACAAACTAGGCTTTCAATCAACATATCTTAAAGAAGATATTTTGAAACACTTACTTTTGTTCCCTGTTTATAAAAGTTATATTTATTTATTATAGAAGAAACACAAAGGGAAATAGAAAAATAGAGAAAATATTTAAATTCATTCATAATCTTACCATCCAATAATAACTGGTATTAATATTTTGGTATGATGCCAATTATCTAATTTATATATGTATACATGTACATATATAAGCATATCCACAAACACAAAGACACACACATATGTAAATACATCTATACTAGACACTCACAATTGGTATTAAATTAAATATTAAGTTACATGTTATCTTTTCAATTAATTTTAGTGAGTTGGGAAAGGCTGTATCCAATGGAATACTCTTTATAGAATTCACAGTGCCTACTCACTAGAAACCTCTCAAACTGTGGACTTGCAAATGGGCTGAGGAAGCTTTCCTATGTTTTCCTTACTGGGTAGTAGTAACATTTATTAAGTAGTAACTAAGTTCAAGAAACTCTGCTAAGCACTTGAATCAGAATATTCTCTTTAATTTTCACAATAACTTTTTGAAGTCAGTGCTATTAGGATCTTTTTTTTTAAAGACCTAAAGAGCATAAGTAATTTTCCCAAGTTCATCCAATAGCAGATAGCAGAGCTGGGTTTTGAACCCAGGTCTGATGAATCCAGGCCCCAAGCTCTGAACCCCTAGGCCTAGAACTACCTTGACTATTCCTATGCCTATGTTACATGTTACACATCTGACACCTTTGAGCCCTCTCCTTTTTGACTAGTTGGTCCTGTTGATTCAGTTTCTGAAGCATCCCATATTTCCAATCTCCTATCAATGCCTTAACTCATTGGTTCTCAATCAGGTACAGTTTGCTCTCAAGGGGGACACTTGCAATGTCTGGAGACATTTTCCTTTGTTGTACCCTGAAGTGGGATACCACTGGCATGCTTTGGGTAGAGGCCAAGGATGTTGCTAAACATCTTACAATACTCATGACAGGCTCCCACAACAAAGACTTATTCAGCTCAAAATGTTAATAGTGCCAAGGTTGAGAAACCCTGTCTTAGCTCATTTTCTCAGTCACTCTCGTCTAAACATAAACACCCTCCTAATTAGTTTTTCTATCTTAAATTTCAGCTTCATCCACACTGCCGCAATTGTTATCTCTTTAAAAAGATAAAATCATGTCACTCTATTGCTCTATCTAGCTCTGTAGCTCAGGAGAACTGCCCAAGTCCAATACAGATTCCAGTAGTTCTAGACTTTATGACTTTAGGCAAGCAACTTAACGTCTCTGAACCTCATGCCTGCTGGCACAAGATAAGTATTCAATAAATGTTATCCATCATTTAAAAAAAGTAACCTTTAAAGGTTTTCTACTGCCTGCAGGAGAAGCCCCAAACTTCTCAGTGTGATATTCCAGACCTTTCACAATGTAGTCCCACTCAGCAGCCTCTTCTCTGGGCTGCTGTGCAGCCTCTAGATTCATGGAGACTTGTATGTCTGCGTCTGTGCTCATGCTTCGCTGCAGCCTGGGAAGTCCATCTCCATCTTCACTTGGAAATGTCTGTCTTTTTCAGGACTCAGGTAAAATGTCACATTTTCTGTTTAGCCTTCTCTAATAACTGGGCAGATTTACTCATTCCTTTCCCCACCTCTCAACAGTATTTTGATTCTTCCTTCTATCAGTCCACCCATCCATCCATCCATCTATACATCCATCCTTTCATTTATGCATTTTTATCTATCTATCTATCTATCTATCTATCTATCTATCTATCTATCTATCATCTATCATCATCTATCTACATCTATCATCTATCATTCGGCTATATCTATTATCTAATCCCAACCCACCTTCTAGGCTGCCTCTCTGGGCATGATACAATAAAAAGAAATTGCCTCATGATTGTAATAATGGCCTTCAGCCTTCTCGATTACCTTGGAGCTGGAGAGATGATGTCAATGGCATATTCCTATAGAAGGAACTCAGTGACTGCTTCATTTTACATGTGGATTTTGAATGTTTTGTATTTTGTTAAAATCCAAATTGCATTCTTCTGACTAAGCAAGTGGTCTAATCTGATTAATGTAATATGTTCTTTTCTCTTGCCCAACATTGCTGAAGGCAAGGCATTACTTAGGGAACTACCCCCTCCCCACAATATATACACACATAAATGCAAAATAGAGTTGTACAATCATTATTGAGCTAAAATAGCACTTAGAAATGTGTTTTCATCGTGAAAAATGGCCAAATAAAAGTTGCTGTTTGTAGCTCTGTAATGTAAGTCAGATAAATTGGTGCCCAGAAGTCTGACATTTCAAAAGCCTAAAAATGTGTTGCATTTTTTCTGATATGCCATTTTTGTAATTCTCCTAGCTGTTTTCTTTTATCAAGAAGCAATTCTTTTATGTCCATGCAGTTCAATTAGAGCATTGTGACAGTGGTCAGAATGACTTCAACAGAAGTTCCCCTGAGCAATAGGCATGATTTTGGAGAGGAACACATTCTGCTCTTACCACCCCAGTGTGGGCTATAGTGTTAACTAACCTGGAAAAAGAGTGCACCATCTGTACCTTCTCAACTCAGTTAATCCACCCAGGGAATTAGAAATGTACCCTCTTGCCCTGGCTGGTGTAACTCAGCAGATTAAGAGTGGGCCTGCAAACCAAAGTGTTGCTGGTTTGATTCCCAGTTGGGGGCATGCCTGGGTTGTGGGCCAGGTCCCCAGTTGGGGACATGTGAGGGGCAACCACACATTGATGTTTCTCTCCCTCTCTTTCTCCTTCCCTTCCCCCTCTCTAAATAAAGAAATAAAAATCTTTAAAAAATAAAGAAATGTACCTTCTTCCCTCAGACTGTTCTCTGGGTCAGCTCAGTGTCCCATTGTAGGAGACTGTTCTGTGTGGCATGGGCCTAGCTCCCACCTGGAGATGCACAGGATCCACGCCCATGGATAGGTTCTCCTGTGGGGAATCAGGCCTGCTATGAATCAAACCTAGGCTGCTTTGAAACTTGCTTTTGCTAAAACTCCCTCACCCTGAATTGGGACAGCAAGTGCTTATTGTAACTTTCTAAAATCCATGCTAAACCTTCCTAGGATGAGTGTAACTGGTTCAACCACTGTTTCCTTTTTCATTTGCAAAAATCCTTCTGTGATGTGATTAGCGGCATTGGCTCCTCTGTTGTCTGTAAAAGGTAACCACCTAAAGCAAACTTGTGCATAGTAAATGAGGACCATAACGTAATCTGGGGAGAAACCCAATAAAGGCCTATCATGGTGGAGGCCATGGGCTTTTGCTCCCCTTGAGAGAAAAGCCATGCTGTCCTTTTTCCACCACTGGACTCAGTAGTCCCTGTGAATGTCTCATTTCATCCATAATGACACAGACACTGAGGGCCCGGGAAGGTGTCTGGATCATCCCATGATCTCTTTAACCAACAACAGCGCCTTCCTGAGCCTCTCTGTGCACATGCACTAGGAGCTGGCTCCATCTCTCGTGGGTTTTTTAGAACATGTGCATATATCCTTCTCTCCTTAAGCATGGGCTGGCCTTAGAGCTTACTTCTAGTGAACAGAATGTAGCAGAAGGGGCAGCATGAGACATTTGACACTAGGTTGAAGGTCAGAAAACTTTTTCTGAAAAGTTTCAGATAGGAAAATATATTTGGCTTTTCAGGTCATATCTATACAGCCTGTGTTGAAACTACACAGCTCTAACATTTCAGTGTGTAATAGAAATGGATTGGCTGTGTTCTGATGAAACTTTATTGAATTAAGTGGAGGGTCAGATTTGACCCAAAGTTCACAGTTTGACAAATGATGAGTTACGGCATAAAAATGACATGTCTTCTGCTGGGCTCTTTCTCTGTTTCTTTTACTTTTTAGATGGACTTTATTTTTTAGGAAAGTTTTAGGTTCACAGAAGAATTAAGCAGAAGGTATACATATTTTTCATATGCACCTGTCCACACACTTATAACTTCCCCCCAAACAACATCCTCACCACAGTCATACATTTGTTACAATTACTAAACTTATAATGACATGCCATTGTCATTCAACATCCATAGTTTACATTAGGATTCTTTTTGGTTTTGCATATTCTAGGGATTTAGATGAATGTAATGAAAAGTATCCACCATACTAGTGTTACCATTATAGTTTCACTGCCCTAAACATCCTCTGTGCTCTGCTTATTCTTTCCTTCCTCTTCCTAACTCCTGGCAACCACTGATTCTTTCTTTCTTTCTTTCTTTCTTTCTTTCTTTCTTTCTTTCTTTCTTTCTTTCTTTCTTTCTTCCTTTCTTTCTTTCTTTCTTTCTTTCTTTCTTTCTTTCTTTCTTTCTTTCTTTCTCTCTTTCTTTCTCTCTTTCTTTCTCTCTTTCTTTCTCTCTTTCTTTCTCTCTTTCTCTCTTTCTTTCTCTCTTTCTCTCTCTCTTCTCTCTTCTCTCTCTCTCTCTCTATTTTGCCTTTTCCAGAATGTAATATAGTTGGAATCATACAATATGGAAACTTCTCAGATTGACTTTTTCACTTAATAACATGCATTTAAGTTTCCTCCATGTATTTTAATGTCTTGATAGATTATTTTAATCACTGAATAATAATTCATTGTTTAGATGTATAACACTTTATTTATCCATTAATTTGCTGAATGACAGTTTCAGGAATGATGAATAAAGTTGCTATAAAGATCTGTGTGCAGGTTTTTATGCAGCCATAGTTTTCCAACTCCTTAGGTCAATAGTGAAAACTGCCATCGCTGGACCATGTGTATTTTTTTAAGAACTGCCAAAACTGTTCCAGATTTTGGCTATTCTAATAGGTGTATAGGGGTGATACTGAACCCAAGTTTAGCTGCCTGCTGCTCAAAAGCCAATAATCAAGAGACAAGGGTTGGTGAGAGGAATGTAGGTTTATTCAAGAGGCAGCAGCCTGAGAAGATGGTGGACTAATGTCACAAAGACCATTTTAATGACTGGACATGGGCAGGGTTTTTTTATAAGGAGAAAGGGAAAACAAAAAAGAACAAATGAATTAGAAAGAAGGAGGTTGGGAGTTCTCTGTTGAGGAAACTACATGCAAGTCAGCATAGTCTGTTCAAATAACTGGTAAAACAATGGTCTAGTTTGCATCACTCTGATTTTGTGGTTGAAGGTCAGCAAATCTTCCAGAGCTGGCATGTCTGGAAGTTGGAATCTGCTTCTTTTGAAGTTAGTTCCTAGAATTCTTAAGCAAACAGATAATTCATCTACAGTTACAGGTTGTCATTTACAGAAACAATGTTAAAAGAATGGTGGGGTGGGTTACAGTGGTATCTCATTGCTGTGATAATTTGAATTTCCCTGATGACATACAATGTGTATCATTTTCTCACAATGCCTCCTTTTTTGGCCATCTGTACATTTTTGTTGGTATTGCATTCTTTCTACAAACTACCAAGTCTATTCACCCTAAAGCCACCATCTGGAGAGGCCACAAGTAAAGACTACATAAAGACATTTGGAGATGCCCAAGGAGCCCCAGCTATTCATGTCTTCCCTCACATGCATGTGAGGAGGATATCTTCAAGCTGAGTCCAGCGTAGCCACCATCTATCTGACTGCAGCCATTCTGTGAGATACTCATTGAGAGCGTGTAGGTAGTCAAACTCCAGAATGGAGAAATGATAGGATAGACATATGACCTAGTCCTTACTTATCATTATATTCTAACACCCTGCCCACACTGCTTTGTGTAGTATGGACATGTGTCTCAGTTTGAACCAATGAGACTCAATTCCTTGATCTTCACAGTAGGAAAGAGTGGAAGATTGCTCTTTTTGCTGTATTTCTACCAGGATATCATGTAAGCCTAGGGCTGATGCTGGGCATTTTGACACCATATGACTAGATCCTACCCAAGACACAGACCAATGAAGAGGAAAGCAGGTCACACAAGGAGGAGAGAGAGAGAAAGAGAGAGAAAGGAGAGATCACTTCTGGCATCAATTGTGTACCAGTATGGAGCTACTCCTCAGAATTAACTCTGCATATTTTAGTTATAAAAGCCAATTGTTGTATTATATATATTTATAGATCATAAGTACACAGGTTGATGGATTTTTAACAAACCAAACACAACCATGTAGTCAGAACCCAAGTTAAGAAACCAAAGTTTAAAAAACTTTCCAAACACCATGCCTCTTACCTCCTTTAAACTTTTTTTTATAAAGATAGTCACTATCTGGAAATTTAACAGCATATATTAGTTTTTCTTTTAGTGTTTTTCACAGAGGTAATATAATATAATATCATATAATATAATTTCTTTTTACCTTACTTCTTTCATCCAAAATTCTACTTATGAGATTTCTCCTTGCTGTCATGTGTAGATTTAGATAATTCATTTGTGCTCCTATAATAATTTTTATTGTGTGATTATTAACACAGTTTTTTTATTCAGTCTATGGTTGGTGGACATTTCCAGTTTTTCCTATCATGAACATTTTCCACATGTCTTTTGGTAAATATATGCACATATTTCTATTTGGCATGTACCTCACAGTGAAACTCCTGGGTCATAGGGAATGCATATGTCAGGCTTTGCTACATAGTGACAATTTTCTGAAGTGGATGTTTTTCCAGAAATGTATGAAAGTTCCTGTTACTCAGTCCACTTTGTCATCAGCACTGAGTATTTTTTTGTTTTACTCATTTTAGTGATTCCTGGTAGGGATAGTGTAATATTACACGGTTTCAATTTACCTTTCCTATATGACTCATGGAGTTGAACACCTTTTATTTGCATTTATTCACAATTTTGATACCCTTTCTGATGAAGTGGTCTTTTGCCCATTTATCAATGAGTTGCCTCTCTTGACTCCTTGATTTGTAAGAGTTCTTTATATATTCCAAATGTGTATCCTTTTTTGAGGAAATTTAGGTACGTTAATATATTTTAAAATATGTGTTTGAAATGGGACTTTTTCACTTAAAACTGTGACTTTTTAAAAAAGTTACTTGGCTGAAACCCTAAGCTTGGACACCAGGGCAGCAGTTCACTTGCTTTTCCAGAACGATGAAAGAACAGACATCATGGTTTGCCTGAATGACAACTAAGAATTCCTCTGACTCTCCCAAGTGGGCCTTTGCTATTAACTACAACTTCATCAGGCATGAACAAAGAGTGGCAGCTTGTGTTTCCTTCTCTGCTAAAGCAGGGGACTTGAGGAGGAAAAGCTATGTAATTCAAAATGGACTGCAGGGGTGAATTCCCTGTGTTTCCTACCTTCTCCATTTGCTGTTTCAAGTAGGTTGCCCTAGATGCACAGCATTGTTGCTATGCTCCCGTGTCCACCAGAATCTCTGATGGGCCTCAGGTTTGTTCTTGATCTTTCAGAAGCCAGTGTGAAGAAACCAATGAACCACTGTTCCAGTTGTGAAAAAGTAGGCAGCAGGACCTGTAGGTTCTCAGATTTTTCAGGAAATTGCCTAATCCTCTGAAACTCTACAATTTTTCCTTTCTTCCATGGTATTAGAAGCAAGACAGAAATAAAACACAACACTTATAATCTGTGGGGAAAATGTGCTTTTCACTCTCTTCTGAAATCTACCTTATCTACAAGTAAGAAATGTAAATGTGGATTTTTAAATCTTACTATCAATACACAGCCTTGACATAAATTCACCCTTGGAGCTGTTAGGGGAGTCCATGATCAATTTTAAAAAGTAGGTGGCTAAGAGACTAGAAAGAAATAGAAATTGACCAATTGACTAAAATGGCAAATCTTAAATAAACAATGCACCAATAAGTAAGATCACATCTATCTCAGGATTATTAACATATTTGGCTCTTTAGAAGTCAAATATACAAAAGGGTTAAGAGATCAGATAATGCACAGGAAATATTTTATTAACCACTCACTGACTTGAATTAGATTTTATACCAATAATAAAAAAAGTTGAAGTTAAACTTCAACTTGCTGCGAGAGCAATGACTTTTAATACATCAAGCATGAAAACCTAGTTAAATTCTCCTCAACATGTTTCTATTAAGTCTTAAGATCAAGTAGAGTGAATTCTCACATGGGGTATGACTGGTATCTTGGAGGAGTTGAGGCTCAAAAGATTTACAGAGAAATAGTCATTCTTCCTTCCCCATCCTTCCCAACAAATGGATGAGCAAGCAATTATATTAGACTGATACATCCTAAAGAGATCATCAGCCTTGCTCATGCGATTATACTGATACTGCCTTTAGTGTATCAGGCATGGCCAAGTGCTTTGTCTTTACCTTGGTAAAAGGAAATAGATGATCACATTGCAAAACCAGTTGACTTTGATATTTGCTCATAGCCAGGTAGTTGATGGCCCTGCCTCTTAGGACAATAGTTAACTGCTTTACATCAATAATTTGATAGGAGGGCATTTTTGAGATGCCACACTTTCTTGTCATCCCTTGCTTTACCAAAGCTATTTTTCCATATTCATTATGACCTGGTAACTCAGGGTGTTTAGTTACACTTGGTTTAATTAAAGTTTCTCAAGAAAAAAAAACAAGAGGACACAGCTTAAAATACTGCCTGTGGACAAATTAGAAAAATGTTAATTAAAACTTAAGCATCAAAAATAGATGCTCATTATGAATTCATTATAATAACTTGAAAGCAACTGTCACATCTAAATTTGGTTAACAGTTTTTAACAACCTGGTGGCACTCAAATTTATAATTAAGGGGATGATTTAAGATAGTATGGTCAATATTTGGGGAGATGGAATGATAAAAATGTGAAATGGAAAAGTAGCAACAAAAGAGTCAAAGTTTAATGATACCTACCAAAATGGCAGTAAGAATTACACCTATACATTGATGAACATTGATTTATGTCAGTTTTACCTACAGCCTTTCTCTGTGGCATTTGATTGAGCAAAGAGTATTATACCCATTATAGAAAAAGGGACATTAGACAAGTTGACTAAATTCTTTTTAACAGAAGGGCTAGGCATAGAATTGTACTCAAACTTCTTATCTATTTAAATACCCAAGGAAAACATATCAAAACAAAAACAAAACCTCTAAAGAACTATAATAAACTTTGGGGAAAATGTTATTTTTTTTTTATTTTTAGTTAGTATCATTTAGAGCTACTTAAAAAAAAAATCCTCACCCGAGGTTACTTTTATTGATTTTAGAGAGAAAGAAAGGGGGATGGGGAATAGAGAGAGAGAGAGAGTGACCCATTGATGTGAGAGAGACATGTATTGGTTGCCTCCATTGGACTGAACCTGCAGCCTATGTATGTGCCCTAACTAGGGATTTAACCCTCAGCATTTCTGTGCATGGATGACACTCCACCATGAGGGCTACCATCAAGGACAGAGCTACTGTTTTTTTATTTAACTGAATAAATTTCACATGTAACATTGTATAAGGTTAATTAATATGTACATATACAGTGTGTTATATTTGCATATTATAATGATTGCTGATGCAGCAATATTTATTACATGGCATGATGATGGTACAATATATCTATATTTATTATGCTCTGAGTTAGATCTCTATGGCTTACTCATTACAGTTTGTACCCTTAAACACCATCACTGTTATCCTCCCCCACCTCCATCCCCTGGTGACCACTATTTTACTCTCTCTTTTTTGTAGGTTGAACTTTTTTAGATTCTATGTATAGTGATATCATACAGTACTTGTCATTCTCTGACTTATCCCATAAACATATTTTTTTTTTGTTTTTACACTATACATTGTGCTGGCAACTTATTTGAAATACACAACAACCTTATGATGCAGGAATTATTGTAACTCTTCGGTGAACAAATACATAAACTAACAACTGTAAAAACCCTATAGAACCTAGTGCCAGGATCTTGGTTTCTCATACTATTGTCCATGAAAGGACAAGGGTTTCTTAGAAAAATCTAGAACTGGGGTAAGAAGTAAACAAGATGAGACTGGAGCATCTTGTAGGTAAGGAAGTAAAGAAGTGATTTGAAAATGGAAAAGAAAAACCCACAACAATAGGTACATGTCTGAAGGGACACAGAAGTCAAATGAAAGAACTTCCAGTGGCCCAAACTGGAATAATTTGAGAGAAAAAAAAGAAAGAAAGAAAGAAAGAAAGAAAAAAGAAAGAGAGAAAAAGGAAAAGAAAAGAAAGAAAGAAAGAAATAATACTAGATTATAACAGAGGGCAAAATAAATATCTAGGAATCCATACTGATATATAAATGATTGATAGATAAATAAATAAATAAATAAATAAATAAATAAATAAATAAAAAGTTGGAGAGAATAGATGTATTTCCTGTGCAGAAAATCCCAAATAATTTCTATAGATACCCTGCCCTCAAAGACATAGAGCATAACTATCCACTGCTTAAGTTTGGGCTGTGCATAGTGACTTCCTTCCAAAAAGGACAGTATAGAGAGGTGAAAGTAACTTTACAGTGGGGAAATCTGATGTGTGTACTTCAGCCAAGTGACCAAAGATAACATTATTAGTAATAAGTCTTGTTGATGGCATGTACCCTTGATATGATGTGATCAGATTGACTCCTTAACTTGGTGGTGTTCCTTCTTCCTAAACCAATAGTCCCAGTATAATAATGAGAAATATGTCAGAAAAAGCCCAGTGGAGGGGCATCTACAGATAAGACCAGTGCTCCACGAAATACGCAAGGTCATTATAAACTTGGCTGAGAAATTTTCCTAGACAAGAGCAGCCTAAGAAGATGTTGCAACTACATGCGATATAGTGACAAACATACCATATTGATATATGATGTTATCAATAGGGAACACATATGAGATATATGGGAATGCTTTATTATCTTTGTAACTTTTATGTATCTCTAAATATGTTCTATAATACAAACTTTATTATAAAAGCCCCGTAGGCTTAAAATAAAAAGTGAGAAAAGCCAACAAAATGGAAATTAACTTACTCATCAATTAATAAATGTATCTGTTCATTAGTTAACTTGTTCATTCATTCATTCAATATCTTAATTATTCAACAAGTGTTCTTTTATGTCTATTTTGTGACAGCATAGCCCTAGGTCAGAAAGATTCTTTAGCTCTACAGTTAGCATCTTCTCTATCTAGTGATTGGCACACCCTGATGAAAAGAATTGTATAACATATGTATAGTTCAGAATTCTAGGACAGTGCAGTAGACAGATGTAATTTGGTAGAATTCATCAAAAAAAAAAAAAAGCACTGAAGGTAGAGATGGCTACTCAAAGCTTACTGTGGTTGAAGAATTTGACATCATTGGATTCTGATTACAGATTACATTGCATATACTTGTCTATTGAAATTGGCTTCAATTACTATTTTTGACTGCATGATATTCAGTACACTGTAGTATTACTCAGAACTTACAGTGACTAACCATTACTGGTTGATTATAAATTTATCATTTTCTGGTAGTGGCAAATAATCAAGCCACTTTAGGAAGCTCACTCCTTTTTGTGTACAACATAATTGATCATAAGTTGATCTCATTTCTTAAGTCCCATATTTTAAAAGAAATGACTGAATTATTCTCATGGTCATTTTGCCTTCCACTAAGAGTACACTTTGATTGTCAAACTCATTTTCCCACTGAAAAACACTGAGCACTTAAGTAAAGTTGTTGAAACATTCAGATACCCATTCACTTTGGAGTGACCATGGCAATGTTGATGATGCCCTCATTGTGATGATCTAATAGCCATCCCCTAAGCCTGCTGAGAGAATGCATGACATAAATCTATATTTCCTGAAAATATCACATTGTGTTCTTAAGGACTTCAACATGGCAATGATCTCCAGTGTAAAATTTATGAGATGTATGTATTTCTTTACAAGGAATATTGGATTATTTGCACTCTTGTAACTTTGAAAACCATCTTTCTTGGATGACAGCAGAAAGCTTCAACATACTTGCATAAATTATGGATGATACCCAGTACTCTTGTTAAAGTACTTACAGGATGCTTTGTTAAGAAAGACCCTTCAGCCTGTGGAGTTGTTATATACATCTGTCACACCAAAGATTTGCCTTTAGAAATACTTTAGCATTCTAGACATTTTTTAGTAAATGAAACATAGTACTCAAAGATTGATTTTCTTTCTTTCTGTTTTTTTTTCTTTATATTCTGAGAATAATACAGTGTATTTAACCTGAAAATGAAGCCATGGCTTTTAAACAATTAGCCCAAAAGAGAAATTGATTTCTGAGAAAGACTGTCTGTGAAGGGATGGGAGACAAAACCAACATTGATTCTGGAGTACAGCTTCTTAATAGTTCAGACTTTTAGGTGCCTTAAAAGAAACATCTCTACTGTCAGTAAAGAAATGGGGTAACACAGAGATCAGAGGACCCAAATCGACACTTTCTTTTCAAAAAGGTAAAGACTTACCCCTGGCTTAATTCACATTATTTTCCATAGCTTTTCTGATGTTCTGTCTAAACAGTGCATACATTTCTAGAAAGAGTGCTTACATTTTAGCAATTTTCTTTAGTGACAGATGAAATAAGTAAATAAATAAATAATCAGTTTTATTTTAGGATGTATCTATTATTTAAAAGTTAATGAAATAAAATCAGGTTCTGAGTATTTTAAAAGTGAAGATCATTCAATTAAAAATGGGATTTTATATTGTTGATCACATTCACTTTAGCAAAAAGTATTTATACCTTAAATGTTTTTCTCATTAATTATAAAGCCATAGAGTCTCTAAGGAAGAGGAGCAAATAAATGTGTATAATTTTGGGGTATGTAGATTTACAATATTTTTTTTAAAAAATAGTGCAGAAGATTAGCAGTCTTATCATCTTTTATTGTTTTGAAAGGAAATTATGAACTAAAATTGCACTTGGAAGAATACAGAGACAGGGCCACTGAATAATGAGATCAGAAGTTTAAAACAATTCTAGTTTTTTCTCTGGGTTTAACTTGTTGTGTTACTGAGGGTGTGTTCCCTCTATTCATAATTTCAGCATCCTCATGTGTAATAATTTTTCCATAGACTTTTTGCACATGATTAAAGTTTAGAATAATGCAGTTAAAAGGAAGCTGGCTATAATTACAGGGTCACCCTCACTAAGTCTAACTAAAGATGAACAAATTTGTTAATTAAATTAAGAAATATAAGAGATTTCAAAAAGGATAAAAAATGAGTCATCTAAAAATGTAATACAAGAAGTTCTGGTTTTAGTTCCAACATGTCAAGTATTCGGCAGTCATTCATCAACTATGTCCATTTTTTACAACAGCAATAAAAGGCTGTAAAAACTGAAAATCAATGACCTTTCTTAGACCCATCAGAGTAATGAAGTCCCAAAGCAAACTATCATCTTGAAATCTGGAGGAACAGAGGAATAAAGAAAATCAGAGTCAAGATCAACTTACCTGGAGAAGAAGACACTGGAGTCATAAACTGGAAGGAATTAATTATTAAAGGCTGAGTGTTGACTAACTTGAGCATACAAAACTTTTGCAGGCAGCCTTTTATAAAAAAGATTTTATTTATTTTTAGAGAGAATGGAAGGGAGGGAAAAAGAGAGGGAGAGAAACATCAACCTGTGGTTGACTCTCACATGCCCACTACTGGGGGCCTGGCCTGCAACCCAGGCATGTGCCCTAACTGGGAATCAAACTGGCATTGCTTTGGTTTGTAGGCTGGCACTCAATTGACTCCAGCTAGGGTATGAGGGCATTCTTAAGAGGGCCTTCATAGTTACATGGGTTTTATCTTTAGGAAGCCTATCAGATTTTAATGGTGGTGATCCTAGCGAAAATCCCTGTGTTTTGTTCAGGTGGAAGAGAAAAGTAACCCTTCTCAGATATCCCCAGGGCATTATTCAAAACAAAGCCTTCCTCTTCAAGGAAAACATCTTAACCAGAGCCTTATCTGACCTGGGTGAAAAGTGATGAGCCAACTCTGACCTATTCTAGTCTTCCTTTATCACATAATGGAAGAAAAAAAGAGCTAAGAGATACTTCTGAAAGTCACAACCAAAAGACTCAGACACACTAAAAGACTGAGTTATAATAATAAGATTGTTATTAATCCCATCTTACCACCAGATCAACAGGCTATAGGACAATAACAGTGGATTACAACAGAAGAGCTGCCAAACACTCTATTTAAACCATTGAGAAAATTCAGTGGGGGTGTGGAGAGGAAACAAACCAGAATACAGAAGAAACCTAAGCCCCTGGTATCTCTAACTACAGACTCTACATTACAAACAACCTAGTTCCTACACAGATTAACATAAAGCATATGTTACAAACATAAAGCCTAATATGCTGAAAGCCTATTTATCTCAGTTTGTATTACCTGATACACCATGTTTGACTTTCAACAAAAATATTACAAGAGATGTTTAAAGGAAAGTAAAGGCATAGTCTAAGGCAAAGCAAGCATCAGAACAAGATTCAGTTATGACTCAGAATTTGGAATAAGAATGAGAATTTTAAATAACTATTATTATGTTCAGGTCTAATAAAAAAGCAATGAATAAATAGTATGCAATAGCAAATGTGTAACTTGAGCAAAGAGAAAACTCTAAGAAAGAATAAAAAGAAAATGATAAAAATCAAAAAAAGTATAATAGACATGAGAAATACACTTTAAAAACTCATCAGTGGGCTGGACACAGATAAAGAAAGAATCAGTGAACTTTAAGATATGTCAGTAAAACTTTACACACTAAAATACAAAAATAAAAAAGAATGGAAAATAAACCCAGAGTATCCAAGAACTGTTAGGCAATTACAAAATGTATAACATAGACATACTTGGAATACCAGAAGGAGAAGCAAGAGAGAAAGAAGCAAAAGACATAAGTAATAGCGGCCAAGAATTTCCAAAATTAATGACAGATGCCAAACCACAGATGCAGAAATATTAGAGAACATCAAGTAGTATGCACTTAAGCATATCATAATCAAACTGGAAAAAAAAAACAATACAGAGGCATAATCTAGAAAGAAGATGGGGGTAAGTAGGAGGAAAAACCTCACTTATAAAGAACAAGGCTAAAAAATTCAACATAATTTTTTTCACATTTTTTTATTGTTCAAGTACGGGTGTCTCCATTTCTCCTCAATACTTTCCCCCCAGTCCAGCCATCCCCACTTCCCACCCTTGATTCTACCCTCCTTTGATTTTGTCCATGTGTCCTGTATACCTGTTCCTGACAACCCTCCCCACTTTTCTCTCCATATTATGTCCCATTGCCCCTCTGGTTATTGTCAGTTTGTCTTAATTTCAATGTCTCTGGTTATATTTTGCTTACTTGTTTGTTTTGTTGATTAGATTCCACTTATAGGTGAGATCATATGGTATTTGTCTTTTACCACCTGGCTTATTTCTCTTAGCTTAATGCTCTCCATTTCTATCCATGTTGTCGTAAAGACCAGGAGCTCCTTCTTTCTTTCTGCTACATGGTATTTCATCGTGTAAATGTACCATAGTTTTTTGATCTACTCATTTACTGATGGACACTTAGGCTGTTTCTAGCACTTGGCTATTGTAAATTGTGTTGCTATGAACATTGGGGTGCATAGGTAATTTTGGATTGGTGTTTCAGGATTCTTAGGGTATAATCCCAGCAGTGGAATTGCTGCATCAAAAGGCAGTTCCATTTTCAGTTTTCTGAGGAAATCCATACTGTTTTCCACAGTAGTTGCACCAGTCTGCGTTCCCATGAACAGTGCACTAGGGTTCTCTTTTCTCCACATTCTCTCCAACACTTGCTGTTTGTTGATTTGTTTATGATGGCCATTCTGACCAATGTGAAGTTCTGTCTCACTGTGTTTTTAATTTTCATCTCTCCGTACATCAGAATTCTTATCAGAACCATGCAAGTGGAGAATAGAATAAAGTATTATAGTTTTGGAAGGGCAAAAGAACTATTCTTCTGTATCAATTAAAATTATCCTTTGAAAATGAAGGAGAAATACAGATTTTCTCAGACAAACACACACACACACACACACACACACACACACACACACACACACAAAGTCATTATCACCAGTAGGTCTACTCTGCTAGAAATGTTAAGGGAAGTTTCTCAGAAGTAAATAAATGATATAGATGAGAAATTTGGATCTACATAAAAAACAGCATTGGAGAAAGAATGCATAAAAGTAAAATATGACATATTTGGAGGCTGTAGTGAAAGCAATGCTCAGAGGAAAATTTACAGCATATAATACACATACTAGCAAAGAAGAAATCAATCATTTAAACTTATACCATACAAAAGCAGAGAAAGAAGAGTGACTTAAGCTTAAAATAAGCAGATGAAAAGATATAAGAAAAATCAGAGCACAAGTCAATGAAGTTGGAAGGATGTAGTAAGTAGAGGAGGCCAATGAAACCAAAAGCTATTTTTTAAAAAAAAATCAATAAAATTGATAAACCTATAGCCAGTGTAATGAAGAAAAAAGAGGAGAGGCACAAATTATTAAGAACAGATTGAAAGATGGCTCATTATTATTGATGTTATGCACATTAAATGCATAACAGGGAAATATTACAAACAAAATTATCTGACAAATTTGATAATTTAGAGAAAATGTACTACTTCCTTGAAAGACACAAGCCATCAAAACTCATGCAAAAAATTAGATTATCTGAATAGAGCTATATTTATTAAAGAATTTATAAATAGTAACCTTTAAATATAGAAAGCATTAGACCCAGATGATGTCACTGGTGAATTCTACCAAACATTTAAGGAAGAAATGATACCAGTTCTCTACCATCTCTTCCATAAAACAGAAGCACAATGTATATTTTCTAACTCATTTATGAGGTTAGCATTATCCTAATATGAAAACCAGAGAAAGGTATTATAAAGAATGAAAACTACAGCCCAATGTATTTAATGAGCTCAGATGCAAAAACTCTCAATGACACATTAAGAAATTGAATCCAAAAATGTACAGAAGAAATAATGATATGCCACAATCAGTGGGGATTTTCTCAGGTATACAACACTAGTTCAACATTCAAAATTCAAAATCATCAAGTTAACCAGCTAAGCAAAATTCATGTGATTTTTATTAATTGATGTGGAAAATTGACAAAATTCATCATTCATTCATGATAAAAAACTCTTAAAACTAGGAATGGAGAGGGACATCCTTCATTTGATGTAAAACGTCTAAAAAATATAGTTAGCACCATATTACTTGTGATAAATTGTATGCTTTCCTTTTATGATCAGGAGCAAGGCAAGGATGTTTGTTCTATCTTGTCTCTCTGACTCTGCCTCATAATTGAATCCTACAACTTAGCCAGTGCAATAAGGCAAGAAAAGGGAATGAAAGGTATACAGATTGGGAAGAAAGAACACTGTCTTTTTTTGCAGATGACATGTGAATATATTTAGAAAATCCTATAGTATCAATAAAAAACCTTCTGGAACTAACAAGTAATTACAGAAAGATTGTAGAATACCAATTAATATACAGAAATAATTGCCATTGTATATACCATTAATGATAAATTGAAAATTGAAATTAAAATCATTATAAAATTTATATATGCAGCAAGAACAAAGAAAAAGAACCTAATAAAATATGTATGAGATTTGTACTATATATAAAAAGCTATAAAACTGATAAAAAAGAAAGATCTAAATAAATGAAGAGATAGTCCATATTCATAGATAGGAAAACTCAATATTGTTGAGATATCAATTCTTCACAAATTCATCTGTACATTCAGTGTGATCCCAATCAATTCCAAGAAAATTATTTTGAATATTGGAAAACTGATTCTAAAGTTTATAGGGAAGTATAAAAGACATAGAGTAGATAATACAGTATGAAAACAAACAAACAACCAAACAAATAACCAACACCTGAAGTAGTACTGTAAAACAACAGTAATAAAGACAGTGTGATAAAGGTAGAAGAATAAATAAATAGCTCAATGGAACAGAAGAGACACACTTTACACTTTCTACAAAAACTAACCCAAAATGAGTCATAATTCTAAATATAAAAAATTAAAAAATTTCTAGAAGGTAACATGAGAAAATATGGGTGAACACGGGTTTGGTAATGAGGTATTTAGATACAACATCAATATTATAATCTATGAAAGAAAAAAATGTTAACTTGGACATCATTGAGTTTAAAAACTACTTTCTGGTAGAAGATATTTTTTAAGTTACTGAGAAGACAAGCCACAAACATTTTTCAGAACATATATCTGATAAAACATGTATCAAAAATATAGAAACAACTCTACACAATAGGCAAAAAATCTGAACAGGGAACTCACCAAGTAAGATACAAAAATGGCAGATCAGCATATGAAAAGATGTTCAACATCTTATGTCATTAGAGAATACTAAATTAAAAAAATATGTTAACACTATATACGAAATGCAGTTGAAAATGCAGAAAAGTAGGAAATCTCATTCACTGCTGGTAGAATGGGAAATGGTACAAGCACATTGGAAAACAGTTTTTCAGCTTCCAATAAAGTTAAACAGAGTTTTATCATATACCATATTTTTTGGACTATAAGATGCACTTTCCCCCCAAATTTGGGAGGAAAATGGGGGTTCATCTTATAGTCTGAATGTAGCTTACCTGTGTTGCTGTGGGGGGGGCATACGGCAGTGATGGAGAAGGGTTACAGGTTATTACATATTTTACGATATTTTTTGCTACAAAAATTTTTTCCTATTTTCCTCCTCTAAAACCTAGGTGTGTCTTATGGTCTGGTGCATCTTATAATCCTAAAAATACGGGTAATCTTCCATGGTGTTCTTAGCCATTAATAAATTTGAAAATGTATGTCTATACAAAAATCTGCATGCAAATGTTTACAGCAGGTTTATTAATACTAACCAAAAACTGAAAGTAACCTGGATATCTTTCAATAGATGAAAGAATGAACCATATGGATGTAAATCCATATAATGGAATATTATTTAACAATAAAAAGAAATGAGCCATGGCTGCTGTGGCTCAGTGGACTGAGCACTGGCCTATGCAACAAAAGGTCACCAGTTTGATTTCCAGTAAGGGCACATGCCTGGGTTCTGGGCCAGGTACCCAGTTGGGGGCACACAAGAGACAATGGATCAATGTATCTCTCACACATTGATGTTTCTCTCCCTTCTTTCCCCTCTCTAAAAGTAAATAAATAAAACCTTTGAAAAAAATTTCTACAAGGTCCTCAGGACTTCTGGCCAAGATGGAGGCATAGGTAGCTACACTGTGCCTCCTTGCACAACCAAAAGAAGGATGACAACACATTTATAAAAAACAACTAGAATTGCCAGAAAATTGAGCTGTATGGAAGTCCAACAACCAAGGAATTAAAGAAACATTCATACAGACTGGTGTGCCAAGACAAAAATTACGGCCCAAATAAAGAACACACCAAAGCTCCAGAAAAAATAGAACTAAGTGATGAAGCAATAGCCAATCTATCAGATGCATAGTTCAAAACACTGGTAATCAGGTTGCTCACAGAAATGGTTGAGTATGGCTGCAAAATAGAGGAAAAAGTGAAGGCTATGAAAAGTTAAGTAAAGGAAGATGTACAGGGAACTGACAGTGATAGGAAGGAAACCTTGACTCAAATTGACAGTTTGGAGCAGAAGGAAGAAAGAAACATTCAGCAAGAACAGAGTGAAAAAGCAAGAATTTTAAAAAAATTAGGAGAGGCTTAGGAACTTCTGGGACAATGTTAAACATTCTAACATCTGAATCATAGGGGTGCCAGAATAAGTAGAGGAAGAGTAAAAATTGAGAACTTATGTGAAAACATAATTCAGGAGAACTTACCCAATCTGGCAAAGAAATAGATTTCCAGAAAGTCCAAGAAGCTCAGAGAGTCCCAAAGAACTTAGATCCAAGGAAGCACACAGCAAGGCACATCATAATTACTTCACCCCAGATTAAAGATAACAAGAACTTTAAAAGCAGGAAGAGAAGGGAAGAGAGCTACCTACAAAGGAGTTCCCGTAAGACTATCAGCTGGATTCTCATAAGAAACCTTACAGGCAAGAAGAGGCTGGAAAAAAGTATTCAAAGTCTTGTAAAAACTTATATCCAAGATTACTCTATCCAGCAAAGCTATCATTTAGAATGGAAGGGCAGATAAAGTGCTTCCCAGATAAGGTCAAGTTAAAAAAGTTCATCATCACCAAGCCCTTGTTATATGAAATGTTAAAGGGACTTATGTAAGAAAAAGAAGACGAAAAGTATGAGCAGTAAAATGACAACAAATTCACAACTATCAATAACCAAATCTAAAAAAAAAAACAAAACCAAGCAATCAACTAGAACAGTAACAGAACTGCAGAAATGGAGATCAAATGGAGGTTATCAGTGGGGAGGGGAGGGAAGGGAATAGGGGAAAAGGTACCGGGAATAAGTAGCATAAATGGTAGGTGCAAAATAGACAGGGGGAGGTTAAGAATAGTATAAGACATGTAGAAGCCAAAGAACTTATATCAATGACCCATGGACATGAACTAAGCGGGGTGGGAAATGTGGGTGGTAGGAAAGGTGGAGGGCAAAGAGGAATAAATGGGGGGGGGGGAATGGGATATCTGTAATAGCATAATGAATAAAATACATTTAAAAATTTTTGGATGGTTTAGAAGACGGTGGCAAGATAGGTCGAAGCAGTGTCCACTTTCCCCAGGGCAGAAGCAGAACACCTGATCAATCTTCTGAGGAACAGAGTGAACAGCCAGTGGTATCATAACATATATGAAGGCTGGAGGTCAAAATTGTACAGGACATTGAAAAATCAGATGGTAAGGAGATTGCATTGGGACAAAATCCCTGGGACCAGTTCACAGACCAGAGCAGCTGCAGCCCTAGACGAAGTGCCTGCTGGGCCAGCAGCAGGATTCTTGGAAGAGAGATGGGTCAAAGACTCCCTCCCCTGCCAAACCAGGGAGGTTTGAGCAGCACCAGGATGACCTGGATGCTTGAAGTTGCTGGGAGGAATAGAGATGCTTGAAAGCACTTAGGGGCCAATTTGCAGGGGCAGTGTGCACCCGCTCACTGTGAATGCCAGCTGGGTCATTACCAGAGAAACTGGTGAGGTGAGATCTGGAGAAAGGAGAAGAGTTGGGCCATGACAGGCCCTGACTTGATATTCTCAAGATCTGGCTAGAGAGTTGTGCGGTGTGAGAAGCCAGCCACTCGTTTGGAGCAGCAGACTTGAATAGGAAGAATTTTTCAAAAACAAAAAGAAAGGCTCTCAGTAGCCACTGGGAATTTTAGGGAATTTTCACATAGTGGCCCCCCCACCGCCCCCAGCTGTGCCACTGCAACCTCCGCAGCCTTGGCAGCCATTCCACCCCTGCCACCAGGATCCTGGCTGTGCCCCTATCCTCCCCCAAGCTGTAGTGGCAGAGGCTGTGCCCATGCATGCCCACATGCACCATGCCCAGGATCCCACTGCCCCCCATGTGGATGCACTCTCCTCCCCCACTGCTGCAGCAGCAAAGGCCTGTGCTCCACTACAGCCCCAGGGGCACACATGCTCAACCCAGCTGCCCTGCTGTAGCAGCAGAGGAGGCAGTGTGCAGATTCCCACCACCCCAGAGGCAGGCACCTGCATCTGCTGCTGCAGCCATAGCAGCACTCCCACCTGTGGGGTTGGACTAGCTGTCTAAGAGGAAGGTGGATATGCCCCCTCCCTCTTTGCCCCCCACTCCCCTGCAAAGGAGAGCAACAGGGCTCAGGGAATTAGCAGTCCCTAGAAAGGCTTAACTCACTGGGTGAGCTGCACTACTCTGAACAGACTTTGACAATCCCTAGCAGCTAGGACAGCAAAGAGTGAGAAGGTGGTTTATGAGTTGCCTCTAATTGGTGTACCCCAAGGAGAGCACAACTGGTGGACTGAAGGTGTAGGCCTGGCACAGAAGGGCACTAAGGGCCCAACAGCAAACTGAAGAACTGGGCTGGATGCTGGGCAACTGTGAAGAGTGCAGCTCAGACTGGCCCACATCCCCAAAGTCATGGGAAGGTGCAAAAGCAAAACCCAAACCCCTTCACACTTCTGCCTCCAGGAAGACCAGCAGAACTCACTCAGCCAGTTTAAAGTGAGCAGAAGGCATTTTTTCTTTCTTCCTTCTTTTTCTTCTCTCCATTTTCCCCCTCTATTCCCCTACAAGTGAGTCAATAAAACCTAGAGCTGTGAAAGGACCAGAGTCAGACCCAAAGAGGGGTCATCCCAACAAATGAGAAAATGAGACAAATTTCACTTTCCTATTCCAGAGAACTTGCAAGTTATTGTTAATTTGTATTATTATTATTTTATTATTTTAACTTCTTATACTCTATTAGTATTTTTATTTCCCCCTTTATGTTTAATTGCCCTTGTTTTGATTGTTTAATTGCATTGCTTGAATAGTTTTCCTCACTCTCTTTCATAGCATATTTTTAATTCTTCTTTTACTTCACTTGTGTTCCAATAGCACACTACTTTAGGTTGTGTACTTCCTATTCTTGTTATTCAGATCACATAGATTCTGTCATATGAGTATTCAATTATTATTGTGAATAATTACAGTTCCATACAGTCATTATTTGAGTATTATGTAAATGAGTATTTACATAATACTCATTATGAGTATTATGTAAATGAGTATTTACATAATACTCATTATGAGTATTATGTAAATGAGTATTTACATAATACTCATTATGAGTATTATGTAAATGAGTATTTACATAATACTCATTATGAGTATTATGTAAATACCACACAGCACACCTCCTGGATCTTAACTCATTTCAGTGTCTTCTGGATCTTTATTGTTGTGTTAATGCTATTCTCTCTCACACTACACCTATATTCTACGCTTTACTATTACAATATCTTATAATCTGACCTCCCACAAGATATCTGTATCCAACCCACAATCCTTCACCCCAGTAAAAAGAGTCTTATTTTTTTCTTTCTTTTTTAAATTTATTTTAATTGTTTTTGTATAGTTTTCTATCTTTTTATCCCATCCCAGCCCACCCCTCAGCCCTCCCTACCACCCTCCCATTTCCACTCCCCCTAGTTTTTGTCCATGTGTTCTTTATACTTGTTCATCTGAACCCTTCCCCTTTTCCCCTGATCTTCCCTCTCCTCTCCCCTGTGGTGACTGTCAGTCTGTTCTCAATTTCAGTATCTTTGGTTATATTTTGCTTGTGCTTGTTTTGTACATTAGCTTATAATTATAGGTTAGGTCAGGTGGTATTTGTCTTTCACGTCCTGGCTTATTTCACTTAGCATGATGCTCTCCAGTTCCATCCATGCTGTTGCAAATGGTAGGAGTCCTTCTTTCTTTCTGCTACATAGAATTCCATTGTGTAAACGTAGCATAGTTTTTTGATCCAGTCATTTACTGATGAGCACCTGGGTTGCTTCCAACACTTGGCTATTGTAAATTGTGCTGCTATGAACATAGGGGTGCATAGGTTCTTTTGGACTGGTGTTTCAGGGTTCTTAGGATATAATCCTAGCAGTGGAATTGTTGGCTCAAAAGGTAGATCCATTTTTAGTTTTCTTAGAAATTTCCATACTGTTTTCCATAGTAATTGTACCAGTCTGCAATCCCACAAACAGTGCAGTAGGGTCCCCTTTTCTCCACAACCTCTCCAACACTTGTTGTTTGTTGCTGTGTTTATGATGGCCATTCTGACTGGTGTGAAGTGGTATCTCATTGTGATTTTAATTTGCATCTCTCTGATAGCTAGCGATATTGAGCATCTTTTCATGTGTCTCTGGATCCTCTGTATGTCCTCCTTAGAGAAGTGTGTGTTCAAGTCCTTTGCCCATTTTTTAAATTGGGTTGCTTGTCTTCATAGAGTGGAGTTGCGAAAGTTGTTTATATATTTTGGAGATTAAACCCTTGTCTGAGGTATCATTGGAAAATATGTTCTCCCATTAAGTCAGTTCTCTTTTTATTTTAATACTGTTTTCCTTAGCTGTGCAGAAGCTTTTTATTTTGATGAGATCCCATTTGTTTATTCTTTCCTTTATGTCCATTGCTTTAGGGGACATATCAGTAAGAATGTTGCTGTGTGAAATATCTGAGATTTTCTTTCCTATATTCTCCTCTAGGATGTTAATGGTGCCATGGCTTATATTTAAATCTTTTGTTCACCTTGAGTTTATTTTTGTGGATGGTGTAAGTTGGTGCTCGAGTTTCATTTTTTTTCACGTAGATGTCCAGTTCTCCCAACACCACTTGTTGAAGACGCTATTTTTACTCTATTTTATGTTGCTGCCCCCTTTATGAAATATTAATTGACTGTAGAGATTTGGGTTTATTTCTGGACTCTCTGTTCTATTCCATGGGTCCATGTGCCTGTTTTTATGCCAGTACCAGGCTGTTTTGATTACGGTGGCCTTGTAATACAGCTTGGTGTCAGGTATTGTGATCCTCTTACTTTGCTCTTCTTTCTCAAAATTGCTGCAGCTATTCAGGGTTGTTTATGGTTCCATATAAATTTTTCAAGTTTTTGTTCTATGTCTGTGAAATATGCCATTGGTACTTTAATAGGTATTGCATTGAATTTGTAAATTGCTTTGGGTAGTATGAACATTTTAATGATGTTGATTCTTCCAGTCCATGACAACGGTATAAGTTTCCATTTGTTTGTGTCTACCTTGATTTCTTTCCTCAGTGTTTTGTAGTTTTCTGCATATAGGCTTTTACCTCCTTGGTTAGATTTATTCCTAGATATTTTATTTTTCTTTTTGCTATATCAAATGGGATTTTTTTCTTGATTTCTGCTTCTGCTGTTTCATTGTTGGTATACAAAACTGCCTTTGATTTCCAGCATTGATTTTGTATCCTGCTGTTTGGCCAAATTCATTTATTAGGTCGAGCAGCTTTTGGGCTGAGTCTATAGGGTTTTCTATGTACACTATCATGTCATCTGCAAATAATGATAGTTTTGTTTCCTCCTTTCCAATTTGGATGCCTTTTATTTTCTTTTCTTGTCTAATTACTGTGGCTAAGACTTCTAATACTATATTGAATAGAAGTGGTGAAAGTGGACATCCTTGTCTTGTTCCTAATCTTAGTGGAAAAGATTTTAGTTTTTGCCCATTGAGTATGATGTTGGCTGTAGGCCTCTCATATATTGCTTTAATTATGTTGAGGAATGCTCCCTCAATTCCCACTTTGATGAGTGTTTTTATCATAAATGGGTGTTGTACCTTATCAAATGCTTTTTCTGCATTTGTTGATATGATCATGTGATCTTTGTCTTTGCTTTGTTTATGTGATGTATTATGTTTACTGATTTGCGAATATTGAACCATCCTTGCATCCCAGGGATGTATCCCACTTGGTCATGGTATATGATCTTTTTAATGTATTGTTGGATGCGGTTTGCCAGTATTTTGTTGAGGATTTTAGCATCTATGTTCATCAGTGATATTGACCTGAAGTATTTGTGTCTTTATCTGGTATTGGGATTAGGATGATGCTGGCTTCATAAAAAGCATTTGGGAGTCTTCCATCATTTTGGATTTTTTGGAATAGTCTGTGAAGGATAGGGGTTAGCCCTTCCTTAAATGCTTTGTAGAATTCTCCTGTGAAACCATCTGGTCCAGGCATTTTGTGTATCAGCAGTTTTTTGATTACTGCTTCAATTTCATCTGCTGTTTTTGGTCTGTTCAGGCTTTCTGCTTCTTCTTCATTCAGTTTTGGAAGATTATATTTTTCTAAAAAATTATCCATTTCACCTAGGTTTTCAAATTTCTTGGCATTAGAGTTCTTCATAGTAATTTGTTACAATGATTTGTATTTCTGTGGTGTCAGTTGTAATCTCTTCTCTTTCATTTCTGATTGTGTTTATTTGTGTCTTCTCTCTTTTTTTCTTAATGAGCCTGATTAAAGGCTTGTCGATTTTGTTTATCTTTCAAAGAAACAGCTCCTGGATTCATCGATCCTTAGAATTGTATTTTTAGTCTCTATGTCATTAAATTCTGCTCAGATCTTGGTTATTTCCTTCCTTCTATTTGCTCTGGGCTGTCTTTGTTATTGTTCCTCAAGTTCTTGTTGGCTTAGGGTTAGGTTGTTTGTTTGAAATGTTTCTGTCTTTCTTAGGTAGGCCTGTACCACTATGACTTCCCTCTCAGGGCTGCCTTTGCTGTGCCCCATAAGTTTTGGGTTTTTGTGAGTTCATTTTCATTTGTTTACAGAAACTTTTTGATTTCTTCCCTAATTTCATTCTTGACCCATTCATTGCTTAATAGCATGGTATTCAATATCCATGATTTTGATTGTTTTGGGTTTTTCCCCTTGGGGTTGGTTTCTAGTTTCAGTCCCTTGTGGACAGAGAAAATGCTTGGTATGATTTCAATTTTCTTGAATTTGTTAAGGCTTGTTTTGTGTCCTATCATGTGGTTTATCTTTCAAAACGTTCCATGTGAATTTGAAAAGAATGTGTATTTAGCTTCTTTGGGACAAAGGGCTCTATATATATCAGTTAAGTTCATTTCATCTAAAGTGTTGTTCAATGTCACAATATCTTTTTTTGATATTTTGTTTAGAAGATCTGTCCGTTTTTGACAGTGGGTGTTAAAATAGCCTACTATAATTGTGTTGCTGTCAATCTCTTTCTTGAAGTCCTCTAAGATTTTCCTTATGTATTTAGTTGCTTCTATGTTGGGTGCATATGCATTTATGATATTTATGTCTTCCTGGTGGATTCTTTCCTTGAGTATTATGAAGTTACCTTCTGGGTCTCTCTTTATGGCCCTTCTTTTGATGTCTATTTTGTCTGATATGAGTTGCTACCCCGGTTTTTTTTTCATATCCTTTTTCTTTGATAATTTGTTTCTAGCCTTTCACTTTCAGTCTGTGCAGGTCTTTTGTCCTGAGGTGGGTCTCTTGTAGGCAGGCTCTTTGTGGGTCATGCTTTCTTATCCATTCAGCTATTCTATGTCTTTTGATTGGAACATTTAATCCATTACATTTAAGGTCATTATTGATAGGTATTGATTCATTGCCATTTTCATACTATGTTCCTTTCTCTCTCTCTCTTTTCCTTCCTTTCCTTAAAGCAGTCCCCTCTCCCCTCTGGTGACTGTCAGTCTGTTTTTAATTCAGTGTCTTTGGTTATATTTTGTTGTTTGTTGGTTTTGTTGATTAAGTTTCTGTTAAAGGTGAGATCATATGGTATTTGTTTTTCACTTCCTGGCATATTCCACTTAGGAGAGGGGAGGGAAGATCAGGGGATAGGGGAAGTCTTTACAGGAACAAGTATAATCGACACACAGATAAAAACTAGGGGGGGTGGAAATGGGAGGGAGGTGGGGAGGGATAGGGTGGTGGGCTGTGATGGGAGTAAAATACGAAAACTGCAAAAGAACAACAAGTAAAATAAATTTTTAAAAAAGCAGTCCCTTTAGCATCTCTTGCAGAACTGGTTTGGTAGAGGTGTATTCTTTTAGACTTCTTTTGTCTGGGAAGCTCCTTATTTGGCCTTCTCTCTTGATCAAAAGCCTTGCTGAGTAAAGTAGTCTTGATTGCAGGCCTTTGGTTCTCATTACTTGGAATATTTCTTGCCATTCTCTTCTGGCTTGGAGCAGTTCCATTGAGAAGTCAGCTGCTAACCTTATCGAGGCTCCCTTGTATGTTACTTCCTTTTTCTCCCTTGTTGCCTTGATGATTCTCTCTTTGTCTTGGAATTTTGCCATTTTAATTATGATTTGCCTTGAAGTGGGCCTCTTTGGGTTCCTCTTGATTGGAACTCTCTGTGTTTCCTGGATTTGTGTGACTTTTTCTCTCATCAAATTAGGGAAATTTACCATCATTACTTTTTCAAATAGGTTTTCTATCCCTTGCTCTTCTTCTTCTCCTTCTGGAATCCCTATTATAGGGATATTATTACATTTCATATTGTCCTGCATTTCTCTTAATCCCTCTTCATTCTTTCTGAGTCTCTTTTCCTTTTATTGCTCTTTCTGGGTTTTTTCCTACTTTGTCCTCCAACTCACTGATCCAATCTTCTGCTTCATCAATTCTGCTTTTCATTCCTTCTACTGTGTTCCTCAGTTCAGAAATTGTCTTCTTCATTTCCTCTTGGCCCTTGTTAATAGTTTCTATTTCCTTTTTCATGTTGATATAGTTTGCAGTGAGTTCATCGTAGCTTCCCTGTAGTTTCTGGAAGCTCATTGAGAGCTCATGGAGCTTCCTGAAAATCATTGCTTTGAACTCAAAATTGGATAGTTGAAT
>PVKU01000892.1:0-51537 GCA_004027475.1 Anoura caudifer | reverse complement strand
TTGCAGAGCCTCCTCCAGTCCTGGTCCCAGGGCTGCCTCTGGTCACAGGGATGCTCTCGGTCACAGGGCCTCCCCTTGTCACAGAGCCTCCTGAGGTCGCAGGGCCACCCTCTGGTCATAGAGCCTCCCTGGGTCACTTGGCTGCCTCCAGTCGCAGGACTGTCTCCAGTCACAGAGCTTCGTCCAGTTGCAGGGCCACCTCTGGATGCAGGACCTCCTCCAGTCATATGTCCAACTCCGTTCACAGGGCCACCACTGGTCTCTCAGCCACCTGTGGTCACAGGGCTACCTCCAGTCACTGGGCCTCCTCTGGTTGGCAGTCTAGGTGAATCTTTGTCAGACTCCAGTACAATTCAATTTTCTCTCTGTCCTGGTTGGGTTTTCTTTTTTTTGTTTTGTTTTATATTTTTGTTGTCCTTAATCTTGGTTCTGAGAGGAGGCACAGCATGTCCAGCTATGCCTCCATCTTGGCTGGAAGTTGAGAGAGTAAAAGCTTTTAAAATTATTTCCTCAGGTATCCAAATGAAATTTCAAAGGCTTCGTTCACCATGCCTATTCATATTCCTTGCTCTGGCTAGGCCCATTCTTCCCCAGAATAGGTAAGGATGAAGGGCAAAAAGCACTAAGGAACAGTCTTCTGAGATCGCCCTGAAGAGTCTTATCTTTTTTCCATCATGTCTAGAAAGTGACTAGTTGGGTGAAATATCACAGTTAACACTATACTTATCCAAAGGATCTCCTATCTATTCCTTATGGGTTGGTACTTTAAGTCCCACAGAATACACTCCTGCTGTCTTAATCCGTTTTGACTTCTCCCTCTGCTGGTCACATAAAAGAGTAGGTGGGAGCTATGCACACCAGTATACCTGTTGGAGGAGAGAATCCATCAACAAAGAAAACACCAACAGATAATAATGGAAGAAGGTGATGGAACAAGGGCAAGGCACAGTAAAGTCCACCAAGGACCAATCTAGAATTATAGCTAAATGGTGGAGAAATTACCCAGAACAAACAACTGAACAATACAGAGAGAGAAGCATCAAAACCTCAGTCAGACAGAAGAAACAGCTTCAACACAACCTGTTCACACCTGCACAACAGACTACAAGTTGTGGTGGGTGGAATGACCCTTAGTTAGCCAGCTGGAGGTAAGTACCCAGCAAAGAGAGACCCAACAACAATTGAAACACAAAGACAAACACAGAGCCAACATAAATGACAGCCCAAGACCAGGGATCTCAGGAGATCAAGAAGATGGCACCACTGAATTTAACAGGTATGCTAAAATAGAAGTTCACACCATAAATCCAGAGAATCAGAACACATCAATTTAAGAAGCAGAGGCTAACAAGAAGTGTCTCACAAACAATGAGAAGACAAAGAAACAATACCCAAATGAAAGGAAAGGAGGAAGCCTCAGAAGGAATGCTAAGTGAAATAGAGGCAACTCAACTATCAGATATTGAGTTCAAAGCAATAGTTAACAGGAAGCTCAATGAGCTCACAGAGAATTACCAGAAACTTCTGGGAAACTACAATGAACTCACTGAAAACTATATCAACATGAAAAAGGAAATAGAAACTGTCAATAAGGACCAAGAGGAAATGACAAATACAATTCCTGAATAGAAGAACACAGTAGAAGGAATGAAAAGCAGGCAAGATGAAGCAGAGAACTGCATCAGTGAGCTAGAATACAAAGTAGAAAAAACACCCAGAAAGAGCAAGAAAAGGAAAAGAGACTCAGAAAGAATGAAGACATGATAAGGGAGCTGTGAGACAACATGAAATGTAATAATATCCGTATAACAGGGATACCAGAAGGAAAAGAAGAGCAAGTGATAGAAACCTTTTTGAAATAGTAATGATGGAAAACTTCCCTAATTTGATCAGAGAGGAAACCACATAAGTCTAAGAAGCAGAGAGGGTCTCAAACAAGAAAACCCAAAGAGGTTCAGTAGAAGACACATCATAACTAAAATGGCAAAATTCCAAGTCAAAGAGAGAATCTTAAAGGCAGCAAGGGAGAAAAGGGAAGTAACACACAAGAGAGCCCCAATAAGACTAGCAGCTGACTTCTTAATGGAAACACTCCAAACCAGAAGGAAATGGTAAAAAATATTCCAAGTAATGGAAAAGAAAGGCCTACTACTAAGAGTACTATATACAGCATGGCTCTCAATTAAAGTGAAAGGCCAAATAAGAAACTTCCCAGACAAAAGAAACTTCAAAGAATATACTTCCTCTAAACCAGTTCTTCAAGAGATGCTAAAGTGTCTGCTTTAAGGAAACAAACAACAACAACAACAAAAACAGTGAGAGAGAGAGAAGAACACAGGTATGAAAAAATGGCAATGAATAAGTACCTACCAATAATAACCTTAAATGTAAATGGATTAAATGCTCCAATCAAAAGACATAGAATACCTAAATGGATAAGAAACCATACATATGACCCATACATATGCTACCTACAAGAGACCCACTGCAGAACAAAAGACATACACAGACTGAAAGTGAAGGGGTAGAAGTAAATATTCCAAGCAAATGGTCAGGAAAAGAAAGCCAGGGTAACAATACTGATATCAGAAAAACAGACTGCAAAAAAGGGCCATAAAAAGAGACCCAGAAGGTCACAATATAATACTCAAGGAAAGTACCCATAAAGAAGACATAAACATTGTAAATATATATGCACCCAACATAGCAGCACCCAAATACATAAGGAAAATCTTGAAGAACATCAAGAAAGATCTTGAAGAACATCAAGAAAGATATTGAAAGGAATGTACTTAAAGTAAGTGATTTTAAAACCCCACTGTCAAAAAAGTATAGCTCTTCCAAACAAAATATCAACAAAGACATTGTGACATTAAACAATGCCCTATATCAAATGGACTTAACTGATATTTATAGAAACTCTCATCTCAAAGAAGCAAAATACAGATTCTTTTCAATGGCACATGGAACATTTTCAAAGATAGACCATATGATAGAACACAAAATAAGCCTCAACAAGTTCAAGAAAATTGAAATCATATAAGAATTTTCTCTGATCACAAGAGACTGAAACTAGAGACCAACCTCAAGGAAAAAACTCAAACTCATGTAGATTGAGTTTTTGCACTAAACAATGAATGGTTCAAGAATGAGTTCAAGGAATAAATCAAAAAGTTTCTGGAAACAAAGGAAAATGAACTCACAACAATCCAAAACGTATGGGACACAATGAAGGCAGTCCTGAGAGGGAAGTTCATAGTCATACAGGCCTATCTAAAAAAGATAGAAACATTTCAAACAAACAACCTAACACTATGCCTACAAGAACTCGAGGAAAAACAGAGGCAACCCAGAGGAAGCAGAAGGAAGGAAATAACCATGATCAGAGCAGAATTAAATGGCATAGAGACTAAAAGCACAATTCTAAGCATCAATAATTCCATGAGCTGGTTCTTTGAAAGATAAACACAATCAACAAGCCTTTAAGCGGACTTATCAAGAAAAAAAGAGAAAGGACCTGAATAAGCACAATCAGAAATGAAAGAGGAGAGATTATGACTGAAATCACAGAACTACAAAGGAATGTAAGAAAATTACTATGGAGAAGTATATGCCAAGATATTTAAAAACCTAGGTGAAATGGAAAAATTTCTAAAAAAATATATAATCTTCCAAAACTGAAAGAAGAAGCAGAAAGCCTGGACAGACCAATAACAGCTGACAAAATTGAAGGAGCAATAAAACTACTGACACACAAAAGCCCTGGACCAGATGGTTTCACAGGAGAATTTTACAAAGAATTTAAGGATGAGCTTACCCCTATCCTTCTCAGATTATTCCCCCAAATCCAAGAAGATGGAAGATTCCAAAACTCTTTTTTGAAGACAGCATCATCCTAAACCCAAAGCCAGATAAAAACAGAACAATGGAAGAAAAGTTGTGGCCAATATTGCTGATGAGCATATATGCTTAAATCCTCAACAAAATATTGCCAAATTGCATCTAGCAATAGGTTAAAAAAATCATACAACATGATCAAGTGGGATTCATTTCAAGGATGCAAAGATGGTACAATATTCACAAATCATAAATGTAATACATCACATAAAAAAATGAAAGACAAAAATCACATGAACATAGCAGTAGGTGCAGAAAAAGCATTTGATAAGGTGCAGCACGCATTTTTGATTAAAAAAACTCAACAGATCAGAATAGAGGAAGATTTCTTCAACCTAATACAGGCCATGTACCAGAGACCTACAGCCAAAATCATACTCAATGGGCAAAAAATAAAAGCTTTTCCACTATGATCAGGAAAGAATGTCTGCTTTCACCACTTCTATTAAACATGGTATTGGAAGTCCTAGCCACAGCAATTGGACAAGAAAAAGAAATAGAAGGTATCCAAATCAGAAAGGAGGAAGTGTAACTGTGTTTGTTTGCAGAGGACATGATAGTGTTTATCGAAAATCCTATGGACTCCACCAAAAAACTACTCCATCTAATAAGTGAATTTGGCAAAACTGCAGGATACAAAGTCAATATTGAGAAATCAAAGGCGTTTTTGTACACCAACACAGAAATATCAGAAACAGAGATCAGGAAAAAGTCTCATTTGATATAGCAACAAGAAAAATAAAATACCTAGAAATAAACCTAACAAAGGATATAAAAGATACACATCTACTCACAAAACTACACAACACTGAAGAAAGAAATTAAGGAAGACACAAACAAATGGAAGCATGTACCATGCTCATAGATAGGAATAATTAACATCATAAAAATATCCATACCACCCAAAGTGATTTATAGATTCAATGCAATCCCTATTAATGTACCAATGACATATTTCACAGAAATAGAACAAACATTTCCAAAATATATATTCCATGCAGCAATATTTGCACTGATAAGTCCCCTAGAGCAAGGGACATGAAGAAAACAATAAGCAAATTGACCTCATCAAATTAAAAAGCTTCTGCATGGCTAAAGAAAACAGCATTAAAATGAAAAGAGAACCAACTATATGGGGAAACATATTTGTCAATGATACCTCGGACAAGGTTTTAGTCTCCAAAATATATGAAGAAGTCACACAACTCCACTCCAGAAAGACTATCAACCCATTAAAACATGGGTAAAAGATTTGAACAGACACTTCTCCAAGGGGGACATACAGAGGATCCAGAGACATATGAAAAGATGCTCAGCATCACTAGCCATCAGAGAGATGTAAGTTAAAACCACAATGAGATACCACTTCACACTGGTCAGAATGGCCATCATAAACAAATCAACAAACAACAAGTTTTGGAGAGAATCTTTAGGCAAGGGAACCCTAGTGCACTATTGGTGGGAATGCAGACTGGTACAGCCACTGTGGAAAACAGTATGGAATTACCTCAGAAAACTAAAAATGGAACTGCCTTTTGACCCAGCAATTACACTGCTAGGATTATATCCTAAGAACCTCGAAACACCTATCCAAAAGAACCTATGCCCCTCAATGTTTGTAGCAGCACAATTTACAATAGGCAAGTGCTGGAAGCAATGTAGGTGCCCATCAGTAAATGAATGGATCAAAAAACTATGGTACATTTACATGCTGGAATACTATGCAGCAGAAAGAAAGAAGGAGCTCCTACCCTTTGTGATGGCATGGATGGAACTGGAGAGAATATTTGTCCCTCACTGCCAGGCTAAGTGAAATAAGCCAGCAGTGAGGGACAAATACCATATGATCTCACCTTTAACTGGAATCTTATCAACAAAACAAACAAGGAAGCAAAATATAACCAGAAGCATTGAAAAAGAACAATCTGACAGTAAACAAAGGGGAAGTGGGAGGGGATAATGGGGGGAAGAGGGGAAAGATTTTCAGGAACAACCATAAGGACACATGGATAAAGCAAAGGGGTGTGGAAGCAATGGAGTGGTGGTGGGTAAATGCAAACAACTTTAATTGAAAAAAGCAATAAAATAATTTAAAAAATCAAAAAATAAATGCATGTAGTGCTATAAAAGTAAAAAAACAAAAACAATAATTTTTAAAGAAATTCTAATTAAAAAAGAAATGAGTTATCAAGTCATAGAAAAATATGGAAGATATTAAAAAATGTTGATTGTTGCATGAAAGAAGCCATTCTGAGAAGGCTATATGCTGTATAAATTTGATTATATTCTGGAATAAAGTAAAACAATAAAGACAATAAAAAGATTAGTGGTTGCCAGTGTTTTAGGAAAAGAGAACAGGTTAAGCAGAGGGGATTTGGGAGACTGTGAAACTATAATGGTGGATGGTTACATTATGTTTTTGTTAAAAACCATGGAACTTTACAATACTAAGATGATCATAATGTATGTAAAGTAAAAAAAATATTTATGTGGACAGGGCATCTTTAGCACAATACAGATGAATAGACAATCTAACTGTATTACAAATATGAAATAACCTTGCTGAGATGAAGAGGGTAAAAGATGCTAATCTAAGAAACTGGGAATAAATGGGAGTCTGTCAGACTAAAAGCAAAAGAAGTTGCGCAAAAACATTGTTCTGTAGTTGGTGCATGTTTACCATGGGGATCTGGTTAGTAATTCTGATACATGTATACTGGAATCAAACAATGAAGTCAAGGATGATGAATAGTTGGAGCCAAATTTCTTAAATTTGGAATGGGGATTTAGATAAACTAGGGAGAAGGCTAACTGTTCAATTTAATGATGGATTAATGGAGACACCATGGGGAAGCTCATATTTAGCTTAACATAGATACAGAGGGTTACATATAGAAATATTTATAGATATGTGTTAAATTTGCATGGTGGTTAGTATATATACATATATTTCTTTGTTCTCTGAGAGGGCCCCAAAGAAGTGACACCTCAGTAGCAATGAGCACATGTAGAATGCAAATCTTGGTTTTTAATATCATTTTATAATAACAGTAACAAGGGCTTCTTGGAGAAATGGCAGAAAATACATAAAATCAGAAAATGAGCCTGGAGCATCTTGTAGAGCCAGAAAGTAAGCAAGTGCCATATATATGCATATATCTCACATTGATGGTGGTATACACAAAGGAACATAGGACCTTACTGAAAAAGCTCTCAATGACCAATGCTGGAAAACTTTTAGCAAGAAAATAAATAAAATAGCATTTGATTATAATTCAAATTATAAAATAAATATCCATGCACATGAATATCTATATCTATCTATCTATCTATCTATCTATCTATCTATCTATCTAAATGATGATTAGATAACTCTAATCATATGGGACAAAATTCCCTGCTCCATAAGTATGAGCTGCGCATAGTGACTTCCTTCCAAAACATACAGTATAGAAATATGCGGGGGAGAAAGGAATAATTTTATAGTTGATAAACTTGACAAAGACTGCTTAGCCAGATTGTCAGGGTCAACATCAACAGCTATAAATCATGTGGATTTTATGTACACTTGATATAATGTAATGGAAACAACACTTTGCCTCCATGATCTTTTTCCTCAAAACTCATAAACTCAGAATAATTGTGAGAAAAATATAAGACAAAGCCCAAAAGAGGGACATTCTACAAAATACTTCATCAGAACTCCTCAAAACTGTCAATATCACAAATCAAAGTCAGAAACTGTCTTAGCCAAGAGGAGCCTAAAGGGACATGAAAACTAAATGTTATGTGAGATCCTGGAACAGAAAAGACATTAGGTAAAAATTAAGAAAATCTGAATAAATTATGGATTTGCTTAATTATAATGTATCAATATTGGTTTATTAATTATGACAAATATACCTTGCTAATGTTAGATATAAATAATTGGAAGTAGGAGGAGAGAGTATATGGGTACTATGTACTATTTGCTCAATTTTTCTGTGGATCTAAAGCTATTTTAAAAAATGAAATATGTTAATAAAAACATGTATTACCATCGAGAAATTTTGATACATAATAATATTAACTTATGGTATAGCTTAGAAGAGCAATTTACATTTTGGTTATTTTTTAAATGATTAGTTTAAGGGTTCCTTTAAAGATGAACTGCTCTAAACCAGCACATACATCAATAATGTGATTTTATTTACAAATATCTCACTTGAAAATACATAATCCTACAGTATTATAACTGCTGGGCAAATTGAGACATTCTTGAGTGAAAATGATTGATGTACACAGAATTTTTAAAGAGAATCCAGATAAGTATAATTCTCTATGCTTTGGAGGACACAATTTACTCAAAGTTTAAGCATCTCTCCCAACCTCCCATTCTTGTAGGTGATCAGGTATATTGAATTCTATACAATGTTGTGATGATGAAACATCTTGGGTGAATTATGTTAGGAAATGTTATGTTTTAATGTAGTGTATAAGTTTAAATCTTGACCTGCTAATGTAGTAAAAATGAATAATGCAATGTTTAACTTCCATATATTTTCTTTTCAGTAAGTGGGTTGTTAAGAACACTAACTTCTCTTTTTCTTTTTTAGTATAAATTAAGACAATTGGTATAAGGCTCTTAGTACCGAGCTTATAATATTGTAATATTAGCTGTTGATACTATTATTTCCTTGTAGTACCTAAAACATGTAAAGAATTAAAAGTAGCATAAGCAATTAACACTTTACATTTGAACAGAACCCTGGGACTTTTTAAATGCTTTATTTATATGAAAACACTTAATAAACCTCTACTATTTTTTTTTTTACATGTAAGAAATTAGTATTTTATTGGGCTTTTTGAAGTTCACTTTAACTTCACAATGGTGCTATGCAGTCTGTGGGGGAAATATTTGTTTTGATTTTTTGGACAAGGAATTGAGATTCCAAGAATTTTTTAGTGAGCTCCATCACTTCCACTGTGGCTTCTTGAATAAGTTGCTTAATACCTCCAAGAATCAGCTTCTTCATTTTTTTTGTGGGGAGGGGAAAGAAAATAGATTTATATACAAGACATGGAAACTTAAATTGAATGTTAGGATTTTTTTTCCAATTAGCATTTACTCATTTATTTGACAAATATGTATCAAGCATAGAATATGAGCCAGGATATATATAAAATCTAAGTCTGCAAAGATGAAAGCCATTGGCTCTATTCTTTAAAAATATATATATTGTATTTTTCATTACCTTTTAGTCCCCTTGTGTTCATCTTCCCACAAATTACCACAATGTTTTTCATGTCCATGAGCCCTTTTTCCCTTTTGCTCAATCCCTCCAACTCTACCCTCCCCTATCTTAATTGTTATCCTGCAATCTATGAATCTGTCTCTGCTTTGCTTGTTTCTTCATTAGATTCTACATATGATTGAAATTGTATGGTGTTTGTCTTTCTCTGACTTACTTATTTCACTTAGCATAATATTCTCCAGGTCCATCCATACTGTCTCAAAGGGTAAAACTTTTTTGTGTTTTACAGCCAAGTAGTATTTGCGAATGTCTTCTAGTTGTTTTATCCACTCATCTAACGATGGACCCTTGGGCTGCTTCCATATCTTGGCAATTGTAAATAAAACTGCAATGAACATACAGGTGCTTATGTTCTTTTCAATTAGTGTTTTGGGTTCCTTTGGATATATTTCCAAAGTGGTTTTGCTGGGTCAAAAGGCAGATCTATTTTTAATTTTTTGATGTATCTCCATACTGCTTTCCATAGTGGCTGCACCAATATGCATTCCCAGTAACAGTTCAGAAGGGTATCCCCTTCTCCACATCCTGGCTAGCACTTGTTGTTTTTGATTTATTGATGATAGTCATTCTGACAAGTATGAAAGGGTATCTCATTGTGGTTTGAATTTGCATTTCTCTGATGATTAGTGATGTTGAAAATCTTTTCATACGTTTATTAGCCATCTGTATATCCTCTTTAGAAGTGTCTATTCAAATCCTTTGCCCATTTTTTAATTGGATTTTTTTATTGTTGTTGAGGTACAGTTATCTCCATTTAACTGCACCATGCGCCCCCACCCCATCCATTCCTGCCTCCCACCCTCTGACCTACCTCCTTTGGCTTTGTTCATGTGTCCCTTCTATATTTTCCTTGATGGCCTTTCCTTATTTTCCCCCATTATCCCTCTCCCCCTCCCTTCTGGTTACTGTCAGCTTGCTTTTTTGGTGTTGAGTTTTATAAGTTCTTTATAAATTTTGGATATTAACCCCTTATCAGATGTATTGGTGAATATGTTCTGTCATTCTGTGGGTTGTCTTTTATTTTGTTGATGTTTTCCTTTGCTGTGCAAAAACTTTTTATTTTGATGTAGTCTCATTTGTTTATTTTTTCTTTTGTTTCACTTGCCTGGGGAGTTATATCTTATGAAATATTGCTACAAGGTATATCTGAAATTTTGCTGCCTATGTTATCTTCAAGGTTTTTTTCTTTCTTTCTTTTTTTTTTTTTGGTTTTGAGCCTAACATTTAATTTTTTAATCCATTTTGGATTTATTCTTGTGCATGATATAGGAAGGTGGTCTAGTTTCACTTTTCTGCATATATCTGTCCAATTTTTCCAACATCATTTATCAAATAAACCATCTTTATCTCATTACATGTGCTGATTCCTCTGTTGAATGTCAATTGATTATAAAAGTGTGGGCTTATTTCTGGGCTTTCTATTCTGTTCCATTGATTTATGTGCTTGTCTATATGCCAGTACCATGCTGTTTTGAATACTATGGCCTTATAATTTGGTATTGGGTACCATGATTCCTCCAATTATGTTCTTGTTTCTCAGGATTGCTGTTGATATGTAGGGCCTTTTGTGGTTCCATATACATTTTTGAAATATTTGTACTAATTCTGTGAAATATGTCATTGGAATCTTGATAGGAATTGCATTGAGTCTATAGATTGCTCTGGGTAGTATGAACACTTTAATGATGTTTATTTTCCTATCCATGAATATGGAATATGCTTCCACTTATTTGTACTTTCTTCAATTTCTTTCTTCAGTGTCTTTTTTAATTATATTTCATTGATTATGCTATTATAGTTGTTCCATTTCTCCCCCATCATTCCCCTCCACCCTTCACACCTGCTCCCACCCAAATTCCCCTCTTTAGTTCATGTCCATGTTTCATAAGTTCTTTAGCTTCTACTTTTCCCACACTATTCTTGCCCTCCCCCATCTATTTTCTACCCACTGTTAATGCTACTTATTCTCTGTACTGTTTCTCCCTCTCTCCTCCTCCTACTCCCCTGTTGCAAACCCTCCATGTGATCTCCATTTCTGTGTTCCTGCTCCTGGTCTAGCTGTTTGCTTACTTTGCTTTTGTTTTAGGTGTGGTTGTTAATAGCTGTGAGTTTGCTGTCTTTTTACTGTCCTATTTTTTATCTTCTTTTGCTTAGGTAAGTCCCTTTAACATTTCATATAATAAGGGCTTGGTGATGATGAACTCCTTTAACTTGACCTTATCTGAGAAGCACTTTATCTGCCCTTCCATTCTAAATGAAAGCTTCGCTGGATAGAGCAATCTTGGATGTAGGTCCTTGACTTTCATGACTTGGAATACTCATTTCCAGCCCCTTCTTGCCTGTAAGGTCTCTTTTGAGAAATCAGCTGACAGTCTGATAGGAACTCCTTTGTAGATAACTCTGCCTTTATCCCTTGCTGCTTCTTGAGTTCTCTCCTTCATTTTAATCTTGGCTAATGTAATTATGATGTGCCTTAGTGTGTTCCTCCTTGGGTCCAACTTCTTTGGGACTCTCTGAGCTTCCTGGACTTCCTGGAAGTGTATTTCCTTTGCCAGATCGGAGAAGTTCTTTATTATTTGTTCAAATAACTTTTCCACTTGTTCTCCTCTTCCCCTTCTGGTACCCCTATAATTCAGATGTTAGGATGTTTCAAGATGTCCTGGAGGTTCCTAAGCCTCTCCTCATTTTTTTGAATTCTTGTTTCTTCCTTCTTTTCTGTTTGGCTGTTTCTTTCTTCCTTCTGGTCCACTCCATTGATTTGAGTCACAGTTTTCCTTGCATCGCTATTGGTTCCCTGCGCGTTTTTCTTCATTTCACTTATTGTAGCCTTCATTTATTCCTCTAATTTGTGACCAAAATCAACCTATTCTGTGAGCTTCCTAATCACCAGAGCTTTGAACTGTACTTCTGATAGGTTGGCTATCTGTGCTATGAGCTCTGCATCTGATAGGTTGACCACCTCTTGGTCACTCAGATCAATTAGCTCTGGGGCACTTGTCTGTTCTCCCTTTTGAGCCATCCTTGTTTTTTTTTTGGTCTGGTTGAGGCTGTTACGTAGTGAGGGGCGGGGCCTTAGGCATTCACCAGGGTGGGGCAGCCTAGTCAGTGGGTTGTGATTCTGGATGTTGGGGCGGGGTCCGGGAGGGAACAATGGCGCTTGCTCCATGCTCTTTTGTGCATTCCAGTTTTTTCAGCTCCTTTCCCCTATCAAATTGGGCCCTTCTGGTGCTGATTTCCAGGTGGGTGGGCCTGCACATGCTCCAGGACCCCGTGGGTCTCCCCAATGAACTCTCCTGTGAGGCTGGGACTCCCTCCCGGCCCCTCAGCCCCTACAAGTATTTTCAATGGGTGCTTTTGGGCTTCACTTTCCGGCACTGGGGCCCTGCATCACACAGTCTGTCTTGCTGCTCGTTTTCGCCTGGTTTATCTGTGTGCAAATGCGTGTCAGTGGTCCGCTGCCTTGTGCACCCTGCCGCTGCCTGTGCACCTGGAGTGACTGTGCATCCAGGACCATCACCGGCTTATCCCTCCGTGATCCAACTCCACAGGCCGCAGACTCTGCCGGCCGCTGACTCTGCCCCTCTTACGAGTCTGGGCGAATCATTGTTATTGGACTCCAGCACAATTTAATTTTCTCTCTGTCCTGGTTGAGTTTTCTTTTCTTTTTTTTTCAGTTCTATATTTTTGTTGTCCTTAATCTTGGTTGTGAGAGGAGGCACAGCATGTACAGCTATGCCTCCATCTTGGCCAGAATCTTCAGTGTCTTGTAATTTTCCAAGTACAGGTCTTTTATATCCTTGGTTAGGTTTATTCCTAGGTATTTTATTCTTTTTGTAGCAATTGTGACTGGTATTGTTTTTCTAATTTCCCTTTCTGTTAGTTTGTATTTGGTGTATAAAAATGTAACTGATTGTGTATCTTAATATTGTATCCTGCTACTTTGCTGAATTCATTTTTCAGTTCTAGTAGCTACTTGGTAGAATCTTTGGGGTTATATACATACAATATCATGTCATCTGCAAAAAATCACAGTTTTACCTCTTCCTTTGAAATTTGGATGCCTTTTATTTCTTTTTCTTATTTGATTGCTGTGGCTATGACTCAGTACCATGTTGAATAGGAGGTAAAACCGGACATCCCTATCGTGTTCCAGATCTTAAGGGGAATGCTTGCAGCTTTTACCCATTGAGTATGATATTGGCAGTGGGTTTGTCATAAAAGGCCTTTATTGCTGTTGCTGGTGTGGCTCAGTAGATTGAGTGCTGGCCTGTGAAGCAAGTGGTTACTGGTTTGATTCCCAGTCAGGGTACATGCCTGGGTTGTGGGCCAGGTCCCCGGTTGGGGACACATGAGTGGCAACCACACTGTTGTTTCTCCCCCTCCCTTTTTCCCTCCCTTCTCCTCTCTCTATAAATAAATAAATAAATAAATAAATAAATAAATAAATAAAGTCTTTAAGATAAATAAATGAAAAAACACTTAAAAAAAGGCTTTTTTTCAGATGAGTCTGGTTAAAGGTCTGTCAACCTTTTTTATCTTTTCAAAGAACCAGTTCTTATATTCATTGATCTTTTGTATCATTTTATTTAGACTCTATTTCTACACTGATCTTAATTATTTTCTTCCTTCTACTCACATTGGGCTTCGTTTGTTGTTCCTTTTCAAGTTCCTTTAAGTGTGAAGTCAGATTGTTTATTTGAGCTTTTTCTTGTTTCTCTCTCTCTCTCTTTTTTTTTGAGATAGTAAATTCCAGTGCTTTGAATTTCCCTCTTAGGATTGCCTCCCCAGTGTCCCACAGATTTTAGATTGTTGTGCCCTTATTTTCATGTGTTTCAAGGTCTCTTTTGGTTTTTTCCTTGAGCTCATTGCTGACCTATTCATTGTTTAATGACATATTATTTCGCTTCCATGTCTTTATGTGTTTTTCAGTGTTCTTGTGGTTGATTTCTAGTTTCATAGCATTCTACTCAGAGAAAATGCTTGATATGATTTCAATTTTCTTAAATTTACTAAGACGTTTTGTATCCTAACATTATTCTATCCTAGAAAATGTTCCATGTGCACTTGAAAAGTATATATATTCTGCTATTTGGGGGTAAAATGATCTGAATATATCAATTAAATTCGTTTGATCTAATGTGTCATTTAAGGCTTCTGTCTCTTTGTTGATGTAGTGTCTGGAAGATCTGTCCATTGAAGTCAGTGGGGTGTTAAAATCACTGATTATCTTTTACTCCCATCCCACAAGAACAACAATTAAAATAATTTTTTTTTTTTTAAAGAAAGAAAAGAGAAAATAGGGGAAGGGCCATCAAGGCACATGTATAAAGGACACATGGACAAAGCCAAAGTGGGTAGATTCCTTATTCAAGGGAACCTGGGAGGCAGGTGTGGGTGGGATGGGGGGCTGTAGTGGAGTGAAAATGGAGACAACTGTATTTTAACAACTATAATTAAAAAATCAAAAAAAGGAAAGAAAAAATCCCTGATTATGACTGTGTTTCTATCAGTTTCTCCCTTTATGTCCATCAAGATTTGCTTCACATATTTAGGTGCTCTTATGTTGGGTGCATAAATGCTTACTAGGCTTATATCCTCTTCTTGGATTGTTTCTTTTATAATTATGTAGTTTCCTTCTCTGTCTCTTACTATATCCTTGGTTTTAAAGTATATTTTGTCAGATATAAGTACTGCTACTCCAGTTTTTATTTCTTTTCCCTGTGCATAAAATATCTTTTTCCATCCCTTTACTTTTAGTCTGTGTATAACTTTCTATCTGAGATAGGTCTCTCAGAGGCAGCATATTTATGGGTCTTGTTTTCTTATCCATTCAGCTACCCTATGTCTTTTGGTTGGAACATGTATGTCATTTAATTTAAAGTTATTATCAATAGATATGTATTTAGTGCCTTTTTGTTGTTAGTGTATTTCCTCTTTCTTTCTTTCTTTCTTTCTTTCTTTCTTTCTTTCTTTCTTTCTTTCTTTCTTTCTTTCTCTTTCCTCCTCCTCCTCCTCCTTCTTCTTCTTCTTCTTCCTCTTCCTCTTCCTCTTCCTCTTATTCTTCCTCCATCCTCTTCCTCCTCCCCCCTCTCCTCTTCCTCTTTCTCCTTATCCTCCTCCTCCTTCTTCTTCCAAGTCCTTTAGCATTTGTACTGGTTTGGTACTGACAAACTCCTTTAGCTTTTTCTTTTCTGGGAAGCTTCTTATTTCACCTTCAATTTTAAATGATAGCCTTGCTGGATAAAGTAGCTTTGGTTATAGGTCCTTGCTTTTCATCACCTTGAATATTTTATGCCACTCCCTTCTGGCCTAAAGTGTTTCTGTGGAGAAATCAGATGCCAGTCTAATTGGTGCTCCATTGTATGTAACTACCTGCTTTTCTCTTGTGGCTTTTAGGATACTATCCTTGTCTTTAAGCCTTGCCATTTTCATTGTGATATGTCTTGGTGTAGGCCTCCTCAGGTCCAACTTGTTTGGGACTATCTGAGCTTCCTAGTTTTGTGTGTATTTTTCCTTCACCAGGTTAGAGAACTTTTGAGACATTATAGCTTCAAATAGGTTCTCAATCCCTTGCTCCCTCTCTTCTCTTTCTGGTATTCACATGATTAGAATGTTGTTATGCTTCATGTAGCCCAAAATATTTCTTAAGCTCTCCCCATTTTTTAAAATTCTTTTTTATTTTTTCTGTTTTGCCTGGGTGTTTTTTTTTTCTACCTTGTCTTCCAAACACTGATTCTATCCTCTGCTTCATCTAATCTACTGTTTATTCCTTCCAGTATATAATTTATTTCAGATATTTTATCCTTTATTTCTGACTTTTTTATGGTTTCTACATTGTTCTTCATGCTGTTGAGTATCCTTATAATTGTTACTTTGAATTCTCTGCCTGATAAATTGCTTGCCTCCATTTCATCTAGTTCTTCTGGAGAATTCTCTTATTCTTTCATTTGTGGTCTATTTCTTTGTCTTCTCATTTTGGCTGCTCCTTTGTATTTTTTTTCCATGTATTAGGTAGATCTACAAGACTGTGGTGCACGCCTAAGTCAAACCCTGCCTGTTACTGGCCCTGGGCAACCTGTTTGGGGCTATCAGTAATCCACAGTGTCTCTCTCTCCCTCTGCTGGGCTTGGGTGTGTGCAGAAAGAATGAGGTTGTGCACCAAAGCCAGCTTTTACCAGCACCAGGCCTGGGGGAAGTGGTGGAGGAGTGTGTCAGCTGAAGCCTCAGAGTTCCTAGCAATCTCCCTCTGCATATAGGCTTTCTGTTGGGTTAATCAGTGAATGTCTTCCAGCTGTACTCCTCAGCAATTGGGCTTAAGCAGCACAGGTTGGGGCAGAGTAATTCTTGTGGGCAGGGCTATTGCTTCCCTTCAGGTTGATGCCACTTAGAGAGGGATTGCTCTACCTGAGAGAGATGGCTCTAGCAGTGTGGGCAATGACTCAGCACAAGGATCCTGGTGGCTGTTCCTTCAGCTTTCTCCCTGGAGCCACCAGCCACAGACTCTCCTCAAGTATCTCTAGTTTACTCTGCCCTCCTTCTGCCAGAGACCAGGGTAAGTGGCTGCAAATGAAATTTTGTGCATTGATCTATTAAACTTTAAGAGGTTCTCTGAGTCTCCAGCTGTCTCTCCCTGGCAGACAGAAACCCTGCTGCTTTTCACAGCCATAAGTTTTTTGGGGGTTTGTTCTCTGGTTCTGGTGCTGTAGGTTGGGGAGGCCAGTTTGGGGTTTAGACCCCACACTTCTCAGGGGCAAGATCCCTGCCACTGAAATTTCCCTTTAGGACTTCAGCTTCTGCCCATGAGATCCCAGCTAGTCCTCTGGCACCTCCTCCGAACTCCCTACCAGTCACATTGTGGTGATGTGTCTCCTTCCACTTGTTTGTGTTTATAAGGCTTCTCTCCAGCTAATGTTCAGTTGGTTATTCAGGATGATTTTTGTATAATTTAGATGTAATTCCAGATTGGTCCTGAGAAGAGGTTAGTGTAGCTTCCACTTACTTATCCAACATCTTGGGTCTCCTGCAGCCCAGCTTCCTGGCAGTGGGAACATCTAGCAATATTCCTGCATCCTTGCAGCCTGTGCCAGCCTTATTACTCTCACATCAGTTTCAAGATGCTAATAGGCTGACCCCATTCAAAAGCATAGGGAACTGAAGTCTGGTGCCATGTGCTGGTGGAGAGCTTATGAGTGAGGTCTGGAGCGTGTGTGTGCATGGGTGTGTATTTCTTCTTTTGACGGCAAAGAGTTCAGGAATCTCTTGACATTTACATGGAATCTCCTTAAAGCAGGTAGAAGGTGGAGTGCGTGTACTTCATCTCTTTTCCCCCCTCTTTATTCCACAGTGTCAAAATAATAAAAAAAATTATTTACTGAGGACAAACCAAATCCTGCAGCCCTTGCCAGTGTCTGAGGTTGCCTACTGTCCTCACTGGATATTTGTGGTGTGCTCAGATCCCCCACTTGGAAAATCAAGGTGGTCTTGCAGCAGTTACTGCCCTTATTCCATCCCTGATTTGTTTGCTTTCAATGACAAGTACACACTTTTCCTCTCACCGCACATTGTCTCTCCCTCTCACACACACCCACACATCCTCTGTTCTTTCCCACTCTCCCTTTTGCTCTTTGGGGAAAGGCAGCTGTTCAGAACAATTTACCTTCAGGAAAGCAGCCTGTGCCTCCTTCTTCTCCTGTTCCTTGGCTTTTGCCGGTCTGGGGTCTCCAACATGGAGGAATTGCAGGGAAGATTAGGGGCAGGAAGGAGGAAAGACTCTCTCAACTTCTTCATTTTAAAATAAGGGTATGACCACTTACCTTTGGATGGTTATTGAGTGAGCTCATGTGCATTATGCATGTAGCTTCTTGCCTGAGTTTTTAAAACTGCTATACTACTACTACTACTAATGTATTGTGCTGTCTGTTTTTTTCTCTAGCCTTGTTAAAGGCGAAGAGTGGGTAGGTAGTAAAGATAAAGGTCACCATGTAATTTTCATCAGTCAAGACTGAGTTTGAGCAGTGTGGCTTCCAGATCCCCAAATTGTATTTATTTGCTTAAGCACTTACTGAACACCTCCCATAGCCAAACCTAGGTGAGGAACAGTGACTTCTGGAAAGATGAGTATAGCCTAAGCTTTGCCCTCTAAAGAGAATACAACTGTATAAATAATTTTAAGAGGATACAAAAAGGATATAGGAGCAGAGGAGATTACTTTGTAGTGGTAACAGTAGAGAAAGCATGCAGGACTCATGGCATTGGAAGGGGAGGCCTTGAACAAAGAGTACTATTAGGGTGGCATAAAGTTTTGAGCTGGACATCGCAATTGGGAATTTTCAATTGGGTGACAGACTGTATTTCATGCTTTTAAAATTATCAATAAAATAATTATTTTAAATAGTAGGCTGACAGTTCTGGATGGAGGTGGTTAGGGGGTGGAGGGATAGAGGAAAAAGGACTCATAGACATGGACAACAGGATGGTGATTGGGGGAGGAGGGCCTAGGGGAATAAATGGTAATGGAAAAATACAATAAAAATAAACTTAAGAAAGATAAATGAACTATAAAGTCTGTTTTATTACATGTTTTCATCATGCTAATTAGTTTGCACAGAATTGTTAATAAGTAATGATGTCATTTTAACACAAAGGTGATGTAGGCATCTGTTTTTTTTTTTTCTTTAGTTAGGGAAGCTGGAATGACAGGGTGGAATAACACTAGCAGGAAAGGAAAGGCCTTCACTTTATCTGCTCTGCATTCAGGACTCCTGACAGCTCTGCTTTAAAGAACATTAAAAATGATTCCCTGGAGAGAAGGCGTTCGACCTCACCAAGTGCTGGTCTGGCAGCAAGTCCTACTTCCTCCTAAGCCTCCAGAGCCCTACTCATGGTCCCTGACATAAGCCCAAGTTTGCACTCTGTTGTTTCTTGCTCATTTCTGTTCCTTGAAAGTAGTCTCACTGACTGGCAGTTTTGAGTTTTTCAAGTTCTCTTCGAAGGCACCAATTGTTTGGTTATTGATTTGGTTATAACATTGAATAGGTTTGGAGTGATCTTAATGATATTTTTCCTACAAGTTAGTTATTTTTAATACACTATTTTATAGAAGACAGAACTTTTGTTCAGATAGCATACCATCTTATATCTTGGCCTCTGGGCCCCTGGGCCTCATGCTGCAGAAAGCCCACACGCTCTCCCTGGGGCGTGGAGTTCACACAGCAAGGGACATGTCCACATGGGACCTCTGCTCCCTTAGTCTAGGACATGCAGTGTGTACCCAGACCTAGAGTTCCCTGCAGATGGTTTTGCCTTGGCTTCCAGAGCCTGCACCAGGTCTTTTCTGAATCTCTCTCATGCAGGACAGATCCTGCTGCCAGTAAAAAACCTTTAGAACAAAGGATGTTAGAGAGCATTATTTGTAGGGATCACCACTGGGCTGGGTGTGCAGGCCCTACCCAGTATGAGACTGAGCCCAAAGGTGGGGGAAAGGTGTGCAGGCCTCGCTGGAGTGGGGGGACGGGGCTCGAATGGGGCCTCCCCATGCTACCACTCTCTGCTTCTTAACACCAGGACTTCGAGAATTTTAAATTCAAATCTGACCTTTCAGGTCTTTTCTTTTTAAAAAGATTTTATTCATTTATTTATTTCTAGAGAGAAGGGGAGGGAGAGAAAAAGAGAGGGAGAGAAACATCAATGTGTGGTTGCCTCTTATGTACCCCCTACTGAGAGCAGGGCCTGAAACCCAGGCATGTGGCCTGACTGAGAATCGAACCAGTGACCCTTTGGTTCACAGGCAGATACTCAATCCACTGAGCCACACCAACCATGCCTGACCTTCCAGGTTTTTATGAGAACATATATGTCAGTGTAGGAAGAGAGAATATATTAACACTTAGTGTGCTATGTAAGATTTAAATATTTAGTTACATGATCTGTGGACCTCCATTTGTGGTCTTGTTCTGAACTGCATTGTATTAAGGGTAGGCCTTTTTAACAGCAAAAACACCCATTGCTAGAAATTATGCACTAGAAGCATAAACTTTCATCTGGTTTGAAAGAGCCTTCAACCTAAGCAGTAATGCCTAATAGGTTTTTATGAATTTGTGATGTAAATTAGAATAATTATGTTCAATCATTTCAAAGCACTGTAGAGGACATTGTTATCATTGCTATTATTGTGCCCACGATGAGCACCCCTCACCTTTCCCCACAATCCCCATGCTGGTGAAAACAGGACTGCCATACCCTGGCCATTGGGTCAGACACATGATCCACTCTGGCCCGATCATTGTCCTTCTAGAACTTTCTTAGCTATAAGTGGCAGGATTGTTCTTTGTTGCCCATGGATTTTGGATTGTATGGAAATGAATCCAGTTCTGTGGGACAATGTCCACTCTCAAATGAAGAGCCTGAGAAAATAAGGCAAACAAGAGAGAACTGAAAGAAGAAATGGAGTAATGGAGAGACCCTAGCTGCCCCAGCTTCCAGCCAGCCTAGCGCCTGCCTTGGTGCTTTGCTCATGCATGCCAATGAATGACCGCATTGTTTAAATTAGTTTCAGGTGGATTTATATTACTTAAATCTGAATTCTAACTAGCACAATTACCTGCTAGGCATAGAATCTTATATATACTGTTGCACTGGAAATGGAAACTCTTCTCTATTATTCTCATTGATCATATCAAAAAGTAGTTCAACACCACTCCTCACTAGTGGAGAGGTCATTTTGTCTCCAGGAGACATTTGGCGATCTTTGTAGATATTTTTGGTTGTTAAAACTGGGAAGAGGGACATGAGTGGAGAGAGACCTTGGATGCTAAATCTGACCGCAGAATTAGAAATTAGAAATTCCAATGTTAAGAAATAGTGATATACAAGAAAAAAATTGGGAGGGTAGGGGAGTTATGTTCTAATCATACTTATGTCCTTAACCATTGTGTAACCTTGGGGAACTCATTTCACATTTTGGGCAGAAGTACTTGCCTACATCACACAAAGAGGCTGAAATAAATTATATATAGGTCCTCCCCTCTCCCCAGTTCTTACTGTATTTTATTATCATTCAGAAAAATATGGTTTGTTTTTTCCTGCCTGTCCCCCTTTTTTCTATCAATAGATTCTCCTTTATGAATTTTTGTTCCCTATAGATTTTCTTCAAACTCAATGCTATACAAACCAAATTTGCAATGTACAAAGTTATCTCTAAGGACTCTACATAAAACAATATTCAAGAGCTTTAAACTTGGGGTGACATTTAAGGATAAAAGTCAGATAAAAAGATACGTTTTGATTTGCACTAAAATGAATTCTCTGAATCTGCATTTCTGAAGTCTAGTGGCAAAGTAAAATCCTGCAGCCAAGAGGATTTAATAAAAACATTTCCTTGTTTCTGTGAGTTACAAAATATTTTCCTCCTCCCTGATGATAAACTCCCCATTAAATGTCTTTCATTTGTGATTTACATAGTCTTTGTGACAGCCTTTACTCTCCAAGTCCACTAAAGATGAGAACAAGTGACAGATTCTGCTTCTGGGGACTGTGAGTGGGATAGGTACTGAAAGGTCATATTCAATCACATCAGTGGAAAACCATGAGCAGCCACAGTGCAATTGGCACTCAATTATATTTGAAAAAGAGATATCATCATCATAAGATTAAAATATATTATAAAATAAATCAAAGAACACTATAAGAAGGATCATGAAATCCAGGAATTGAAATAAATCAAGGATTATTTATCTCCCAAATATTTGTTATGTGCTTGGGTCTCTGCCAGTGATGGGGGAGGGTAAAAGCTAAAACACAACTCTTACTTTTGAGCTTCTAATTTACTTGAGAAGACAAGCCAGAGATGGGACAATTAGAACAAAAATGAAGCAGTGGGGATTGCGGAGGAGTGCATGAATTCAGTGAAGGAGCTCTGCTTTGTGGAAAAGACTGGGCAAAACAGGAGGACTGTGGCTTAGACTTGAAGGAAGAGAATTTTATTAAAATTTATAACCAGTATTTTCTATTATGGAAATACCTTATTTGTTCTTTTCAATTATTTATTCAGTCAGGTTTTAAAATAAATATACAGTGCTTTTTATATCCTAGGAAGGAGGAGGGAGCTTGTGGTATTTTGACATTCAAGCAGACACCTAGAGGTGGTGTGAAAGTTAGTCATGTGCATACCTTAGAAAAGAACATCAGGTGGAGCAAACAACAAGTGCAAAGGCCCCGAGGAAGGGGTTTGACTGGCATATTTGCACAAGAGCAGAGACCAGTAATGGTGGAACTGAAGGGCTGGGGTGGGGAAAGTAGCAGTTACAGGGTGAGACAGGTACAGCAGAAGTCAGATCATATGGGGCATGGAAAGCACTGGAAAGCAAGGTTTTGACATCTCCCAGTGATGGTGTTTGTTTGTCTTTAGAAGCCATTAAAATGTTTTCAACAGAGGGATTCATGATTTAACTTATGTTTTCTTTTATCCTCCAGGATATGTTTTGATTTTTGAGAGAGATGGAGAGAGATAGAGAGAGACAGAGACAGAGAGGGAAAGAGAGAGAGAGAGATGTGAGAGAGAAACATCATTGGTTGCCTCTGTCTGGGGATGGAACCCAGAACCTATGTATGCACCCTGATCAGGGATTGAACCTGCAAACTTTTGTTATGCTGGATGATGCTCAAACCAACTAAGCCACCCTGCCAGGGCTAATCTACCTTATGTTTAAATAGGTCCTTCTGATCCTTTAAATGGATTACAGGGGAATGGCAAGACTGTAGATGTATTTGTGAGGCTATTAGAATAATCCAGGTGAAAGATAGTGGTAGTGGAAGAATTTGTTAAAAAGCAGTCATATTCCACTGGTGCAAACAGTATGGAATTTTCTCAGAAAACTAAAAATGGATCTGCCTTTTGACCCAGCAATTCCCCTGCTGGGATTATATCCTAAGAACCCTGAAACACCAATCCAAAAGAACCTATGCACCCCAATGTTCATAGTAGTACAATTTACAATACCCAAGTGCTGGAAGCAACCTAAGTGCCCATCAGTAATGAATAGATCAAAAAACAGTGGTATATTTACACAATGGAATACTATGGAAAGAAAGAAGGAACTCCTTCCCTTTGTGACAGCATGGGTAGAACTGGAGATCATTATGCTAAGTGAAATAAGTCAGGCAGTGAGAGACAAATACCATATGTTTTCACCTATAAGTAGAATCTAATCAACAAAATAAACAAGAAGCAAAATATAGCCAGAGACATTGAAATTAAGAACAATCTGACAGTAACCAGAGGGAAGGTGGGAGGGGATAATGTGGGGAATGGGGGAAGGGTTTTCAGGAACAAGTATAAGAGACACATGGACAAAACCAAGAGGGGTGTATGTGGATGCAGGGGAGGGAGGTGAGGATGGCTGGAGTGGGGGGAATAGTGGGGGTAAATGCAGACAACTGTAATTAAAAAACAATAATATATGTATACATATACATATACATATACATATACATATACAACAAGTATATATGGTAATATACGAGGTATATTTTGAAGGTGGAGATAATAGAATTTGCTGATAGAATGAGCATAAGATGTGAAAAAAGAGAGAACAATCAAGAAGTCCATTTTGGTGTGTTGGATATAATTTTAGAAAACCTGACCTGAAGACAATTCAATACTTCTCCAAATGCATACTACACATATATACACTTCTTCAAATATTCAGATGCTCAATTCATATACTAACTTTTCTTTAGTATTCAGTTTGGAGCCAAGCATAAACCACTTCAGCTTATTTGCTTGCAGATATTAACATCTAGTTGTGACCTACTGAGAACTGGTCAGAATCTGCATGTTTTTGTTTTGCTTCATTTTGTTTTTACAAGTATTCAGTCTTTTTATGACAGCTTTGAAGTTGAGGCAGGTTCTGTCTGTCCCTCTCTCTCTCTCAATCTCTTTTTCTCTCTGTTTCTTGTCTTAATTAAACTTTTTATTTTTAGAAAATTGTGCATTCACATGAGATAATTGAGATCTTTTACTCAGTTCCTACATCTTGCAAAACTGTCACAGCCAAGATATTTACCTTGATAGAGGCAAGCTACAAAACAAGTTCATCACTGGGAAGATCCCTTGTTTTAGTTGTCCTTTTATAACTGCACTTACTTCCCTTCCCTACTCCCAGTCTTCAACCTTGGCTGCCATAGCTTCTTACTCACCACAGTTTATATCATATTTAAAATACTACTATTGCATTATGAAAAACCTGGTGACATTAGAAAGTGCTCGCAGAAGAACAATTTTTTATGAGGAAGGACCATAAAAGAATGTTTATGTAGGAAAATAATTGAGAGTGTTAATCATAAAGAAAATTAAACTCAGAGCAAAAAAAAAAAAAAAACTTTCTTAAAGATTTTAAAGGGCAACCATGTATTGTGAGGGTTTAAAGTTGTTCTATGGGACCAATGGATGCAGCTTCTTTAAAAGAGATTCCATTTTCAGTTTTAGAAAAAACCTTTTAGATGGAGGAAAAATGTCACTGATTACCTCAGGAGGAGGTAAATTCTCTCATGCTTGAAGTAATTAGAGGTTATAAGCAATTACCAACTAATAATTCAAGAATTCTCTATGGGTTGGAAATTATAATATCCTTTCAACATTGACATTATGTAAAGTTTTATTTTTAACCTTCTACTTTTATTAATGGCTCTATTTAGTTTATTTTTTAATTGAAAAGCAATTTTTGTGATATTGTGTACTTAGATACAGTTGTAAGAAATAACATGGACAAATTCCATGCACATTGCACATTTTCTCAGTTTTCCATAATGGGAACATTTTGCAAAAGTATAGTGTAATATAATAACTAGGGTATTGACAATGATACAACTCAATGATTCTTTTAGATTTTCTCAATTTAACTTATTCTCATTTGTTTGTATTAAATTTTATACAATTTTATCATATGTGTAGGTTCTTGCATCCACCACCCCACTCAAGACTGTGAGTAGTTCCAACACCACAAGAATTTCTTATGCTGCCTTTTACAACCCAACCCACCTTCCTCCTATTATCCTACTTTCCACTTCTCTCCCCCACCAGTCCCCCACATCCCATTTAAAATTTTTTTCATTTTAAAAATGTTATAAAAATGGAATCAACTATATGTATCCTTTGGGATTAGCTTCTTTCCCTCAACATAATTCTCTGAGATCCACCTAAATGATTGCTTGAATCCGTGGTTTGTCTCATTGCTGAATCATGTTCCATGGCCTGGCTGTGCCACAGTTTGTTTAACCATTCACCTGTTGAGGACCATCTGGCTGATTCCAGTTTTTAGTTATTACACATAGAGCTTCTGTGGATTTTGCTATACATGTTTTTTTTGTTGTTGTTGTTGATGAAGATAAATTTTCATTTCTCTGAGAAATCTGTACAAGGGTGCAACCACTGAGCAACATGATGATTTCATGTTAACTCTAAGAAACTGCCAAATGTTTTTCCAGAGTGGCTATACCATTTTACATTCAGTCCCTTTCTTTTTAATACTATAGTTTATCTTCTGTTCATGAAATTCTAATTGGGCTAAATTAACCACAGTATGGGAATTTTAGAAACCTTGCTGAGAAAAAAAGAGGTAAAGTACTCTCTATACTAATTTGGAGAGGTGAAAATCCTGTTTAACTAAACCCCTGTATTTAATAAGGTCATAAAAGAGACTACATAATAACAAAGAATATAGAGTTCTTTTGGATTTTCAGAAATCAGTTTGTTAAAATTCCACATGACCAAATTCTACTTAAAACCAAAGCTATTGGCATTAAGGGGAAATATAAAGAATCAAAGATCCAATTTTCTGTGAGTTAAACAGCCTGCTTCATGCCTGAATTTTTATGTAGAGTAGTTCCCACTTACCCCGCTCAGGGCATAATTTCCAAGCATCCCAGTGATGCCTAAAACCATGAATAGTACCAAACCCTATACATACTATGTATTTTTCCTATATGTACATACCTATGGTAAGGTTTACTTTATAAGTGAGGTACAGTAAGAGATTAAAAATAATTTATAATAAAATAGAACAATAATAATGTATTGTAATAAGTGAATGTAATAAGTTAATCTCTTTCAAAATATATTATTGTATTGCACTCATCTTCTTGTAATGATGTGAGATGATTTAAGGTGTATATAGTGAGATGAAGGAATGTGAATGACACAGGCATTGTGACATAGCACTGGGCTACTATAAGGGTGACTTGAACACAAGTACTGCAGTGCTGAGATAGTCAGTTTGATGAATGAGCTGTTTACTAAGTGACTAGCAGGCAGGTAGCATGGATACAATGGAAAAGAGATGATTCACACCCCAGGGGGGAGGAGCAGGACAACATGAGATTTCATTATGCCTATGCTGGTCACAAAGGCATGTAATTTAAAGGTTATGAATTGTTTGTTCCTAGAATTTTCCATTTATTATTTTTAGACCATGGTTGACTGTGGATAATGGCAGGGGTGAGGAAACTACTGAACTTACAGCTACTTATAGCATACTCCATTTAGAGTTGCTGAAAAATCTCCCTGAGGTTATTTAGCTTTCCTTGACCTACCTCAGTGTCTTAGACCTGCTACTATGGACAGAATGAGATGGGCTGCAAGGAAAGATGAGGATACTGAGAAAGAAAGTATCATACCTTCAACCCACACCATCAGAGGAACTCTTTGGAATATAAATTAAATATAAATTTTAATAATTGTTTCCATTCTGGAAACAATAAACAAGTATTAATAATTATAATATTTATAGGTAGAGCCAACATTTTTGAGTGTCTACTATATGTCAGGAGCTGTGCTAAATTAACTATATATATGTTACAAACAACCTCTAAAATAAACCTGCAAAGGAAGCATTTTTAATCTCTAATTTATAAATGAGAGAAGTTAAGTCATCAGAAGTTAACTATATGCACTTATTACACTAGTTCATGAAGTTGGTTTAAAAGATATGAGTAATTTTTATGTTGCCATTACTCTAAAGGACCCTTAGTTCCCTTTTTTACCTACTCTTATGACTTCTCCAAGCACAGTGACTCATTACAGACTGTGGGGGCAGTGGAAGAGTTGGCAGATGGACAATAGATGTAGAGTGGATTAGGGTACACAAATATAATTACCATAATTAAAATATTTTTATTATGTTATCATTTATTGAGTTTCTGCTGTATGTCCTTCCTTGTTATAGTGTCAACATTTTCAAGAGTGCAACCTTCAAATCAGTTGACATTTACTTTTGATTCACATAAAATAATGTTAATGGTTAGAGAGTGATTACACATTATGTTTAACAAACATTTATTTTTTTTACTTGACTTTCCATTCTTTACAAATGAAAAAAACAAATCCCAGAGTCATATGATGGGAATAAGAAAGAAGCTAAAAATTGAGGGAAATGAAGATGAAACTCTTGAGTTGAATTTATCTGGCGTACATGCAATTTGGAATAAAGGGCACTCCACTGTTTTATTGTCATTTCTTGGGGAAGGCCTGTATCATATATATGATTCTCCCTTCCCATGACTTATGCTATCATGCCACAGTCAGAATGATGTAAGGTTTATAGCACTCCACTTTGGCATATATTGTTTCTCCATTGTGTTTGCAGTATTTCTATACTCCTGCTGCTTTCCAAGGAAAGGGCTAATCCCCAGAAGGCATGATATAGGGAAATGTTCTAAATGGCACTGTTTCAGATAAACAAAGTCAATAATGCATTCACTCCAGTGTGCATTGCACAGTAAATATGTGCACACCATTTAGCTGGTGGCCTCCAGGAAAGTGTGGCCTGCTAAGACTGAAACTACACAGGCCAAAACTTAGCAAAATGAACTGCATTTGCTCTCATCCAAGTACTCTCCTACTCTATTCTAATCAGAAAAGAATATTCTATTGATTTTAGATTATAAAATGTATAATCTATATGGATAGCTGTTGGGAACTGCCCTCCCTGGTTTCAGGAGTTGTAACCCCCCATAGCTAAAGCTGAGTGAGTGACCTTCGGACTGTGAGCCACTAAGGAGACAAAGCTTATCTCCTTGGCAGGATTACCATTTCTGCTTCATCCATATCTGGCCCCCAATGCTTGATCAGTTAGCCAATGATGGGTAAGATTCCCTCAAGGGAGGGGTTGCCTAAGACAGGCACAATCACGTGGAAGGCCCTAAAGGAAGGACTCAGTGGGCTACAACAAAAGGGGGTGATGGACCCTTGCCCCCTGGCTATCCTGACATAGCCTGAGACCTCAGTCCATCTGGGAACAGTTTTCCTTATCTTTTGGCTTCCTGGCTCTGCTCCACTTAAGCCTGAAACATTGACAGAGGGTGGTGCAGCTTTGTGCTAGATAGGGTGGGCTCCCTGGGTGATCGGGCATAAGAAAGAATTCGTAAAGTCCTGTGAAACCTGCTTTGCTAAGAATGCTCTCATTTAAATGATAAGGGTCCAAGCAGAAAATGAGTTTGTCTCCCAAAGTATTGTAACCCTTTAGCTGACAGACCCTGACTCAGATTAAGCCCTCAGAGTTCTTTAAAATGTTACCTATTGTTTGATCCTTGCCACCTGAAAATGATTGATGAGCTTTACCTGTATTCCTGTGTAAAATGGAACTAATAAAAGTCATTGAGGAAGGGGCTCTTGGCTCTTCTCCTTTCAGAGATCAGCCACCTCTCCTCCCCAAGCAGATCATGTCTTGGTAGTCTTATTCTCATCTGTGGCAGATGAGAGGGGCCCTGCAAGAAGAGGCCCCCCCCCTCAGATAGCCATATAGATTTTATTTATTTATTTTTGGAGAGAAGGGAAGGAAAAGGGAAAGAGAGGGAGAGAAACATCAATGAGTGGTTGCCTCTCATGTGCCCCCTACTGGGACCTGGCACCCAATCCAGTCATTTGTCCTGACTGGGAATCAAACCAGTGACCATTTGATTCACAGGCTGGCACTCAATCAACTGAGCCAAACCAGCCAGGGCTGATTATAGATAACATTTGGTGAATGCTTATTCTGCTACCATATGACACTTTTGTATGCATTTAATCCTTCCAAATCCTATCAGGGAGCAGCTATTATTGTCTTCAGATTTCATTTGGGGGAAACTGAGTCCTAAGAAACATAAGAATTAGTGTAATTTTTTATTATACTAATAAAGAAAAAGCATAGCTAATAAGTGTCAAGGCCTAATTTAGATCAAAGACATGCTAATATTTGTACTCTAGTTACCATACAACTGGTCTCTTATATGGAAACTGTGGTGACATCTTACTACTTATCTGGCTGATATAATAGTTTTTTATAGTAGCAAGGTGCCTAGAGGGTTATGTCAACCCTGTAGAGCAAAAATTGGCAATGGAGTTTATGACTTTAGCAAAATCTCTACATGTCACAGAGTGTGCTAGAGAAATAAGACACTGGTTTATTTCTTTTCTTTTTTCCAATCTTTTATTTTGATCTTAAAACTGCTTGGTTACAACTAATAAATGTTACTAGGTGATTAGATGTTTATCTGATATATTGTTTTTGACATAAGTAATGTAATGTGCAAACAATACAGGGACTGCCTTAAATAAAACATGTGAGTGCTGGGTCTTTCTTGTAATAATTTGAAAAATATCAATAATGTTGTCAGTTTAACAACAGAAAATGCTATCTGTCCTTTTCATCTTCCTGGCTATATTAGAAAAGGAAAAATGGGCCTTTCATCACATGAAAACTGTACTTCACACCACTATTGTCTTAAGAGTTGTTTTGGGAATGTTACATTTAAATTTAGAAATAAGAAAATGAATATCTGTTCTGAAGATAGTGTGGTTCACTGGATCAGAAAATTGGCTCTAAGTTCAGAATACTTGAATCTGAATCTCAGCTGAGTGAGTTTGAGCAAACACCTTCTCTGAATTTCTGTTCTCCTATGTGTAGAGTGGAGATAATTACAACTCCAGAAAGTTGCTGTGTGGATTAAATATATAATGAATGGGTATCAAGTTACTAACTAATCTAAATTTCATGAAGGTATAAGCACAAAAGAGCTTTATTCTTTTATTCTCCAAACACAATCTTCAATTCTTTGCTTCTTAAAGCTATCTAGCTGGAATCCATTGCTGTAGGAAATGTTCAGTGATAAAACAATTTTACTTTGTAATTGTCTTAGTTTGGGTCTCCCCCTCCCACACAATGACTCTGGGGCAAAAATTTGAGTGCAGTTAGTTTTCTGGGAGATGAATTCATGTAGTACAAGTGAAGAAATCGGAAAAGAGAAACAGGAAAGAAAGAAAACACAGTAAAAGCTGTTATAAGCAGGTCACTACTATGAATAACTAGAGCTCAATGTCTTTGAAATATCATGTTTAGAACAGCAATTTTCAACTGGTGTGCCACAAGAATTTTTAAAACATGCCATATCTGACTATTTACTCAGGGGCACTGACTTCTTTTCTCTTAGCTTGTCAAATAAAAAAAAATGGCAGCAGCTAATACAATAGCTATGTGGTATGAATGAATCAAAATTATATCTATTTTGGGGGGGAGATTGGCAAAATAATATATTTTTGGTGTGCTCTAGAATTTTAGTAATTAGTTTATGTGTGCCATGAGATAAAGGTTGAAAATCACTGACTTAGAACATTCTCTTTAGAGGATGAGGAGTGTAGTAGATGCTACTGGTTCCTCACATGGATCCCTTTACTGGTTCAGTTCACATATCCTGTAGTTAATCTGACCATTAATGATGCACAGCTTCACACTTCTCCTGAGAACTGTCTTTGGGTAAGCCCATTGTCTAACTCCAATTGCTGGTATCCATTGACTTACTGACATGAGAATACAAAAAGCTAGCCTTCTGTATCAAGAGGGAACAATTCTTCTGGGTAGTTCTTGCTACAGAACCTTTTCCACACATGAATCAACCCACGCCTAGATTTACCTGTGACCACATCATAACTTGACTCTTCCCCCTACCCCTTTTTGTCACATTCCTTCTTTTACAGGTCTCTGCTGAGATATCTCAATCATTAAATCCCATCTGAATCCCTGTCTCTAAGTCTTTTCCTAGGAATATGATCCAAGACAGGGATATGGAGGGAAATTGTTCAATAAAGTTCACCTACCTTTGGCTGAAGTTTTGGTAACAGTGACTTGCTGCTGCCTTCCATGGCCCACACCACAGCCTATTTCTGTGGAGTTCCCTTACTCCTCACGTGAAGTGATCTTGGGCATGATTCAGTCAGGATAGTTTGAGCCGGGTAACCAAGTTCCTTGGTACATAGGAAACTTGCCCTGCCTAATGTGCAGGCTACCTCACTGCTGACCTCTCTTCTCCCAATTGTTGGGTTGCCTCCATCTAGCCTCCCCTCCCATTTTCAGAGAACTTTGAACAGGAAGTGAATATCAGCTTCTTACTTCAGAAATGCTCCCAAACTTAGGATATTCATGTAGAACTTCAAGAATTGTGTCACTGAACTCTGCATAGGGAGGAGCAGGGAAAGAGGACAGAAGTGCGAACACTTTCAGTAGAACGGAATGCATTTTTCCAGGGAATGAGACCTTAGTTTCCCATCTTGTACTCAGCCTCCAATGTCTTCTTGGAAGCTCCCTCACTTGGCTGGTAGGATAGCCACTGGCCCAACAATTGTTCTGATTCAACAAATTTCTCTGAACTCTATTCTTCTGCTTATATAGACTTGATGGGTTGTGGGGGTGGGAGTCAAAGGACCAGACTGGCCATATTTTTTGAATAAGGGGTTACTTATTGCCTTTTGGCACTTTGGGACTTCATTGATGTCCAGAAGCCACAAAAAATTCTGCTTAATATTCTTTTATATATTTAAATTAATAATTAAATACTCACTAAATGGTAGCTGCTCTTTTAATTATAGATTTAGCTTCTAGTATTTTCCAAAAGCCATAAAATTTTAGTGTTTATTTTAATGATGTGACCCATCATGCTTGATGAAAAAACCATGTGTCCAAGAATCAGGAGACCTGTGTCATTGTGGTCTCAGCCCTGTGAGCTGTTATTAATCATTTTGCCTTCCAAGGCTTTGAATTCTTAGCCATCAGATAGGATAATAAAAGTTATTTACTTATTCCACAGGGTTGTTTTAAGTCTGAACTAAAGGATAACATGCAAAAACTTATTTGAGAGTGTAAAATAATAAAATATCAGGTAATAATTAACAAAGCAACTCACCTCGTGTCTATCCAACAAGCTGCTGTGGCTGAGACCTGACTCATTTTAGGCAAACAGATGCCATGCTAAATGATGACAAAGGTGATAAACGTATGTAAATATTTCATGGAAATGAAGTCAATATGGACAAATGCAAAAGACACAGTTCCAAGACTGGGAACAGCAGAAAAAGATACAGGTGTTGGAGTGAATCATAAGCTAAAAAGAGCCCTGTATTGTTATTTAAAAGTTTACCAGAAATTATTAATAGGCATGGGTCACACATAATTTTCCCATTTGTCTCAGACTTTATGATGTCACAGGCTATTAATTGGGCAAGTGCATATAGTATAGAGGACAATGGGTTGGCTTCTAATTCCTAGTCCTGGTTACATGAGACATACCACCTGCCTCTTTAGGTTCTTTGCTGGTGACGTTGGAGTGATTATATATGTCTGTTCACCAGAAGGTTATAGATATCATGACATTCTATATGTGACAGTGTTCAAGAAGCACAGCTATGCTTCAGATGTATAAAGTAATATTAAAAGTGATGAAAAAGGATGAAAAAGTCTAGAAAAAAGTGAGAAAGCATGAAGAAAGGGAAGTCAGAAGGCATCTTATTTTTATAAAAGCACCATTGAGAGAGACTAAGAGAGAGAGACATATGGAATGAGGTCAATGAAGCAAAAGCAAAGATCAGAGACCTCATATTGAACTCAGTGACCCTGGAGGGCTATGCAAGCTGCAGCCTTGAAGGAATGTGTGTGCTAGTTTCACAATGTCTCGCAAGTGCAGCCTTTATAAATGGCCCATGGTCAACACATAAAATCAGACATTTAACTAAAAACTAATGACATGTCAAACCATTTCTGAAAAACAAAAAACTCTTTATTATACAAAGTAAGCAGAGTGAATGTTAATCCTCTTATATACTCATCATCCAGCTTCAATATTATCACCATTCTGGAAAGACCATTCCTTTAATAAACAACTCTTCTGAATTGTAAAAATTTTACTTGAAAATAACTTCAAATAAGATAGTATAGAATAATGTAATATAAATGGGATAATTTCAAGTAAGAACAAGTATAGTGTGAAGAATAAGCAGAGACCCTTTACCCAGGATGTACCTATTAATGTTTTGTTCTTTCCCTTTGTCATTGGCACATGCACCCTTTATCTTGAACCACTAGAAGATAGTGCATGCCTATCATGGGTATTTACCCCAAAATATTCTACTATGTATTTCCTAAGAATTAAGATATGCACTTTTATAATCATGATACAGTTATCATTTTCATAACTTATATTGATATAATTCTATTATATTTCAAGTATATCAGTTGGACCCAGATGTCTTTTATAGCACGTTCTCCCTCCATTGCCAGATCCAGATTAGACAGATGTTGCATTTAGCTGTCACTTCTCTTTGCCTCCTATAATATGAAGCATTTCCACAGCTTTTCTTTGTTTCTTACAATGTTGATAATTTCAAAGGCTATATTACTCCACCATACCCATTGGTTTTGATGGCATATTCTTCATTTGAACTTTAAAAAATGTTTCCTCATGATTAAATTCAGGTAATGCATTCTTGGCCAGAACACTGAATAGTTGGTGGCATGTTTCAAGTGTCATGTTTGGAGGCAGAAAAACTACCTTCCCCTAATTGGGGGTGTTGTATGATTTCTCCACTGTATAATCAATATATTTTTATTTGCTTGCAGTACTACACACCTTTGGGAAACATGTTAAGAGCATGCACATATTCTGTTCCTCATTGAGTTTTCCTAGTTCTAGCATCCATTCACAAATCTTGCCTGATACACTATTTATTACAATAATTGCAACGTGCTGATTTTTTAACCTAGCATTCCTTTTACATTTTTGAGGCAGTACATGGCATTATGCTGTAAGCAAAAGCTTCCTCTTTCATCCAATATATTTATTATCTATTTATTATTTTTATGGAATAATGAATTCTTTTTCTCCCAAAATGGCTTCTAATAGATTACTATAGTTAATTATTTTGGTACTGAAATTGTCCCATATGGGCTAGTGGGAGCACATTTAAGCTGCTTTCTGTGTCCTTAGGCATGTCCCCATCAATTGTTTGAGAACTTAGAGTGTAGGAAGAAGTTCTAGGCTCATCTGTATCTGTTCAGCCAATCCCTGGAATCAGCGATTGCTCTGAGAATCCTGGTTCCATTTAGTGGGGAATCATACCTCTAGGCACTAGGTGTGATCTGTGCTGCTGGGGTGTGGTGTTTGACCCTTTAAGTGCACAGAGCTAGGAAATGCATGCATGAACACACATTTATTGTACAATATACATTATATTTATTGCATATATACTAGTATACATATATGCTAAAACATGCACACATATACATGCATATGCATATATATATCTTCAAAATTTTGAATTCACACCAATATCCCCAATTTCCAAACCATCCCTACAGAGTTCTTTCTTGTCTTTCCCACTTCATGTTTTATGTACTTTTTTCCTGATTGAGAAATCTGGCTCCCAAATTTATTCATTTGTTCTTATAATATATCTAAAATTATTTACAATTGCTTTGCTCATTCATTATAAAAAGCAGTTCTTATTACAAATAGTTCAGAAATTGTTTGAAATTTTGCTTTCACCTCACTTTATCCCATTTTGCCCCAAATAGAAAATCCAATTACTTGGATTAGTTTCTTCCTTTTATTTTTTCTCCCTCCCCTCTTCCCTCCCTCTCTGCTTCTTTTCCTTCCTTTCTGTCTCCTTTTCCATTTCACTTAAGGTTGGTTATACCATTCATTTGAAATACAATTAAATTTATGTGGTTCAATATGCTTTCAGTTTTAGGCTCTTTTTCTTTCCATTCATATGTATATGTTTGTCTGTCCATATAATATTAAGATGTATAAGATTAAAGACTTCAGAAAGTTAAACTATATACCAAAAGGAATATTCAAAGGTGTCACGTCCTTCTATATCCCCTCCATGCCTTCCCCAGTCCAACATGACAATATATGTGAACAAAAATATACACATTTAGTACAGTGATATGGTTGCCTATATGGGAATAAAAAGGGGATAGTTAAGGGTGAATTGATCAATCACTAAACTGATCAAGATGGCGGCTGGGCACCCCAGGTCAGTTATGACAATGTACCATGAACTGAGAGACATGACTGACTGAATAATCATGTACTTGAGGTTAAACAAAAGTTTTCCAAAGCCGCACAGACATTCAGTAGCATTTCCCAGTATATATGTTCTGCAGAACACTAGTCTCATGAGATATCCAGTAGCAGAAAAACTGTTTCTGGTCACATAAGAATGGGTAAAATTGTACAGCTGATCTCCTTCTTGGAAGTATTTATATTAAGAAACTGTTTCTGTGAGTTAGACTTTAAAAAATCTCATAGAAACTGAGAGTATAATAGTGGTTACCAAAATAAAATAAGCCAGACAGAGAAAGATAAATACCATATGATATCACTTATATGTAGAATCTAAAGAACAAAATAAACATACAAGAAAAATGGAAACAGACTCATAGACACAGAGAACAAACTGATGGAGGCTGGAGGGGAGAGGTATTAGGGGAAGGGATAAAAAAGGGTGATGGGATTAAGAAGTACTAATTGGTTGTCATAAAGTAGTGATAGGGATATAAAGTACAGCATAGGGAATATCGTTAACAATATTGTAATAAAGGTGTAATCATTGGAGGGAACACTTTGTAACCCAGATGAACAACTATCTGCTGTGCTGTACACCTGAAACTAATAAAAAATAGTGTTGAATATAAACTGTAATAAAAAATACAATTAAACAAGAAAAGAAAATTGGTTACCAGAGGCTGGGTGGTAGAGAAAATAGGTACAGGTTGGTAAAAGCATACCAACTTTCAATAGTAAGATGATTAAGGTCTGAGGATCTAATGTAAAACATGATGACTATAGTTGATAACACTGTGTTTGTATAACTAAAATTTGCTGTAAGATTACAATTTAAATGTTCCTACCAAAAATAATAAATACATAAGGTGATGGATGTGTTAATTAAGTAGATGAGAAGAATCCTTTCTTAATGTATGTGCATGTCAAATCACCAGGATGTACATTTTAAATATCTTAAAATTTTATGTATCAATTATATATCAATAAAAAAGAAATAAAAAGAAATTAAACATGCTCCCTTACTTAACATGGATATCATTGAATGAATATTTACTTATCTTTTTAGAATTAGTCTTCAGAGGGACAACTTTTAGAAAATTTGGGTCTATTCACTCACTCAGTAAACATTTATTGGACACTTACTTTGAACTAGGTGCTCTCTTTGGTGCTGTGGACAACCGACAAAACAAATAAAGCACCTGTCTTTGTGAAATTTGTACTTTAGGAGGGTTTGTTGGGGCAGTGGAGGCAGACAGAAATACCATGTCTGGTAGGGACATGTGGTATCTACTATTGTATCCACTCAGGAAAGATGATGAAGGCCTGCTGGTTTCCTTTGCTACTTTGGGAAAACTTCAAAATGACTTTGAAATGCTGACCCAAAAGTGAAGAAATGGAGAAATATGTGCTTCAACCAACCTCTAGGCTAAGCATTAGGTTAAGATGGAACATACTGAGGGCTTCCCCCTTCTACTTACTTCATCTGCATCCATCTGCACAGGCCCCAAATTAAGGGTATAACATTTCAATATCAAGGAAAAAATTCTTGAGGTTTTAATCACATTCCCATGTTGATAAAATATTTATGAGTTCTCCTTTAATTAATTAGAATAAACTATGTAACACTGCAGGAAACAAATTGAAAATTTAATAAAGTAAGTTCACTTCCAATTTCTTTTGAAGAAAGAAGCTAATTATATTTAGTTCTGTAATTATAACTTTAATTAAAATATAATGCAAAATATTTCATAAAGTGAAAATAGTGCTGAGTAATAAAATGAGGCCTTTGCTCTTTAAACAAAAATTTATTATTGAAAATTAAGCCTTTAGTGTGCCATTCCCCTCAAGTTTTGTCCTTTCAGTAAAAATGTAATTTTACAGCCTTCCCATAAAGACTAATTAATGTTTATTTACTGTTTAAAATCTATTTCATGTTTGTTCTGTGCTGAAAATCTCCTTTGCATTTGTCTTAGTCATCTTTCTGTTAGATCATGTTTAAAGAAATACTCCTATTCCCCTTGCATATCATAATTTACAACACATCCCTTTTGAGTTAGGACATGGCTTAAAACTTACAGCAACTTAGAGCTTGAAATGTCAGATGCTCTTAGATGTGTCCATGTCAGTCCCCTTCACCTGGCTGGCATGGAGATGATTTGATTGCTCCAGGCAGATAGCCAGGTAGAAGGAAATTTAGATCCTCTAAAATAAATTTAGGAAGGTAATGAAATGACCTTCTGGTGATATTTCTAATAATCATAGGCTCTCAAACACTTCTCAGAAGAATAGAGTTGACTAATAGTTTGTCCAGATGTTAGACTTAATTTCCAAAGTCTACCAGCATTTGGGGCCATTTTCCAAAATGTTAAAATCATATCCATTTCTAAATGACTTTTAGACTGCTCTCTAATTTAAAAGCTACTCTGCTTTTACCCAAGTCACAGAGGTTTATGGAAGGGAAATGACAAGCTTGAAAAACTTGTACTTTTAAAACTCAATATCTCTTTATATTTCAATATTCAATGACGGATTCACTTGGTTTGCCTGAATCAATTTATACAGCTAAAATATTTATTAAATGCATACTCTATAAAAATGTTATAGTTTCTGTGCAAAAACATCTCTCTGAGTAGTTGCTAAAAATTAGATTTCTCTGCCATCAGTGTCCTTGCCCTCAGGTTCAGATCTGGTTAGTTACTCAGTTAGTTTGAGAAACCTGCTAGGTGTTTACAGGCTTCTAGAGTTGAGTAATACAGCCCTTAAAGAACTTACAATTTCAGTGGCCAATGTTAGTTAAATAAGGGAGCATACACAATCATTAACTCTCTCTGCTTTCACTGAGGCAGATTGACCCTCCTCCTTCAGATGTGGAGAAGATGGCTAGGTAATGAAGGAGTAGGTAGGGAGAGGGGATTGTCAGCCTGTTACATGTGGGAAATGAAGATCCTGTTGACTATGATTTTGACCTCAGTACCTTGCAGAATTACATGGTCATCAAAAAGAAATGTTAATTTGGAATTGGTAGGATGCAAGGCAGTGATGCATTCAGAATTAGCTTTCCACTTAGTGCTTTGCTTTAGGACCCACAATCTTGAGTGTGCATTCCTAGAATACTTGAGAACATTCTGAGAATACTCTCCCAGCTTTTCAAACCTCCTGATCTTTCCAAAATTATTGGTGGCTTCTGACAGGGACTTTGTGTTCTTCACCATGGTGTCCTTCACTGGGATCTATACATACTGGGGCACCAATTTTTACTGCCTGTATAATTGTAATCAATCAAATTATCTGAAAAAAATATTTGGAAAAGTTTTGCTCATCTTCCTAAGTCAAACCATAGCAGAAACACATTTACAGAAACTTTGTCCCTTCTATTCTTGCTCCAGCTGATGAACACAAACAGGCTGGTAAGCAGTAAGCATGCTTTCCTTTTTTTTTTTTTTTTTTTCTGTAGGTAGGTTTTAATGTTTTTAAACCAAAAACATTGGCATAATAAATATAATACTCTGAATCTTCTTTTCAGGTTTTGTAAAGGCATGCACTTACCTGCAGCAGGCTATATTACCTGCTGCCAGAGGACATAGAAAGCTAGTCAGGCTGTCGCAATGAAGCTGAACACTATGGTCATCACAGCTCCATCCCAGAGCCAGAAGCCTCCAACTCAGTGGCTCAATGAGGTGGTGGAGGGAGACAGAAAGATACAGCTTGCCCTTCAGGGGATATTTGGCAATGCCTGAAGGAATTTTTGGTTGTCACACTCATATAATAAGGGGTGTTTAACAGTGGGTAGAGACCAGAAATGCTGCAAAACATCCTATGATGCACAGATCAGCTCCCTTCCCTTAAAAAATTATCCATCCCAAAACAGCAATAATACCAGGATTAAAAAAAATCCTAGAATGAGAAACTTTGAGGACCCAGTACCTGAAGGAGGGGTTTGTTCTCATGCTTGCAGGAAATTCTATAGGGAAAGAATATATATTCTATATTCTTTCTATATATATTCTTATATATATATATTCTTTCTATATATATTTCATCTATATAGTACCTTTCAGTTTATAATGTGCTTTCTCATTATTGTGGATGTGTTTTTGCCCCTCTTCCCAAATTCATAGTTCAGACTCTCAACCCTCAGTGGTGGCATTAGGAGGTGAGGTCTTTGAGAAATAATTAGGTAATGAGGGTGGATTCCTCATGAATGGGACTAACACCCTTATAAAAGGGACTCCAGACAGCTCTCACTTCTCCTTCTGACAAGTGAGGATAGACCTCACAAATCAGCAGTCTGCACTTAGGAAGAGAGCCTTCACCAGAATCTGACCATGCAGATACCCTGATCCTGGACTTCTAGCCTCCAGGTCCGTGGGAAACAAAGTTGTGTTGTTTAGGCCATTCAGTCTATGGTATATTGTAATAGCAGCCTGAACTGAGTAAAACGCTTATTTAACTCCCACTTAGGGTCTTATATATTATGTACAAATTTCTTCTTTAAGCCTCAGCTTCCTCATAGGCTAAATGGACCAGCATTTACCTTACAAGGCAATGGTAGAAGTTCAAGGAGATGGTGCACCTGGAAACACGTAACTGGTTTTGCTTATGGCCAGCATTCAATATGCATACATTGTTAATGTTGTTAGTATTGTATGGGATTCAAATAGAAACCACTCTGTGTATCCCAGTATATGGAGGGCATAATATAGAATTCCCTCTATAGGGAATTAGAGGCTTGAGCAACTTTTGAAAAGTGTGTGGGAAGACATGTCAGGAAAGTCTCTAATCATCTCAGCCTGCAGCCTTGAATTAGCTGGTCTAGACACTCACTGAAAGATGCCTTGACTCTCAGGAGCCCAGGATGCCTGTTGGCAAGCTTAGCTGGCCACCCCAAGGGCAGGGAGTCCCAGAAGATGCAGCTTTCTCCCTCAGGTACCTGAAGTGGGTGACCCATAGGGTGTACTCAGACATTGCTGCAATTCCTCTTTAAGTAATCACCTGATTTCCCTCCTGCTCTACACTTCTTGTACAAAGAGTTTCTCTCTAGTAGAATCAGCTTGGAGATATTCTGACTGACCTGGGGATTCTGAGAATTTCAGTTTTGGCTTCTGCGCAATGCAGAAGATACTCCAGAAGGGGGTGGCAATGATGTCAAGGTGACTACAGACAATTTGACTTACTTTGTTATTCCTCTGATCTCCGCTGTTCTTTCAAGTATGTATTGTCCTCACTATTTAGGTGAGAAAACTAACACTCAAAGAGTTGACAATCCTTTTCAAGGTACAATTTGTGGCAGGCCTGGGCTCCAAATTCAATACCCCATTACACTACTACACCATTATCCCCTAGATGTAGTCCAGAAAATTAGCTACCATTTTGGAGTCATTAAAGGGAATGAAAAACTTATTTTTCCCAAATATCTTTTTCTCATAAATATAAATATCTTTATTATTCATTTGATTTAAAATATTGATGTTTTAAAAGTAACAGTAAAGTAATAGGAAGGAGTAGCCATGAAGACATTATTGATTATTACCACCTTAGACAAAATATCTTTTCATCAAATTCACGTTATGTCAGAAAAATTCTATTGACCCTATGGCTGGTTTCCCTACAGAGTAATGTAATGCAAAGAGAGTGGATTTTAGAGTTTGACTTGACCTGGGTTTTATGATTCACTTTCTAAGAAACTTTAGGAAAGTTATTAGCTTCCCTGGGCTCTGATATTTTTATACATAAAATGAAGATGATATCATATACCTCAGAGGTTTGATATAAAGATTAAATAGGGCATTATGAAGACAGCATAGAAAAAGCACTATATTTCTTTCCACATCTGTGTGAAAAACATTTGAGGTGCACCACTGTGTTAGGTTTAGGCTAAGTAATATGAGGACTGATGAGGTCCTGGCCCCCAAGGATGTAGTGTATTTGGGAGGACAATATTATAAACAAATAAAGTAGTAAATAAGTTAGCACAGATCCTTACAATTGCAATAAGGAAATAAACAAAGTGATGGGGCAGGGGTGTACAATCTGTGGCCCAGGATGGCTGTGACTGTGGCCCAATATGAAATCATAAATTTACTTAAAACATTATGAAATTTTTTTGTGATTATGTGACACAATGTATTTAACATATGGCCCAATACAACTTTTCTTCCAGTGAGACGCAGAGATGCCAAAAGGTTGGACACCCTTGGAGAGAGTGAGGGTGTGGAAGGGCATTTTAGATGGATTTAAATATCCACCTCCTACTCTGAGGAGGTGGATATTTGGTCTGAGACTTGAAGCACTGAATTATTTTTTATATGTTTATTGAAAAGCATTTTAAGTGCTAGACATTATTCTAGGCACTGTAGATAAAACAGAGAATAAAACCACAGTATTTGTTCTAATAAAGAGAGGTAGATAATAAGTAAACATGTAAGTAATTATATAGTATCTCAGAGGATGATATATTCTATGGAGAAAGTAAAATAAGGCACACATTGCTTTCTAAGAAGACATCTGAGCAGATTCTGAAGGGAGTCATAGAGGATCTGTGAGAATATCTGGAGGAAGAATGTTTCAGGGCAGTTAAAAAAACAAATGCAAATGTCCTGAGGCAGGAGCACAACTGTTTTTGAGGAAACCTAGCAAGCTAAGTGAAAGCAGTGAAGGGAATAAGGGTAAGAGTGGTAGAGGAGAAGCTCTGAGAGATAACAGAAGGTCAGATAATGTGAGCCTTTGTGGTTTATTACAGAGAACATTGTCTTTATCTTTGAGTAAGTTGGATTACTCTGCCTATGGAAAATTGACTCAAGAGCAAGTGTGAAAACAGGAACATCCACTAGAATCATAGACAATTATTTAAGTCTGGTATAATGGTGGCTTGGGTCAGAATGGTTGTGGTGATGGTGGAGGTGATAGGTAGTTAGATTCTAGATGTATTTTGCAAGCAAGGCCAATATTAGGCATATACCAAAAGGCTGGATGTAGAATGAAAAAAAAAAGGGAGTCAAGTATGTCTTCAAGTTTTCAGGCCAGAGCAGTTCAGAAGATGAAGTTGTTATTTATTGAGATTTGGAAGCAAGTTTTAGGGTGAGAATCAGCCATTAAGGTCTTGTTAAGTTTAAGATGCTTGTTAAGACAACTACATGACAGTGGAAGCCTGAAGTTCTGGGAAAAGTAAAAAATAGAGACCTAAATTTGGAAGTTGAAAGAATATAGATAGTATTTAAACCCATGAAAGAAAATGATATCACTGAAGAAGTGACTAGAGATGGGGTAGAAAGGAGGTTCTAGATCTAAGCTCTGGGGCACTGCAATTTACAAGTGGAGCACTTAAAGGGGACCCACCAGAAAGGACTCATTAGTAAGGTGAGGAGACAGCCAAGGGGGGGAAGGGCTTCAAGGAAGCAGGTTGGTCAATTGTGTCAAATGCTGTAAATAACTCAAATAAGACAATGAAAATCCTTTGGATTTAGCAAAGTGGGGTCATTGGTGATTTTGGCATAAGCAGTTTTGATCTAGCACTATAGACATAAAGTTGATTGGAGTAGGATTAAGAAAGATTGTAAGAAAAGGAAGTAGACTCTTTAAGGAGCAAAAACATGGGAAACAACTCAGAGATAGGTGGACAGTGTGGTTAAGGATCAGCAGAACTGTAAGCTGCAAAGGTGCCTCTGAGTCACTAGGAGTGCATCAGAACCACTAGAGGGGTGGGGAATGGTGCTTGTTAAAACAAGCTGACTGGGCCTGCATCTCCTCCAGAGTTTCTTATTTGCTAGGTCAAGGGGATGGAAAGAATTTGTATTTTCATCATGATATCAGATGATGTAGATGTTGCTGGTCAAGAGAACACATTTTGATTACCACTGCTCTTGGGTATTGACTCTTTTACCGATCCTTCTGTCCAAAGTAACACCCCATTGTCCTATCCTTTTCTGTCACTCTCTCACTGTGTAAATCTGCCTTATTTATAGTTCTTTATTTAAATTCCCATTGATATAGCCTTTGTAGGAAAGTAGAGTTATCAGAACTATCAGCCTTTTTTTACTATTGCTCCACTTGTGTGTCACACAGTGCTTGGCATAGAGTTGAAACTTTAAAAAAAAGGAAGGTGGTGTAAGTTAATATACATGAAGAAATGAATGAATAAATAAAAAGTTTCAAAAAGAGTCACCTAAAATGGGGAGACAATAAAAGAATATGCAATCAAAAGGAATGGAAGACTCCTCACAAAAAGAGCTAAATGAAATGGAGGTAACCAAACTACCAGATATAGAGTTCAAAATAATGGTTATAAAGATGCTCAAGGAACTCACAGACAACTACAAGGAACTGAGTAAGAACTACAAAAGTATGAAAAAGGAAACAGAAACTATAATAAAAAACCAGGAGAAATGAACAATAAAATCATGAAAATAAAAGATACACTAGAAAGAATTACAAGCATGCTAGAAGAGGCAGAGGATCTAATCAGTGACCCAGAGGATAAGGTATAAGAAAACACCCAGGAGGAACAAAAAAGGAAAAGAGGCTCAGAAAAAAAAAGAGGTGGTAAGGGAGCTGCAAGACAACATGAAACATAATAATATACACATAATAGGGATACCAGCAGGAGAAGAAGAAGAGTAAGGGATAGAAAACCTGTTTGAAAAAGTATGATGGAAAACTTCCCTAATTTGAAGAGAGAAGGAGCCACACAAATCCAGGAAACACAGAGAGTCCCAATCAAGAGAAACCCAGAAAGGCCCACTTACAAAACACATCATAATTAAAATGGCAAAATTCCAAGTCAAAGAGAGAATCTTAAAGGAAGCAAGGGAGAAACAGGAAGCAACATACAAGGGAGCACCAACAAGACTAGCAGTTGACTTCTCAATGGAAACACTCCAAGCCAGAAGAAAATGGCAAGAAATAGTCCAAGTAATGAGAACCAGAGGCCTGCAACCAAGGCTACTTTACCCAGCAAGGGTCTTAATTAAAAATGGAAGGCCAAATAAGGAGCTTCCAGGATAAAGGAAGCTTAAAAAAATACACCTCCACCAAACCAGCTCTGCAAGAGATGCTAAAAGGCCTGCTTTAAGAAAAGGAAGAAAAAAAAGTGAGAGAAAGAGGAACACAGGTATAGAAAAAATGGCAACAAATTGATACCTATCAATAATAACCTTAAATGTAAACAAATTAAGTGCTCCAATCAAAAACATAGAACAGCTGTATAGATAAGAAACTATGACCCACACATATGCTACCTACAAGAGACTCACCTCAGAACAAAAGACATACACAGATTGAAAGTGAAGGGCTAGAAGTAAATACTCCAAGCAAATGAACAGGAAAAAAAAATGCTGAGGTAGCAATACTCATATCAGATAAAATAGACTTCAAAAAAAGAGCCGAAAAAAGAGACCCAGAAGGTCACCTCATAGCACTCAGTGTAAGAATCCATGAAGATGTAAACATTGTAAATATGTATGCACCTAACATAGGAGCAAGCAAATACATAAAGAAAATCTTGGAGGACTTCAAGAAATATATTGATAGCAACACAATTATACTAGAGGATTACAACACCCCACTGTCAAAAATGGACAGATCTCCAAACAAAATATCAACAAAGATATTGTGACATTGAACAATGCCCTAGATCAAATGGGCTTAACTGATTATATATCTATATCTATCTATATCTATCTGTATCTATCTATCTATCTATCTATCTATCTATCTATCTATCTATCTATAAACTTTCATCCCAAAGAAGCAAACTACACATTCTTTTCAAATGCACATGGAACATTTTCAAAGATAGATCATATGATAGGACAGAAAACAAGCCTCAACAAATTCAAGAAAATTGAAATCATATCAAGCATCTTCTCCAACCACAAGGGACTAAAACTAGAAACCAAATTTAAGGGAAAAATCTCAAACAACTCAAATTCATGGAGATTGAATATCCTGCTATTAAACAATGAATGGGTCAAGAATGAAATCAAAAAAGAAATAAAAAATTTCTGGGAGCAAATGAAAATGAACTCACAATGACCCAAAACTTATGGGACACAGCAAGGGCAGTCCTGAGAGGGAAGTTCACAGCAATACAGGCCTACCTAAAAAAGATAGAAACATTCAAATAAACAACCTAACCCTATGCCTAAAAGAACTTGAGGATCAATAACAAAGGCAGCCCACAGCAAGTGGATAGAAGGAAATAACCAATATCAGAACAGAATTAAATGACATAGAGACTAAAAGCATAATTGTAAGCATCAATAAGTCCAGATGCTGGTTCTTTGAAAAGATAAACAAAATTGACAAGCCTTTAAGCAGACTCATCCAGAAAAAAAGAGAGTGGACCCAAATAAATACAATCAGAAGTGAAAGAGGAGAGATTACAACTGATACCATAGAAATACAAAGGATTGTAAGAAATTACTACAAAGAACTATATGCAAGAAATTTGAAAACCTAGGTGAAATGAACAAATTTCTAAAAAAAAATATAAGCTTCCAAAACTGAAAGAAGATGAAGCAGAAAACTTGAACTGATGAATAACAACTGATGAAATCAAACCAGTAATCATAAAACTCCCAACACACAAAAGCCCTGGACCAGACAATTTCACAGGAGAATTTCACACTGCATTTAAAGAAGAGCCAACCCCTATCCTTCACAGACTATTCAAAAATATCCAAAAAAATGGAAAACTCCCAAACTCTTTTTATGAAGCCAGCATCATCCTAAATCCAAAATCAGATAAAGACACAACAAGGAAAGAAAACTTCAGGCCAATATCACTGCTGAACATAGATGCTAAAATCCTCAACAAAATAATGGCAAAACACATCCAGCAATACATTAAAAAGATCATACACCATGACCAAGTAAGATTCTCCCCAGGGATGCAAGGATGGTACAATATTTGCAAATCAATAAACATAATACATCACATAAACAAAAGCAAAGACAAAAATTAGGTGATCATATCAACAGATGCAGAAAAAGCACTTGATAAGGTGCAACACCCATTTATGATTAAAACACTCAGCTAAGAGGGAATAGAGGGAGCATTCCTCAACATAATAAAGGCCATATACAAGAAACCTACAGCTATTATCATACACAATGGGCAAAAACTAGAAGCTTTCCAACTAAGATCAGGAAGAAGGCAAAGATGTCCACTTTCACCACTTCTATTCAACATAGTATTGGAAGTCCGAGCCACAGTGATCAGACAAGGAAAGGAAATAAAAGGCATCCAAATTGGAAAAGAGGAAACAAAACTGTTATTGTTTGCAGAGGACATCATAGTTTACATAGAAAATCCTATGGACTCCACCAAAAAACTTCTCAATCTAATAAATGAATTTGAGAAAACAGTGGGATATAAAGTCAATATTCAGAAATCAAATGCATTTTTGTATACCAACAATGAAATATCATGAACAGAAATCAGGGAAAAATCCCATTTAATATAGCAAAAAGAAAAATAAAGGACTTAAGAATAAAACTAACCAAGGAGGTAAAAAAAAAAGACCTGTACTCAGAGACATACACTAAACTGAAGAAAGAAATTAAGGAAGACACAAACAAATGGAAACGTATGCCATGTTCATGGATTGGAAGAATTAACATCATCAACATTTCCATACTACTCAAAGCAATTTATAGATTCAATGCAATGCCTATTGATGTACCAATGGTGTATTTCACAGATACAGAAAAAAACACTTCAAAAAAATTATATGGAACCATAAATGACCCTAAATGGCTGCAGCAATTGTGAGAAAAAAGTACAAAGTAGGAGGGATCACAATACCTGATATAAAACTGTATTACAAGGCCAGTGTACTAAAAAGAGCCTGGTACTGGCATAAGAATAGACACATGGACCAATAGAACAGAATAGAGAACCCAGAAATAAACCCAAGTCTTTATGGTCGGTTAATATTTGACAAAGAGGGAAGCATCATAAAATGGAGCAAAAATAGCCTCTTCAACAAACGGTGCTGGAGAGCTGGACAGGTATATGCAAAAAAATGAAACTTAATCGCCAACTTACACCATAGAGAAAAATAAATTCAAGGTGGATAAAAGATTTAAAATATAAATTGTGGCACCATATAAGTCTTTCAGGAGAAAATATGTAGGAAAATTTCAGATATTACATGCAGCAATATTTTCACTGATATGTCTCCTAGAGCAAGGGACATAAAGGAAGTAATACATAAATGAGATCTCATCAAAATAAAAAGCTTCTGCACAACTTTACAGCATTAAAGAAAACAGCATTAAAATGAAAAGAGAACCAAATGTATAGGGAAACATATTTGCCAATGATAACTCAGACAAGGGTATGATCTCCAAAACAAATAAAGAACTCACATAACTCCACTCTAGGAATACAAACAATCCAATTTAAAAAATGGGCAAAAGACTTAAACAGACACTTGTCCAAGGAAGACATACAAAGTGTCCAGAGACATATGAAAAGATGCTCATCATCACTAGTCATCAGAGAGATGCAAATTAAAACCACAATGAGGTACCACTTCACACCAGTGAGAATGGCCATCATAAACAAAGGAGCAAACAGCAAGTGTTGGAGAGGTTGTGGAGAAAAGGGAACCCTAGTACACTGATGGTGGGAATGCTGACTATTGCAGCCACTGTGGAAGACAGTATGGTTTTTCCTCAGAACACTGCAAATGGAATTACCTTTGACCCAGCAATTCCACTTGTGGGATTATATCCTAAGAACACTGAAACAACAATCCAAAAGAACTTATGAGCTCCAATGTTCATAGCAGCACAATTTACAATAGCCAAATGCTGGAAGCAACCTAAGTTCCAGGAAAGGAATAAAAAAACTGCGGTACATTTACACAATGGAATTCTATGCAGTGGAAAAAAAGGAGCTCCTACACTTTAAGACAGCATTGATGGAAGTGGAGAGCATTATACTAAGTGAAATAAGCCTGGTGGTGAAAGACAAACACCATATGATTTCACCTTTAATTGAAATCTAATCAATAAAACAAACAAGCAAGCCAAATATAACCAAAGTCATTAAAATCAGGATGAAGCTGACAGTAACCAGAAGGGAGAAGATAATGTAGGAAAAGGGTGAAGGTTTTACAGGAACACCTGTAAAGGACACATGGACAGTAACAAGAGGGGGTGGAAATAGGGGAGAGAGGTGGCGAAGGCTGGGGTGGTGGGGAGTGATGAGGGGAAGAAAAGGCAGAAAACTGTACTTGAATAACAATAAAAATTAAAAGTATTAAAAAATTTCAACAATGATAAGATTTTTTTATGCAAGCTTTGAAATGTTTAAAGTTTCTTTACAAATATTTGTGAAGAAAAAGTTATTTGCCAAAGGCAAGTCAAAATATTGAGTTAGTTAAATTCCAACCTCCAAGACACCCTGAGGGATCTGAGCTGGTTATTTACATTTCAAAATTCATGGTAACCAGCCCAGAGATCCCTAATGTGGCTACTGTGTGGTGTTTCAAATATGATTACGTAACTTTCAAAGAAAATGCTGCTTGGAAAACAATGGCTCTGTTTTGTCATGAACTATTTACATGTAGGTCCCCAATTGTCACCATTTTAGAAACTTCCCTTGTGTAGGAGAAAACAGTAAAATTATGCTTTAGCCTTCAATGTATTAATTATCCTATAAGTCAACACATTTGTAGCAGGCTTTATATAACACATTTAGGTTTTACATGAAGGCTATTTAAGGCCCATTTATTTGGAAAACAAACAAACAAACAAACAACAGCAAGAAAAACTTCATGGTAGCCAGGTTCCTGGTAAAGTTTTTTCAGGAGTGTTAAATGAAAATATCTCTGCTTGATATTCACCATTTGGCAATGACAGTTTCATCACTCAGACAACATGAACAAAAGACATTACTCTTAGTCATTAGCAACTCAGTCAGGGAAAAAAGAAAAATTGGACATTTAAGAACATTTTACTTTTCTGTCATTTTAGGCTAAAGGACATTGTTAAATGATGGCTAGTCAAACCCACAGAATCTATTAGTAACTTGAAAATAAGTGTGAAGGGATGCCAAAACCCAAGGAAATCTTAAACTTGCATTTATCAGGCCTGTCACATCATGGGTACTGGTAATAAAAGCATTTTTGTTTTATGTTGCAACATCTACAGAGAGTAATGTTTTTTTTTTACACCAGAGTAAAAAGTGATATTGCAACATTCATCACATTCTTTGATATACAATAGTTTAAAAAGGTTGACAATTGATGTTCATTATTTTAAAGGTAATCTAAAAACCTGGTGTATTTACAGAAGTTTTCCTGGTTGCTTTTTATAAAGTTCCATATTCAGTTTTCAGAATCATCTCCTTATGTGAATTTCATGGATTTCATTGGGTTCCCAGGAGTAACTTCTCAGGTGTTACTGGTGACGACAGAACCTGACCAATTTACTGGCACATTTATTTTCTTATAATCACTCAGCCACTGGGCCTATTGTACTGCGATAACCAAGGAAACAAAAAATTGTCATTTTTCAGTTTCTGCAAGATTTAATCAGAGTCCAAACTTTTACTGTCTTCTTTTTTCCCCTCACGGGTTCCAAAGCACTGATGCTATGAAAGAAAACTCAATATAGGAGGTGAAAAAGAACCAAGACTCTAGGCACAGTTGACATGGACTGCCACAATTGTGTGTATATTGATTTTACATGGCTGTATTCAGAAAGAAAATACCATCCTCTATGATCCATTCAGAGTTTCTTTCTCAGATTAACTAAAGACAAAGTGAATCCAAAGTGGCCACTCTCTCTTTCAGTGAGAGTTCTGAATCATCTCTCAAGAAGCAAACCTGGATTTATATGTCCCTCCTTTGATGAATAGAGAGATCAACAATGGAACTTTCTAAAGGTACTGAAAATTTGCATAGTAAATTAGGTAAAATTTTTCTTAGAAATTAATATTTAAGACAAACTGTTATACTAGAGAAATAAGAGATTATAATTCTGCCACTTAATTATCTCCCAAATATTAGAAAAGGAAAGAAGAGATAAAATGACTCAAAATTTTTTTGAGAGTACTGTAGGAGGTGTTTATGTACTTCTGTCCATGACTGTGGCATCATCAAACTAGCAGAGCAGAGCAGACCTATCTTCTGGTATAATGCAAGTTGATCTAAAGAGGTACATGAACCAATGCATTTTATTTTACTAGTTCAAGATTCATTTATATATAATAAAGAATTCCTTGAACCTCTTTTCTTTTTGACTTTATGTGTAATATTATTAGGGCAAGGCTAAGAAAAAGAATTAATTAAAATAAAGTTAAAGAAAATAATAGAATAGGGTATCCAAGATATGGGTGAAGAAGAGTGAAGGACTGAAGTATAGGAAATACTGCTAAGGTATAGTTATTTTTCTCAAGACATCAGTCAGCTGTGTTCAACATTTATAACATATTTAAAGAAGAGGGTGAGAGGAGAGAACAAGAGTGAGGGAAGGAGAAAAATGGACCTGTCTGTTGCAGAGGTATAGCTAATGGAAATTCATCAGGAAGGAAAAAGGAGGAAACATTAGAAACCATACTTTGAAAAAAATGTAAATAAATACAAAAGTATAGAGAATAATATGCTGAACACCAATGTATCCATCATACAGCCCAAGAATGAGCAAATCATGGCTGGCTGTATTTCATCTCTATCTCCATTCTCTCAGATTATTTTGGAGTATCCAAGATATAATATCACTTCATTTGGAATAAATATTTCTGCATCAGTGTTTTAAAAAGAAGAAATCTTTAAAAACAAAGTAGACTTCTTGTCTCTGTCCAGAACTTCCAAGTTACCACTCTGTTATCACAAGGAAAAAGCCAAATAAACTAAAAAAAATCAACTTTTCTTATATCTTTCAGAGGTGTAACTTCACAAGACAAATCACTGCCCCAAATTTGGGAAAACAGACAAGTAAATACAGAGAATCACAACTAACTGAA